>LR738710.1:791694723-791718729 GCA_902687465.1 Secale cereale | reverse complement strand
CGCTCTGCATGATTATGACCGTCATTGCTCTCTTAGTTGGTCGCTCCCAGTCTTTTGCTAACCTCCACCTGTACTAAGCAAATTAACCATGCAATACATAGCTCATGGGAAAGTAGCCTAAAAACTATTGTGGTAAAGAATATGTTGCTTATGTATCTTATTTCTTATGAGTTGCTTGCTGAGCGGTAACCATGTTTCTGGGGACGCCATCAACTGTCACACTTTTGTTGAATATCATGTGAGTTGCTATGCATGTTCGTCTTGTCTGAAGTAAGGGTGATTTACCGTGGGTTGAATAACTATGCATATTGTTAGAGAAGAACATTGGGCCGCCAACCAAAGCCATGCATCATGGTGGAAGTTTTAGCTTGGACCTTAATCCTCAATCTCTCATGAGAATATGCTTATGCATTAAAGAGGAGTCCATCATCTATTTTCTATGTTGTCGCGGTATGGATGTCCTCAAGTTGAGATCTATCAAAAACGAGAAATCAAATGCGATCTATCTCCTTGGACCTTTGTACAGGTGGCATAGAGGTACCCCTTTGTGACACTTGGTTAAAACATATGCAATGCAATGATAACCCATGGGAATCCGAGCTAATTAGGACAAGGAGCGAGCACTATTGGTATTCGATGCATGAGGCTTGCAACTTATAGGATGTTTTATGCATGACACATATGAAGTACTACTACCGTTGACACAATTGCTTCCATGTTTTCAAAACAAAAATCTCTAGCACTTAACTTTTATTTTACCTTTATTATGAAGCACCAACTACTGAGAGCATGATTGTCATTCTGAGTGTAATGTGCATTGTCCCAAAGTAGCATTGTCTTTTGCATGATTGTGATATCGTTTATTCTGAAATGATTGTATCTAGTCATCACTTAAACCTTTAAGGTGCCCTTGCATTTATGTTTTGCATCACTAAAAGGAGCAAGCTAGATATCACTTTATCATATTTGCACATCATGTTCATTGCAAATCTTTTTGATGTTTCAGTTTCATGTTGTAAAACTTTCAGTCATTTGTGATTTTCTCTTGAGGCAACTTAATTACTTTAGAATCATTGTCTCAGTAAGCTTTTGTCATATGACTTTGAGAAAGTCCTATATGGTTAATAGCATGTCACCACAGAAATTATTCTTGTTATCATTTACCTACTCGACGACGAGCAGGAATTAAGCTTGGGGATGTTGATACGTCCAAAACGTATCTATAATTTCTGCTTGCTCCATGCCACTTTTGGGTGATATTGCTATGATATTCATACACTTCCATACACTTTTGATCATATTTGGACTAACTTACTAATCCAGTGCACCCCAGTGCCAGTTTATGTTTTCGGCTGTTTTTGTATTTCAGGTTTTCACGTTTCGAGAACTGCCCAGAAAAATCCAGAAAAATTATATAAAAAATCAGCGATACGGAAACAACACTGCGTCCGAAGGGCAACCTGGGGGGGCCACAGGGGCTCCAGGCGCCCTGTGGGCGCCACCCCCCCTGGGCCGCGCCGAGGGGGCGCCTAGGCCCCCCGAGACTCCCCCGGTGCCCTACTTTGGCATATATTTAAAGGGTCCTCCGTAACCCTCAAAAAATGACTTCTTTTCGCGATCCCATCTCTGTTCCGCCGCCGCCGCCGCTTCCAAGATCGGGAGCACCAGGAGAACTCTTCCCGGCAGATACAAATAACTTTGCTCCCAACGAGTACAGAGAGGTTGTCAATCCCTCCGGCCTTGTAGTTCACAAAGGGTTAAAAGCAATGATAGTAGTGATAGATAGTGTTTTTGCAATAGTAAATAATAACGAAAAGTAAATAGCGGGTGTGATCAATGATGGTAATAAGGACCGGAGTCTCATGATGTTCACTAGTGATGTCTCTCTCCCAAAAGACGATAAAACAGCTATGTGAGGTAAACAAATTACAGCTGGGCAATTGACAGGACCACGAACGCAAACCAATGCTGACTACATTGCGAGAAAGGTTGAGGTTCAAAGCATGGGCGGTACGCCAAAATAAGTAGACCGAAATCCATCAATGCCTACTACTAATCATCCACCTTGAGATATCTATCCAGAACATCTCGCTGGTATTAAGTTGCGAGTCCCACCCATAGTGTAAACTCAATGCAACAGACAACTGCATTAAAAGAACTTTGCGTAAAGTAAACAATCCTTGCACCCGCGGGCACAAGCACCGTTGTTTTCCCCCTTGTGGCAACAGCACATCCCCTAGACTCATGTTTCTGTCACTCAAGCTAGTCATCGAGGGGCATGAACCCACAATCAAGCATAACGTTCCCTCTTGGAGTCACTACGTATTACTTGGCCAAAGCAATAAATAACAACGGAGAACATGCAAGAATTACTTACGAACATAAATATAAAAGAGGTAGATCAAATATATTACTCAATCACAATCTGAACATAATCTCATAATCCATCGGATCCCAGCAAACTCATCATAGCAACAGCATAAGGATTACATATGTGCCTCGGTCATGTAGGGCAGCTCACGAGGACTAATCAGTGAAGCACAAGAACGGGAGGAGAACATCACATAGCTACTGGTCATGGACTCATGGTCCAAGGGAGACTACTCACAACTCATCCGGGAGGCGTCCATGGTGGTGGAGAAGCTCCCGATGGTGATCCTCCCCTCCGGCAGGGTGCCGGGAAGAGTTCTCCTGGTGCTCCCGATCTTGGAAGCGGCGGCGGCGGCGGAACAGAGATGAGATCGCGAAAAAGAGTTCCCGTCCCGGGGGTTTCGAAGGACGCTCTAAATATATGCCGAAGGGGGGCACCAGACGGGGCTCGGGGGGCCCAGGCGCCCCCCCGACGCGGCCTAGGGGGGGCGCCGCCAGGGCGCCTGGAGCCCTGGTGGCCCCACCCCCCCGGCTGTCCTTCGGGCGCACGGTAGGTTCTGGAACGCTGATTTTTTATATAATTTTTCTGGATTTTTCCTGGCAGTTCTCGTAACGTGAAAACCTGAAATACAAAAACAGCCGAAAATAGAAACTGGCACTGGGGTGCACTGAGTTAATAGGTTAGTCCAAATATGATCAAAAGTGTATGGAAGTGTATGAATATCATAGCAATATCACCCAAAAGAGGCATGGAGCAAGCAGAAATTATAGATACGTTTTGGACGTATCAACATCCCCAAGCTTAATTCCTGCTCGTCCTCGAGTAGGTAAATGATAACAAGAATAATTTCTGTGGTGACATGCCATTAACCATATAGGACTTATTCATAGTCATATGACAAAAGCTTACTGAGATAATGAATCTAAAGTAATTGAGTTCCCTCATGAGAAAATCACAAAGGACTGAAAGTTTTACAATATGAAACTGAAACATCAAAAAGATTTGCAATGAACATGATATGCAGGGGCACCTTCAAGGTTTAAGTGATGACTAGATACAGTGATTTCAAAATAAACGATATCACAATCATGCAAAAGACAATGCTACTTTGGAACAATGCACATTACACTTAGAATGACAATCATGCTCTCAGTAGTTGGTGCTTGAAGAAAGAAGGTGGAGACTCAACATAAAAGTAAAAGAATGGTTATGTGCTAGAGCTTTTTATTTTGAAAACATAGAAGCAATTTTGTCAACGGTAGTAGTACTTCATATGTGTCATGCATAAGACATCCTATAAGTTGCAAGCCTCATGCATCGAATACCAATAGTGCTCGCACCTTGTCCTAATTAGCTCGGATTTCCATGGGTTCATTGCATTACATATGTTTCAACCAAGTGTCACAAAGGGGTACCTCTATGCCACCTGTACAAAGGTCCAAGGAGATAAATCGCATTTGATTTCTCGTTTTAGATAGATCTCAACTTGAGGACATCCATACCGGGACAACATAGAAAATAGATGATGGACTCCTCTTTAATGCATAAGCATATTCTCATAAGAGATTGAGGATTAATGTCCAAGCTAAAACTTCCACCATGATACATGGCTTTGGTTGGCGGCCCAATGTTCTTCTCTAACAATATGCATACTCAATCAACCCATGGCAAATCACCCTTACTTCAGACAAGACGAACATGCATAGCAACTCACATGATATTCAACAAAAGTGTGACAGTTGATGGCGTCCCCAGAAACATGGTTACCGCTCAGCAAGCAACTTATAAGAAATAAGATACATAGGCAACATATTCTTTACCACAATAGTTTTTAAGCTACTTTCCCATGAGCTATGTATTGCAAAGTTAGTCTGCTTAGTACAGGTGGAGGTTAGCAAAAGACTGGGAGCGACCAACTAAGAGAGGAATGACGGTCATAATCATGCAGAGCGACAAAGCAATATTGAATCAGGCATGGTAGTTATATCGCTACTCAGAAATAAAAGATCATCAAGGCTTGACAGACTTTCTTTACAGTCTTAGATATGCGTGAGCATACGCCAAGTCAATCAAAATAAATTCTCGAAGGAAGATATTACTAAACCATACCACATCATAGGCAAACAAATCAAGTTGGTATTCCAATAACACATTGGGAATCCCCCAGCTATTTGAGACTAACCATAAGAAAACCTGAACTACTAAGCGCCATTATGCACGTAGCATCTTTATCATAGACATATCAACCAATGCAACGGAAGCAAGCTCTCTTAATAAGGTAAGCATGATAATTAAAGAGAGTTCAAGCAACCAACTAAACAAAAGCTCTTTGAAAAGATAAGCATGAATACTAAGAGCAAAGCACGATAGTAGCTATTAAAAGACAAAGAACACACACAGCAAAGATAGACATGAAAATTCTATGTTATGTTCTAGGTAGAAGTGGAGCGTGTTTCTCTCCCACATAAAGAACGCTGAGTTCCGACTCGTTATGAAAAACTAAAAAGAAAACTAAAAGCAAGACGCTCCAAGCATAGCACATAACACATGAAGTGATAAAAATATAGCGGAACGAAAGACGAACTGATAATGTTGATGGAGAAGGGGATGCACGGGGGCATCCCCAAGCTTAGACGCTTGAGTCTCCTTGAATATTTCTTGGTGGTGCACGGGGGCATCCCCAAGCTTGAGCGCTTGACACTTCTGAATCTTTTTATCATCTTCCCTCGCACACTTGAAAACTCCCTTCATACATAACTCATCATAATCTGATCAGCGAGGTTAGTACCCTTAATAAAATAATTGTTCCTTGCTGGAAATAAAGATATTCTTGAAGGTCTACTGTTTATCAAGATTGTCAAAAGGTTTTTGCAAAGAAAAAGCAAGCTCTTGATTTGCAAAATGAAGGAAAGGCAAAACATGACAGAATCTATGAAAAACAGAACAGCAGGTAGTAACTGATTTGTTCGGGGCACTTCTGCAACTCAAATAAAAAAACTCAGAACATACGCACGAAAGACAATTATATAGAGAACGCTTTCGAAAAAATTCAGACCAAAAAGATGATCTGCTGATTTTATACGAATTTTCTATCCAAGGACAAAATCTGTTTCCTGGACAGCACCTCACAACTTTTGAACTTTCTAGCAATCAGAGGCTATACTTGGCACAAATATGAAAAGCAAAGATACAATGATGATGCTACAGTAGTAAACAACATCAAGACACAACAAAAGCAAAATATAAAAATTTATTCATGTGGGCTGCCTCCCAAAAGCGCTTTCTTTTATGCCTTTAAGCTAGGCATAATGCATATAGATCAAGTTTTATCAAGAGTAAAAGAATAGCTAGCCCGTACAACGGACTCAAAAGGTAACTTGATCTTCTTTCGAGGGAAGTGTTCCATCCCTTTCTTGAGAGGAAACTGAAATTTTATATTACCCTCTTTCATGTCAATGATAGCACCAACGGTGCGTAAAAAGGGACGTCCCAAAATAATTGGACATGAAGGATCACATTCAATATCCATAATAGTAAAATCAACGGGAACATAATTATCATTAACAACGATAAGAACATCGTCGATCCTCCCCAAAGGTTTCTTTATGGAAGAATCAACGAGATGAACACCAAAAGAACAAGAATCATAAGGTTTCAATTTAAGCATATCATATATTCTTTTGGGCATAACAGAGGTACTAGCTCCAACATCACATAATGCATAACAAGAGAAGTCATTCAATTTAATTTTTATCATAGGATCCCAACCATCTTCTAGCTTTCTAGGTATGGAGGCTTCTACTCTAAGTTTCTCCTCCCTAGCTTTGATGAGAGCATTAGTGATATGCTCTGTGAAGGCAAGATTAAGTGTGCTAGTGCGGGGGTCTCTAGACATCTTGTGAAGGAAATCAATAACTTCGGTAAGAGTGCAATTATCAAAATCAAGGTCATTAGCATCAAGTAAGGTGGTAGTGGTGTCCTTTAGGTTCACTTGTTTGGTAGTTTCTATAGTCATAGCATCACCATTAATAGGTCCATTGGGACCAGGAGTACATTGGGTGCTAAGAGTTTGGATATCCTCAACAACTTGGATAGTAGCAACAGTGTGGTGGGCAGGAAGGCTCTTAATTCTATCCTCTTCCTCCCTTTCTCTAGCCCATCTCTCTTTAAGTTTAGCCATCATCCTAATGTTTTCATTAATTTGCACTTGAATAGCATTTATAGGAGTGACTTCCCTCTCCTCAAGAGGAGAAGTTTTAATTTTTAGCAATTTTACCTCATTGGCTAAATGGTCTACCTTAAAAGAAAGATCATCTAGTTTATGTAGTTTTTCTTCTACACTCTTATTAAAGGCTTTTTCGGTAGTGATGAAATCTTTAAGCATAGTCTCTAGTTCAGTAGTGGAGTTCTTGGTACTAGGATAAGCAGTGTTGTTCCCATAAGAATTAGAGAGGAACGGTCTAGTATTGTTACCAAAGTTACTCCTATAAGCATTGTTGTTAAAATTGTTTCTAGAGATAAAGTTCACATCTACTTGTTCTTGAGCAATCAAAGAATTTAAAGGAACATCATGAGGATCAATAGAAGATTGCTTCGAAAGTAGAGACATGATCAAGTCAACTTTTTCATTTAAGGAGGAAATCTCCTCGACAGAGTTTACCTTCCTACCTGTTGGAGCGCGTTCGGTGTGCCATTGGGAATAGTTGGTCATCATCTCATCGAGAAGCTTTGTGGCAGCACCAAGTGTAGTTGACATAAAAGTTCCTCCCGCGGCCGAATCTAACAAGTTCCGCGAGGTAAAGTTCATGCCTGCATAAAAAGTTTGGATAACCATCCAAGTAGTCAAACCATGAGTAGGGCAGTTCTTGATAAGAGATTTCATACGTTCCCAAGCTTGGGCAACGTGTTCATTATCCAATTGTTTAAAATTCATTATGTTACTTCTAAGTTGGATAATTTTAGCAGGTGGATAGTATTTTCCGATAAAAGCATCTTTGCACTTGTCCCATGAATCTATGCTATTTCTAGGCAAAGACTGAAACCAAATTTTAGCTCCTCTTCTCAAGGAGAAATGAAAAAGCTTAAGCTTAACAATATTACCATCTATTTCTTGGTACTTTTGCATATCACAAAGTTCAACAAAGTTGTTCAAGTGTAAAGCAGCATCATCTCCAGCACCGGAGAATTGATCTTTCATGACTAAGTTCAGTAAAGCAGGTTTAATTTCATATGAAGGTGCTGAAGTGGCAGGTGTAGTGATAGGTGTGCTGATAAAGTCAACGTTGTTGTGACTAGTGAAGTCACACAACTTGGTGTTCTCGGTGGAACCCATAGTAGCAAGCAAGCAAGATAACTATTTTTGTGATTTTCGATAAAAGGTACTAAAGCAAAAACTGAAAGGTAAACTAACAAGACTAAAAAGCAAAGGTAAAAGATAGCGTGCAACTCCCCTATCCTGAAGAGTGGAGTCCCCGGCAACGGCGCCAGAAAAACTCCTTGATGGGCCTCTAACCCCTCGTTGGTTACCCCAAGTGGAAGGTGTAAGATGCAGTGTTGTGGAAGTTTTTCCCTTAGCAAAGATGCCAAGGATCGAATCCCCAGAGACTCCTAGGTTCAACAAGTAGGTGTCAACTGCTAACGGCGCCAGATATTAGCAATCAACATGGACCTGCACACAGATACAAATAACTTTGCTCCCAACGAGTACAGAGAGGTTGTCAATCCCTCCGGCCTTGTAGTTCACAAAGGATTAAAAGCAATGATAGTAGTGATAGATAATGTTTGCAATAGTAAGTAAAAGCGAAAAGTAAATAGCGGATGTGATCAATGATGGTAATATGGACCGGAGTCTCATGATGTTCACTAGTGATGTCTCTCTCCCAAAAGACGATAAAACAGCTATGTGAGGTAAACAAATTACAGCTGGGCAATTGACAGGACCACGAACGCAAACCAATGCTGACTACATTGCAAGAAAGGTTGAGGTTCAAAGCATGGGCGGTACGCCAAAGTAAGTAGACCGAAATCCATCAATATCTACTACTAATCATCCACCTTGAGATATCTATCCAGAACATCTCGCTGGTATTAAGTTGCGAGTCCCACCCATAGTGTAAACTCAAAGCAACAGACAAATGCATTAAAAGAACTTTGCGTAAAGTAAACAATCCTTGCACCCGCGGGCACAAGCACCGTTGTTTTCCCCCTTGTGGCAACAGCACATCCCCTAGACTCATGTTTCTGTCACTCAAGCTAGTCATCGAGGGGCATGAACCCACAATCAAGCATAACGTTCCCTCTTGGAGTCACTACCTACTACTTGGCCAAAGCAATAAATAACAACGGGGAACATGCAAGAATTACTTACGAACATAAATATAAAAGAGGTAGATCAAATATATTACTCAAACACAATCTGAACATAATCTCACAATCCATCGGATCCCAGCAAACTCATCATAGCAACAACATAAGGATTACATATGTGCCTCGATCATGTAGGGCAGCTCACGAGGACTAATTAGTGAAGCACAAGAACAGGAGGAGAACATCACATAGCTACTGGTCATGGACCCATGGTCCAAGGGAGACTACTCACAACTCATCCGGGAGGCGTCCATGGTGATGGAGAAGCTCCCGGTGGTGATCCTCCCCTCCGGCAGGGTGCCGGAAAGAGTTCTCCTGGTGCTCCCGATCTTGGAAGCGGCGGCGGCGGCGGTACAGAGATGAGATCGCGAAAAAGGGTCCCCGTCTCGAGGGTTTCGGGACACGATATAAATATATGCCAAAGGGGGGCATCAGCGGAGGCTCGGGGGGCCCAAGCGCCCCCCGGCGCGGCCAGGGGGGGGGCCTGGTGGCCCCCCTCCGGCTGTCCTTTGGCAGCTGGGAAGCTTCTGGAACGCTGATTTTTTATATAATTTTTCTGGAATTTTTCGGGCAGTTCTCGTAACGTGAAAACCTGAAATACAAAAACAGCAGAAAACAGAAACTGGCACTGGAGTGCACTGAGTTAATAGGTTAGTCCAAATATGATCAAAAGTGTATGGAAGTGTATAAATATCATAGCAATATCACCCAAAAGAGGCATGGAGCAAGCAGAAATTATAGATACGTTTTGGACGTATCAACATCCCCAAGCTTAATTCCTGCTCGTCCTCGAGTAGGTAAATGATAACAAGAATAATTTCTGTGGTGACATGCTATTAACCATATAAGGATTTTTCATAGTCATACGACAAAAGCTTACTAAGACAATGAATCTATAGTAATTAAGTTGCCTCATGAGAAAATCACAAAGAACTGAAAGTTTTACAACATGGTATTGAAACATCAAATAGATTTGTAATGAGCATGGTGTGCAAATATGATAAAGTGATATCTCGCTTGCCCCCTTTAGTGAAGCAAAACATAAATGCAGGGGCACCTCCAAGGTTTAAGTGATGACTAGATACAATGATTTCAAAATAAACGATATCATAATCATGCAAAAGACAATGCTACTTTGGGACAATGCACATTACACTCAGAATGACAATCATGCTCTCAGTAGTTGGTGCTTTAAAAGAAGGTGGAGACCCTCAAACCGTGGCTTTTGTTGGCAAGGTTGAAAACCCGTGATCGGAAACAAAGACAAAGCATGTACCAGAGCTCTTGGTTTTAAAGACAGAGGTAATAATTATTTTTTTCTTCTTAGATCATGCATGTTTCGTCAACGAATGCTAGCAGATAACTCAATTACTCTTTGAGATGGACAAGTTTCGAGGAACGGCTCCCGAATGAGGACGATCACATCCTCTTAATCTCCTTTGTTTATCACTACCAAAGTTTTCTGATTTCTCATGAACAAAGCGTGAAGGAGGGTTTGTTTGTTATATTAATTTTGAGCTGGGCGCACTCAATGCCAGTTCCTTCTCGTGTTATGGGTTTGCACATTATACATGCAATCCCGGGGTGAAGCTTGTCCAACTTAAAAAGATCATGAATTAACTACTACTTCCTCATGGACTTAAAACAGAGGCACAAAATAGGAATGCATTTTTTTCTTTTTCTTTGAATAATTTCGAGATGGTACATGAAAGTCTCCGTTAGGAATGGCAGGTAAAAACCATGTAGGAAGGTATGGTGGACTCATATGGCATAACTGGTTTAAAGGATTTTGGATGCACAAGAAGTCAGTCCGCTTAGTACAGGCGAAGGTTAGCAAAAGACTGGGAGCGACCAACTAAGAGAGCAATGACGGTCATAATCATGCAGAGCGACAACGCAACATTGAATCAGGCATGGTAGTTATATCGCTACTCAGAAACAAAAGATCATCAAGGCTTGACAGACTTTCTTTACAGTCTTAAATATGCGTGAGCATACGCCAAGTCAATCAAAATAAATTCTTGAAGGAAGATATTACTAAACCATACCACATCATAGGAAAACAAATCATGTTGGTACTCCAATAACACATTGGAAACCCTCCAGCTATTTGAGACTAACCATAAGAAAACATGAACTACTAAGCGCCATTATGCACGTAGCATCTTTATCATAGACATATCCACCAGTGCCACGAAAGCAAACTCTCTTAGCAAGATAATCATGATAATTAAAGAGAGTTCAAGCAACCAACTAAACAAAAGCTCTTTAAAAAGATAAGCATGAAAACTAAAAGCTAAGCATGATAGTAGCTATTGAAAGACAAAGAACACACACATCAAAGATAGACATGAAAATTACAGCCTAGCTTGCCGGCAGGGTGCCGGGAAGAGTTCTCCTGGTGCTCCCGATCTTGGAAGCGGCGGCGGCGGCAGAACATAGATGAGATCGCGAAAAAGGGTCCCCGTCTCGAGGGTTTCGGGACGCGATATAAATATATGCCAAATGGGGCATCAGCGGAGGCTCGGGGGGCCCAGGCGCCCCCCGACGCGGCCAGGGGGGCCCGCGCCACCAGGGCGCCTGGGGCCCTGGCGGCCCCCCTCCGGCTGTCCTTTGGCAGCTGGGAAGCTTCTGGAACGCTGATTTTTTATATAATTTTTCTGGAATTTTTCGGGCAGTTCTCGTAACGTGAAAACCTGAAATACAAAAACAGCAGAAAACAGAAACTGGCACTGGGGTGCACTGAGTTAATAGGTTATTCCAAATATGATCAAAAGTGTATGGAAGTGTATAAATATCATAGCAATATCACCCAAAAGAGGCATGGAGCAAGCAGAAATTATAGATACGTTTTGGACGTATCAACTAGCATAGCGCTCGCGACACTCCTATCTGGCATCAGTGCTGGATTTTAACATCAAATCGCAGTGATAGGGAGGCTTACCGTTTAAGCTTCTTTCCTAATGCCTCCAAATCCAAAGTTTCATCACACGTCGTATCCCTTGTGGGATTTCTCTCATCAATCGGTTGCATCAAATAAACACAAGAGATGATGTGAACACACCAACATTAACGAATGATATCAACCATTCCCTCTATTTCATTGTTTCTTTCCAACTGGCATCTCATGGGTGCAGTTTCACGGTTGTTAAAAAACTACAGCCCCTAGTGTGCTTATATATACACACCTATAGGAACTCGACTCAACTAACAACAACCCGACTAGGGCAAAGGACTCAAACCTACCCACTCGTACATCAATTAATTCGATCATGATAATGCACCAAACCAAATGCCATATGAAGAACAATAGTAGCAAAGCATGTTAGGTCTCTAGAACATGGATAGCTAGCGAACAACCTTATCAAAACGTAGTTCATCAGTCTGAGATTATTTCGAACTATGTTTCTTACTTGTCCTTTCTTGTGCTCCCAGAATCCTCGTTTGTTCTAAAATTCATGACTAGCAAATGCAATTCAATGCATGATCTGGACAAACCCAACTACACTAGCTCCCCTTTTACATACACACGAGCTCATGTAGAGATATGGCATCATCAAACATTCTCACCTTTACTGGTTTCCTCTCCACTATATGCTTGACCTTGGTCTCTCGCCAAGACACATAGACAACCACACGCCATTTTTCTTCACACACATCTTTGCCTTGGGTGATACACCTCACTGGACAGTGGTTTGATTGTGACACACTTCAACTATAGCAGAGCCATAGATTCATATTCAAGTGCATGTGAATCACCGGCTTTGTTGCCTTCTTTTTTGCTACAACGGAGCTAGAGATCGACAAACACTTGGATACTTAACGGTTGACATCATGTCGACTTGATGAGCTACATGACTCCTTAATTTGTCTAACTCCCCAGGAAGACAATCTTGACACACTTTGGCCGATGATGCTCGCACCTCGCCAATGATATCGTACTTACCATCTTCGGCCTGGTAATCTATCTAGAGGCAATGGACCGCCTCAGGATGCTAGGGGCCACCTCCTTGGTGCAAGCATGAATTCAAACCTTAAAAATCTTGGTGTGATACCAAATATTAGGTTTCTTCAATGGACCGATCACACTAAAATACCACTAACACACATGACTGCACAACTTTATTATGCATGACCATGCACACGAACTCTATTTAACCAATCACATGAAATAAGCAGGGGACAACCAATTGATTTCATTACTGGAGATGGAATTACTTATCAAATCTTCTGCCCAACTATTCCAATTAAGCTTTTTTATTAGAAGAAGAAGAAAATTTCAAGGGTATACAAATTCAAAGAAAATCAAAACAACAATATGATGTGTTTCCTAGAGTATTCACATAGATATTTTTTATGCGCCACTTATTATTCCAAATTATGTATGGATAGAATACGATCACCCAATCTTGTGCCCATGCCCACCTAGCCAGGCTGACATGATTTAAATCATGTACCATGAAAGAATGACTACATAATTAATATCAAGATTTGTGATGTTGCTCGTGGTGTTGAGTTAAAACTCAAAATTAACACTCGTGTCACAAGAAAAATGCAAAACTCTAGAAATACAAACATTGATGCGTCGACGGGTGCATTGCCGATCAACTAATTACTATCCAGTGGCACACATCGGCGGTGGTGAGCACCCTGCTATAATTAATATGGTGAAGACAAAATGACCTTCGACGAGAGCGAGGGCATCACCACATTGACTATCGATTATGACCTGAGAGGCGGAGTCTTCACGATCCATGCGCCAATTTGTATCATGGTATTTCCTTAAAGGCATTCACGCACCATACCAAAAAGGACAAGCACCATAATTCCCCTAGCATAGCTAGTTCATTCTAGTTGTGTTGAGTTGGTCTGAGTAGTGCAAGATGACAACAGGATAAAGTTCTTCTTGCATGCTTTCAATATTTAAAATTCTTGTTACATGGAAATGGATCTTATGTAGTGAGAATTTTTTTTAGAGGATATAGCAGTGAAAATCAAATCGAATGCACACTTGACTATAAAACAAACTCTCACCTTGTCATCGATCCATGCGTGTGCCAAGGATTACCATGCTTCGTGGCGATGAAAGTGACTATCTGTCTGAGGGGTTCAGATCCTTGGCAGTCGAATTGAGATTGCACAAGTATTGTAGCCGTCCAAATTGGTAATTTGTTGCAATTTTATGGCTCTTGTTACCCCCTCACTCTTTGCAGGGGACCCCAAAGACTGCAACGATGACACATGCCTGAAGCAGGCCAATATGGAAACGGTTGCCCATATAGCGTTACTGACAGGTATGCATGTGTGTTTGGCATTGACAATACATGGTTAGTAGAGATCCCACATTCCCTCTAGAGGTTTTGACTTATCATTAATTTTTTTATTGTGGGTCGTAGATCGCTTTTGTTTCTTTCCTCCACGGATTGTTTGTACTTAATAGTTGGCTACTTGTTATGCTTGGGTCAAGTAGTTTGCTCCGTTGCTATTTTTAAACTAGAGAAATATACATCTACGGTTCTCCTGTCCAAGTCCACAGTAAAATGCATATTCGTTGTACACAAAATTTGAAACCTTAGAAAGCTTTGAAACATGATGCACGGAGAGAACCACGAGCATTGTCCCACCTTTTGATAAGTGCAAAGAGATGTGACTATGTTTGAGCAGAGTCAGGACAACACAGGTGTGGGGCGCATTTGCATATGGTAAGCAATTTTTTTGATTAGTTGTTGGCCACTCGTCGAGCCCAATAGAGGCCTGGGCAAAGGAGCTCATAGATGCCCGAGACACCTATGCTTACCCTATTTGCCACCTAAATACTACCCGGGCTAGAACCATCAACTTCACACAATACAATGAAGTGTCGGCCAAAATAGTGAGTCTATTCAACTGATCCTATAAACAAACACCAACACAAAAACACACAAACACACACGGTTTTGCGCAACAATCATGTAAAAAAAGGTTCTACACAACTAATGCATAGGGTCAAACAACAGGGTGAGGTAAAATGTGTCTCTCTGAAGTGGCGTCTTGGGGATGTGGGTGACATATGCCCAATAGGTACTCGATGCAATCTTTGGGTGGGGGATAAATAGGGGGGCGAGGAAGGCGGGATGGTGATGATGGTGATGACATGGATACTTACTGAGAATTTTTCCATGGAGCTCCATACGAGAGATGCATTGTGGAATGACCAGCGCGTGATGTAAGTGATAAGAGCCCTCTGTGGACCGAATGTAGTCCACCTCCAACTAGAGGAAGTGAAGCACATGTGGTGGACTCGCCATCACACCCCTCTCTATGTGGAGCTCACCTCTGTGGAGAGGCCACAAAGAAAAAGTGGTGGACCCTGGGCTTGCTATGGGAGAGGTTGCAGCCATGGCTGCCAAGAAATGTTGCCAGCGCCAGAGTGCAGGGAAAGACGATGGAACTAGACGTGCCCGAGGATGTGCCGAGAGGTAAGTGACTCATGACATATTTAAACATTTCATGCATACATTTGTTATACTGCAACTTATCTCGAGTTTCTTTTGCATAAGTTGCATGTGTATTGATGTCATTGCGTAAATTTTCATTAATAAACAATATGTTACAAGGGGAAAGGAAAAAAGAGAGAAAAGCTAAAGCCTATAGAAGAACCTATTGTTCACCTTGCAAACTACAAAACAACCTATTGCATACTTTTTAAAATTATTACACATGTTGGCTTTTATGTTGCATGAGGGGAGATTTTTCCTCACAACTTTGTTTGAACTGCCAAAAAAGTTATTGCAGTAGTGTTGCAACAGAACAATTGAATGTTTGATAGTATGCCTCAGGTTCGCTCACCCAAGTGAGATCAAAAGCGACATATTTCTTTCCTCATTTGCAACAAGACAATTGAATGTTTGATAGTATGCCTCAGGGTTCGCTCACCCAAGTGAGATCAAAAGCGACATATTTCTTTCCTCATTGTGAGTGCCTAGTTTGCATGGTCTGGCAATGAAAATGTCCTGTGAAATATTATGGCTCTATCCAACATTCCCAACATTGCTCAAGTTCATGGCGCAATTAAGAGGAGAAAATCAGAAATATACTACGTTGGTGTTTGGCTAGGATTAACTCTAGCTTTTGGGTTTTGCCTTATAAGCCTAATAATCACATATTTATTTGTTTTTGGCTTATAAAAGCCAAAGCCAAAATCACATAAATAGGCACACATCTTTCCTTTGTCACGGTGTGCTCGTATGTTTGTTTGGCATGCATTTTTTTTTCTAGCTAAGGTTGATACATTGTAAACAAAATATTATCATGTATATTTAAATAGCAGTTATAGTTCGTGATTAGAGCATCCAAGTGCAAGGAACACTCTTATACTAAAGTTACCCAAGTGGGGAAGCCACAAGAACACACAAGAAAAACCATTATTTATGTCAGAGTTTCCATTACTAATTGATGGAGAGACGCCACATCATGTTTCAAGCTGCAGCTTTTCACCTAAAATCAAATTAATTCGAAATTGTCTAGCATGTTCAGTGGGCAGGAGATGATGCTATCTGAACCAACTTGCAAGCACAACAAATGGTGCACGATTCAAGGTCTTGACTCAAAAGTTATGCTAATATGCTATCGACCTCTAATTTGTATGCTGCCAGTGATAATCTGAAACCTTTTCTCTATAATCTATATGCATGTGTGGGTGGTGATAGATATTGCTCAACATGGAGTAGATGTGTTTGTGTGTGTGGTGATGGAAAATTTAATGCGCACGCTAATTCTGGTGGGAAATTAGTGTGAGTCTTCCTTGCCCGTGTAAATGTCCCCGACCTGTGCTCGCCCGTGGTGGGTGCAAGATATCACCGGAGACGCATAAATAGACTGGACGGCGCATTCCGGTGACCCCAACCTCCGGTCTTTGGCTTCCCGTTTTCGGCAGTTGCGACGAGCGACGTACTCTGTCATTGCCATCAGTATTTCGGATGCGTTTCGTTCCACTCGGTCATGGTCAAGCCAACCAGCAGCTTTCCTTGCTCTTTTCTCTGTTTCATAATCACAACGAGCCTTCGCAGCCTACTTCTGTAGCTACAATTTCCTTGCTCGCCACGGGCCGCACAGAATTAGCAGCCATTTCCATACCCTACCAATGCGATGCGACGCGATGCATGAATCGGCATGTCCATATGTCTCTCTCCATGCTCTCAGTTTCTACTTACTGTAGGAGTATTACTTCCTCCGTCCGGAAATACTTGTCATCAAAATGAATAAAAGGGGATGTATCTAGATGTATTTTAGTTTTAGATACATCTATTTTTGTCCATTTTAATGACAAGTATTTTCGGACG
The DNA here is from genome assembly GCA_902687465.1 of Secale cereale. Lineage (NCBI taxonomy): Eukaryota > Viridiplantae > Streptophyta > Magnoliopsida > Poales > Poaceae > Secale > Secale cereale. Next base: position 791,701,671 of record LR738710.1, on the reverse strand, counting down.
GAGGGAGTACTTCTTTGCGCGCACATGTGCTGGGCGAACTTGACTATCCGCCTTCCTTTGTCTCTACCAACCCTTCCCCTCTTCGTCTTTGGTGTGTGGACATGTAGATGTAGGTTCAACACCGCGAGTGTCTCTTGAATAAATCATGTTCTGCATGTGTGGCGATCTTTGATTAGATGACGTCGGCATGGCTTGCGCGCACAAACATTCCCTTTCTGGTGTAATTGTAATTAATCCCTGAGCGCATCTTGGTGCCGGCCCGAAACACAAAACAATCCAGAGATTAGATCACGGCAGACGCCAGACGGCACTCTCTACGTGTTGATACCAGTTTTCCTTTTGGCAACTGAAGATCCCAATGCACTTTGCCTGGTGCGCGTCTCGCTCGTTTGCGCCTTCAGATTGGCCGGACGGCTAGTGTGCAGCGTGCAGATCGACGGGTCCGTCCGTACGGCCGTCGAACCGTGGGGATTTTACTGATACTCATACCGTCGTACGTGGTACGTGATGCCCGCGAAAGGAACATGCAACGGACGGACGGACGGAGCAGCCCCTGCTGTGGCTATTGTGGGAGCATGCTACGGCCGGATTGAGATCCTGCGACACGTTGTGCACTTGTCATTTTTCAACAGCAGTGTAACATGTGAGCGGTTTGAATGTCGGTGTTGGAGATGCCCTAAACGCTACCGAATTTGAAAACTCATAATGTTCCACAAACATTGTGTATCATCTTAAATATGAATACCTTATGACCGTATGCATCATTCTGATACAGAGGCCGAGGATCAAGCCCCTTTTCGGAAAAAAAAATCTTAAATATGAATACCTGCCTAAACTAAATCTAAGTCATGATTCACCTAGAGCCGAAGGGGATTCATGGGGCGTTTGGATGCTGCCCACGCACGCCTTGCCAAATCGCGCGCAGCCAAAATATTGGCGGACCTTTTAGCCGCCGTCGACTCGCCAACAAGTTGGCATAAAAATGAGCCGGTGAAACTGCATCTACCCAGGCGAGCCAAAACTATCAGTCCAATGGCTACTGGGGCGTCCTGTAGCAACCTACTCGGCATGAGCATGGAAGCCAGCCCTATCGCGCCAGGCCGTTATGAACGGCCCTCCTCTGTTTGTCCTGGCTATGTGGCAACCCGCCGCCATGATAAAAGAGGACAAGAGACAATATAAATAGAGGAGGGCTACAACCTAGCAAAGGGCTTGACTCATTTGCAACATACGACATACATTGTAACCAGTTCACTTAGAACATAGCAATATCATTCATAGCAGGAGTAGAGTATTACACCTCGTTGTTAGCCCGAACTTAGGTAACTCCGGTGTGCTTTACATCATGTAGATTCCTTGCCGATCGTCCAACGCCCTAGGAAACATAGTGTGTTTAGTCCTCGGCAAAATTCACAAAAAGGTTGTTTGCACACATCCCAATGTATGGTTACTAGACATCGACAAAAACATCGACGCGCAACCAAATGTCTGCCCACGCTCTGGTTAAGACCATCTCCAACCACATACCTCTAATTCGACCCCCCAAATGCCCGCGGACGCGCCCGGTCAGTGGTCGGGCGTGTTCGTTTTGAGCCCCTATTGTTTTCGTCCGCACAGCCACACTTCTCATTTTCTTTCTCGAATGTCCGGTCAAGTGCATGTGACCGGTGAAGATGAAGAGAGGGAAAGAAAATAATGAATAAAGAAATATAAAATATGATCCGGGATGGAGCCCCGTCCAACGTGGCGGACTGACCGGCCGCACCCGACAGACCAAACGTATAAGGATGATATGAGGGGTTCGGTTGGATCTTAATTTTTTTCTATTTTCTGTCCGGTCATTGACCGAACGCGTCCGTGGACGTACGGGAAATCGTTAGAGGCGTCCGGCTATGGATGCTCTAACCCACGCTTCCCGTGGTTGGCAGGTGCAAGATATGACCGGAAACGCATAAAATAGACCCACTCAGCGACGCATGCCGGTGACCCCAACCTCTAGTCTTTGCCCTTCCGTTTTCCGACAGACGCCCTCTATCGTCGCTTTCAGTTTTTCGGATGAGTTCGTTGCAGTCGGTCAAGGTCAGCCAGTCAGGCATCAGCAGCTTCCTGATCCGATCCGATCCGATCTTCTGTTCCGCAACGAGCCCTCGCAACGTGCGTAGAAGCTTCTTGCATGTCAGGATTGTAGCTAAGACAGATACCGTCAGCGGTTATATCTCGTGTGCATCAGCAAATAACATGGACAGGGATCGAACGATTTGTGTATAGAATAGAAAGAGAGCACTCGCGCAACGTAGCAGCTCGGTTGTCTATTACCCCTGCGGCGCAATTAGCAGCCGTAATTTACCCCCACCACCATGCGATGCATGAATCTGCATATCTATCTATCCATACGTTTAGACAAATAGATATAGACATGGCCATGTAATAGCTCCTTTTTCTCTACCTACCCTTCCCCTCTCCAGCTGGTGTGTGGACTCATCTCGTTTTGCGTGTGTGGCGAACTGGCGACCGCGGATTGGACACAGACTAAATGCGGCGCATCGCATGGCTTGCACGCACGAACCAGCCCCCTTAATCTGCAGGATAATCGTAATCAATCCCCGAACGCATCTTGGTGCCGGCCCGGGACTCGGAGCAATCCAGAGATCAGATCACGGCAGACGGCACTCTCTACCGTGGCAACCAATATCGGACCCAATGCCCTAGTGCGCGTACCGCTCGTTTGCGGGTTCAGATTGGCCGGACGGCTAAGGTTCGAATCGCGTGTGGATTTTAGTCGTACCTCGTACGTGATATGCCCGCGAAAGGAACAGGTAACCAACGGACGGACGGACGGACGGCCGGCTGCTGTGGCTTGTGGGAGCATGCACACCGGCCAAAGCCGATTTGTGGCTGCTACTACTACTGTAGTAGTGATCGGCACAATACATGCAGTGACAGTGATTGCGTGGCTGCTACTACCAGTACAGTGGATCACTATGGTGATCGAGGCTTGGGGGGTCGATCGACGGAGACGGGCCAATGTACTTTTGCGTATCTGCCGCGTGTCCACGATGGTCCCATCAGTACGTTAATTACCATGTTAATGAAGGAAGCGCATTAGAAATTTCCAATACTGGCCTGGCCGGTGCATTAAAGCGGAGGAGGTGCCCCACCACCATTGACAGAGAGCTTGCTGCAAGCCACGGCAGAGTGCCAGTTTTGCAGCGCTTCACGTGACGTGCGCACAACAAATTAGCTAGATTTAGCTACTAGCAGCACTCCCTAGAAACTACCTGAAGAATAATCACAGAATCGCCATTACTAGATTACATTAGCCAGGCTAGCACGCTACTCTAGCTAGTGCCGTAACCACGGCCAACAAGAACCAAAGAACTCTGGGATTGATCCATGGATGGATCGGTAGGAGTAGAAGCTTGGATTCGGCTAGCTGTAGACGGTGACGAGGCGGCGGAAGCACCTGGTGCAGGAGTACTTGCGCTTGCTCTTGAGGCACAGCGGGAGGCACAGGATGCGCCGCTCGCTCTCCACGTCGGTGGCCACCACGGGGCCGCCGCAGGACGGGCACGCGCCGGGCGCCTTGCCCGTGCCCACCACCCGCTCCACCTTCATCCCGCAGATCATCTTCACAGCTCCGCCCACCCCGCCCATTGTCGCCATCGATATCGACGATCCCCTAGGCCGCGAGGAGGAAGAAGAGAGGGAGGTCGGGAGGAGGGAGGTGGATTTTGGCTTTGGAAAGTGTGGGGATTTTGAGTGGCCGGTGCCGGGGATGGCATATATAGCGGAGGGCGCAGGGGAAGGACCGTGCGCGGACCGCTGTCCTCTGCGCTGCGCGTGCGGCAGCGACAGGCTTGGTGCTCGTTTGGGTTTTTACTTTTTTTTTCATACATCAGGGTGGGCAACCCACGGGCGGCTAGTCCTGTAAGTGTGGTGACGGTTTAATAAAAAATAGTGTTAAAAATGTTTTACATTATGAGACTGAGAGAATAGTAAAATATTCATTTTAGGACAAACCACAAATGTGTCTCCTTCAAAAATTATTACCCTCTTAGTAAAGAAATATAAGCGTCTACATGACTATCTCTCTTTTTTGAGAAATATTTTTTAGGGGATTTTGGGAAACATATTAACGTCGGCCGTCCTGCTAAAAAAATATCTACCGGCTCTCTTCACCCCTCTCCCTCTAGGCTTGGTGACGGCCGGCTGCATCGCTGCAGCGCTCACACCACCTTCATGTAATTTGGCTATGATCAATCGGACTTTGCCCCGTTTTGAATGCATAAGGTAGATCATGGTCTACCTTTTCTTAAAAAAAAAAATGTATCGGCTGCACAAAAACAATACAATACATTGCCTATAAACTAGTGCATGTAGTGCCATGTACTCCATGTCCAATTCTCGTTAGCTCATTACTCCACTTCAATGTAACTCAAGATTTGTTGATCAGGAAAACTCACAAACAAAAACACCCGGCCTCCATAATTTTGTTGTTGTTGGAAGTAGGCTCCACTCTTTAATCATGTGAAGTTTCTACCGTCCTTCCTAGATATACAAATTAATTAGTCTAAATAGTAGGGTTTCGTCACTCTACAAGCCATCGATTGAGTACAACACACACATACGAAAAATAAAACGACGGAAACATATAATCAAGTTCATATATAGACATCCATCATACCTCATATGTGTTTTGTTTAACGGGAGGTCAAACCCTATAGGGCTATAGGGATACATATTGTATCAATCGGAAAACAAAATATCCAAGGAAATATATTTCAAAGGTATTCATGTTAAATTCTCCACTTAACTATATCTTTTTTTCAAGAAACATTTTTTTAGAGGATTTCGAAAAACATATTAACATCGGCCTTTCTGCCAAAAAAATATCCACCGACTGCCCAAAAACAATACAACGCCTAGTACTCCATGTCAAAATCTCTTTTAATTCATTACTAGTAGAATGCTCGTGTATTGCCACAGGCCATGTATATTTTTTTCCGGTTGCATATAAATGCATTTCATGTCAAGTTTCACATGTATAAAAATGATAGCCCGTAACAATGAAGAATTAAGTGAAATCCACTTCACTTGTGATGTAAGTAAATAAATGAATCTAACAAAATTATGTGTACATAGAGAACAATGATCCAAATAATTATCTGTTACATACTAATCTACTTGATGCGTTCAAGATATTTCCATATAGTGTGAGGAATGTTGTTTTGAGCTTCATTTGCATGGTAGTCGGGACAATGTGAGTCGCATCCGGATTTTAGTGAGCTATAAATCTTAGGCTACATATAGAACACTTGGTTGGCATTTTCTATAAAAAGGACTTGTTAGACTATGTGACATTTATCTCACCACATAGTAGCTAGTCGATTCTCCTTTTTTGAAGAAAAAAAAGCGCCGACTCTTCTCAATCAATCACTGCACAAACCGCCTCCCGCTCTCACTCCATAGCCAGCCAACCACTAGGTGTCGCCGCATGTCATCTTCCCTTCATGATATTGTTGCCGCCATCTCTCCCTAGCACCTACACCCAACGCCATGGCGAAGCCTGCCCCCTCATTTCCCCATCACCTCCCCTCCCTTCCACGTAGTTGCCCACCTGCTCTTATCCCCGTCACGACGTAGCCCACCTCCTTCTCTCCCTGACAACCTCTTGCGCCACCGCCTCAGGAACTGGCCAACGCGCCCGCTTGTCTGGCATCCTAGGTAGTCGGATCCAGATGGGAGGTGAAGGTTTCACAGCTCTCCGTTAGAGCTAGCCATGTAGCTAACCCGTTCGTATGTGGGTTGGACGACCTAGAAAACAATAGTGTGCCACAGCTAGGGAGAGGGACGACACCCTCGTCATTGGGCCCAGCCTTCTACCTAGCCGAGTCCACTAAACATAGTCGCGTTGTCCTGCCATCGATCCATGACGAGGCCATCCCAAGCCGATTCCGATGCCAAGGAGTACACACCGCCGCGTCAAGGGCAAACGTTACGACGACGCAGCCTGCTACTCACCATAGGGCCACCAAATAGCAAAAGAAAATTATCGTATGCAACACTCATAGAGTAAAACAATTATTTGTGCGAACGTACTGTTGTGTAAAACTCGATAAGTTTAGTTTGGCTTATTTCTTTGCCTCTTTTCTGTCTTGGTAATGAACTAAGAACATATGATGGCTGGTATCATGATTCACCCCCCCCTATTTAGTTTGGTACAATCAGTGACTTTGAATCTTGAAATACCTAGATGATAGTTTGAGGCCCCCCTATTTGTTGCTTCTATTGATGTCCACTCCCATATTTCCTTGTTATGAGGAGCATTACTCCTCTTAAAAGAATCAAGCCTACGCGGGCCCTCCTCGAGCACCGATTACCATGGTTGTTAGATTAACCCCCCTATTACCTAGAAATTAACACATTTCCTTTCTATTATAATTTTTAGGCTTTAAATTATTTTTAGATAATTTACGGCTTAGCTCATCTGTTGGATGACAATACAATGTAGTGATTCAATCACAACAATTATCTCCATATGACGGAGATATTTGAGGAAGTTATCAAGTTTTTTTGCCAAGCAAGTATCTCCATGAAAATGGACAATTCTTTTCCACATTTTGTGCTTGACATCTGGTGTGTAATCTGAAGGAAATATGCCCTAGAGGCAATAATAAAGTTATTATTTATTTCCTTATATCATGATAAATGTTTATTATTCATGCTAGAATTGTATTAACCGGAAACTTAGTACATGTGTGAATACATAGACAAAACAGAGTGTCCCTAGTATGCCTCTACTAGACTAGCTCATTGATCAAAGATGGTTATGTTTCCTAGCCATAGACATGAGTTGTCATTTGATCAACGGGATCACATCATTAGGAGAATGATGTGATGGACAAGACCCATCCGTTAGCTTAGCACTATGATCGTTTAAGTTTTACT
>LR738710.1:791670808-791693032 GCA_902687465.1 Secale cereale | reverse complement strand
GGGGGGGGGGCTTGCATACGTTTTTTCGGTACCACCTCTTGGTAACATGGTAAATTCATTTTGAACTTGGAGCAATCAGTCTGACACACGCATTCACTTCTTGTCAACCAACTGGCATTTACATGTGCACATCTATGGCCACTCATAATCCCCTCTTCCCAGTACATCAGAAATGATCCAGTGCATGTGAAGCAATGTATGCCTCTGTTCTTAATTATTCATTTAATTTTTTGCACTACTAATAGGCCTTTATGTGAGCCTAACATCTCGCAAAACCAGGCCATGCTGCCCTCGCTGTCCCTCTGGTCTAGCCTGTCCCTTAGCCGTCCGACCAGCCTCATGGCCTTGGTCTCACCAAGCTCTGCAACATCCTGCTATCGCCCCATCTTGAATCTCCAAATCATCCTACAGTTGATACACACAAGAGGCTAGACACTCAACACCCAGGCCGAACCAAGTGATTGTCGTCCTGCTTGATGTTGCATTCAAGTTCCTCTGCCTCAGTCTTGCCCTGACATCCAACGTCCAGGTTGTCCTTCATTCCTCATAGTGTCGTCGTCGGGTGTGTTTTACAACAACCGTGGCTTTACTCCAGCGAGGCGTACGGAACATGCTGCATGCTTTGCTCCGGCAAGAGACACCGACGATCACTCTGGCAGCGCGATGCAGCAGCTCCTAACGGCTCACGAATGGCAGGTTGATCCTTCACCTATGGACACCACCTCCAGCTGCAACTCTGTATCAGTGATCACCACGCGACTCTCTCAAACTGGGAGGAGTCATCGTGTAGCAACGATGATAGGGATATCGAGTCGGTCACCCTGCCACAATAAAGAATATATATGGAGACAAAGGACACTTATATACATGTTATTATGTGAAATTGCGATCACTTTCACTATACCTCCAACAGTTCAACTATTTATTGTTGATACAAAACTCTGTTTTATGAAAAAGCTGGGCTTATCTATGTGCTATGAGGAGACAAATTGTAACACTATAATAAAATAAACTCAAATAGTTTCTCTTCCTGGCATACTTTCTCCTGGCGGTCATGGTGTCTCCTAAACCACCACCTCTTGGTACGCCCTTACTCTAACATAACTTGGGAACACTATCAAGTACAATACATTTGAAGGAGCTCCACTTTTGTGTGTGTGTTTTAACAAACAATTCATTTTTAACGAGAGACATATCAATAACAATGGGTTGCACTCATTTTATATACAACAAGCAATAAAATGCAAAATGTGCAACACTGTTAGAAAAGAAAAACCTCAGTATACCATGTAGGTTCTTAATCACGCCTCCAATAATTTCTAAACTCTTCTGCATCTCTAAGTAGTAATGATCTTGAAGAATAAACGCCTCATGGAACTTAGAGAGAAATCAACAATGGGTCTCCAACCATTGAAGTGAAATATATGGCAGCTTGATGCGAAATTGTTATTTTCCTTTCCTCGTATGGTTTCCTTATCTCCACATGGTAGAGGGAATGTATCCTATTGTGATAGCCTGGCTTATTAGGGATGATAGACTACTCATATCAATAACGAATTCCTTCTTTTCCGGGAGCCCATTTGGAAATAACTCCAAAGTTAAGCGTGCTCAGTTTGGAGTAATTTCAGGATGGGTGACCGACCAGGAAGTTGCTCCCGGATGCGCACGAGTGGGGACAAAGTGGGCAGAAAAGACTAGTATTGATCTGTGGGGCCAATCTAGATCCCGCCAGGAGTAACGACCACCGGCGGGTGTGTCCGGGGCGTTACAAGTTGGTATCAGAGCCGACCCTCGCGGTTACATGGATGTTTGCGGACATGTGCACGGTCATGTTGCTCATGACGTTTGTGACCCGTCGTGGCACACGGCATGACACATGTACCGGACTGGATGCACAGACATATGTGCCAAGAGGGAACATTCCCGTGGCTCGACGAGGACGTCAGTTCCTCTGAGTGGGGGTGTATGTGATAGCCTGGCTTATTAGGGATGATAGACTACTCATATCAATAAGGAATTCCTTCTTTTCCGGGAGCCCATTCAGAAAGAACTCCAAAGTTAAGCATGCTCAGCTTGGAGTAATTTCAAGATGGGTAACGGACCAGAAAGTTGCTCCCGGGTGCGCTCGAGTGAGGACAAAGTACGCAGAAAAGACTAGTATTGATCTGTGGGGCTAGTCTAGATCCCGACATGAGTAACGACCACCGGTGGGTGTGTCCGGAGAGTTACACCTATCATCACTAAGATTCGAAAATGCAAGAAGTTTCTGTCAGATGCAATTTTCACTTCCAACAATGTGAATCTGACCATCTCTCATAAGCGGCGGGGCGACAAAAAAAAGATGGGAAGGGAAGTACGAAAAGGAGCACACATAGGCGGTGCCGTAGATGTCCAGGTGCTCGATTAATTATATCTCCGTCTCTGCTCGCTGCAACGCTGAGTACATTTAAATTTTTATGTCCGCATTCATATTTTGTGTTTACTCTTGCTAATTATAGAAAATCAACACCAAGCAAGGCATTGCTTCCCCGGTAGTTTCTCTAACTTTATCAAAACAGTAAACATGGTATTGAGGAGCTATCTACACACAAAAAAGATTAAGGACTAATATTATTATAGAGCTCGAAGATCAATAAGTAGTATGATCTAAATTTACAGAAAAACTATGTGGTCAAATATGTTTACTTTCTCAAGAAATAATTGAGGGTTCACAGCTACTTCTCATTTTCGGATAAAATTTGCATTCCTATTGATCTGATTTGGGACTACACAATTGATGATGGTTGGCAACTTGGAAGTGTGTTGAAGGCACATTCTCAGAGAAAATGCAATTCTTTCCTGAAGAAAAAATGGACAAAGCACATCGATATGCAAAACCATGTCTAAAGTATGATGTTCTTGCTACACTGAATTTGCTTCTTAAAAAAATCACATGTTGACATGTGTGGGAGAAGGAGAGGCACATACCTCGCGAGTGCACTTCTGAAGCAATTGAAGTGTAGTTCTTATCCATCCAACACCACACGTCCCCAATCCGCCAGTGTGCTCCTGATTCGCAGCTCAGGAAAAGGTAACACCTTAGCATTCTATACACAAAATAGTATGAAAATCTCAAAACCAATTGCCATTTTTGTCTTCCCATAACCTGAAGGTCCAAACAATAGAAACCAGCTTGCAATTTCACTCAAAGCCGTCAAAGGCAGACAACAAAAGGGGAGCATGAAAACAATTATGAATAGTTGGTATTTTAAGCACTTAGGTGCCCTGCTACAGCTTATAAAATGCATATAAGAAGAACACATGTCTATAAACTAACTTTAGTACGAATACAGAGGTCACTAAAACTTTTTAACTACTAATCACTATGATGACCAGATAACACAACAAACAGAAGAACGTATCACATAACACAACTTATGTGATTACTGTCGGGGTTACGATCCTGATAATGAGTAGTAGGGGTACAAATAAGGGGTAGGGCTTAGCTATGGCTCAGGTGTAACACTCGGTGTTTAACGAGTTCAGGCCCCTCTCGGCAGAGGTACAAGCCCTACGTCTCGTGCCTGGAGGCTTGCTTTGATTTGATGGATATGGTTACAAAGGTGCTCGTGCCTCATTATGGAAGGGGTGCGGCTAATATAGAGTGCGAAGCAGCTCCATGTCACCCACGCCTCTGAGGCATTGAATGATACTTAATGCTTCAGTTAAAGGTTGTAATGAGCATCTAATATGTCAGTTATGGGTAACAGTAGCCTTGGCTCCTGTTTAAGGGTGACTTTGGATTCCTCGACCGTTGAAGCTCCCACGACTCCTTCTTGCCTTCTCTGACAGAGTGGCGGTCCATCAGCCGAATGACATGCGATCGTCCGAGTGCAGTCGAGCCATCCGAGTGGACTCCCTGAGGTGAGCATCCGAATACTAGTATGGTCCAGGGACCTATCTAAGATGGTGATGGGCCCTATGTGGATCCCAAATGATGGGTCCTTGACCGTACCTGTAATATGTGGCCACATCAATTACCTTGTAAATATCAGGGGTGCTTTATACAATGAATAATACACCAGTCAAGTTGATTCTTCAACGAATCAAGACCGCCAACATTTTCCCGTGTGACATCAAGCACATACAAAAATCAGCTCATGATTATTTTTGAAGGGGAATATATTAATATTGCGAAGATACCAATTACACCCAGCCTCTATACCAACAAGATATCAAAGTACATCTAGGATATACACATCCAAGAACAAAATAATAAAGATAGAAATGTAAAAACAAAGACCCTTTCACAGTGATGAAATACGCGTAACAGTAACACTCTAACCACCACCAAAAACAACACTCGGACCGCAAAAGAGTTTCTTCAACAGCGATGCCTGGAAGAAGGAAACATTGCATAAGCGTTGTCGTCGCCCAATCAAGGATCTTAAGTTTTCACCCTGAAGAAAGACCAAGATCCCAAAACAATGCCTTTAGCAAGACCATTGCCAAGTACAACCAATGAAGGTTAGACCTTAGGCTTTCACCCTGGAAATCACGGCTCAGTACTCGAGTGCTTTCCACCTGTGTTGCCGCCCCTTATGCCGAGGCCGCTGCTGCAAGTACTCAACACCAGACACACTGGAAAAACATGTGCCCCAAGTCTTCATCGTAACCAGAACTCCTCGTCGTCATTAGAAGCCTCGATCGCAACCGCCATGACTTTCTTCACCACTGTCAATGCATGGAAATCTATACTTAGACATGTCCCATGGCATCGGCAAGATAGCAAAGCTTCATGCCACACCCTCATGATGCCTCTTTGACCGATGATAAGGGAGCACATGACCGGACCGATTCTGATCTAGATATCCTGTGGCGTCATGCGTCAATCAGCGAACATCTCCGAGAGGAAGACCGGAACTCGTCGCCGTACAGATCGAGAAGGCTAGCATGTAGCAGATTGGAGACTTGGCACTAGAAGATTTGGCAAGGCCAATCCACCTTTATTCAGGTCGAGCCAGCAGCCCCCACGCCATTGGCCGGTTGTAGAGGAGAAGACGAACGCGGCGACCACGCTGTTCATCCGGCCCTGCGCGAGTAGCAGGGCCTGCACCGCCGCCTCCTGAGCACGGTTGCCCCGCATCGTGCTGGTGCAGCGCTCTGACGCGTCGACAACTGGACGTCCGGAAGAAGGGAGTGGTCGTGGCCTAGATTGGGCCCTGAACAGGCCAGCTGCCGCCGCGCATGCCATGGCAGATCACGCTACCGATCCGCCAATGTCGTCCGCCGCCACACCCCGTCTTCATCTCCACAGGCCACCTCGCACGCGTGTCCGTCACGGTGGATCTCCGCCCAGATGCATCACAACTGCATGCCACCACTGCCCTCCACCCGGTGGCGGCAACGGCCAGGGCCAGGGGACTCGGGCTGGGGAAGGCTTGGCCAGGGTTCGTTGGAGCCTTCGGAGTCGCCCGAGCGGAGGCGACCCGGGAGGTAGACCAGATTCCGTATAGAGAGCCGCTCATAATAACCTTGTAAACTTCACTCCGAGGATGTCTCGGCCGCCTTTTTTGCCAGCCACAGACGCAGCCATAGCTATGTGAGGCCAACTCCACCGAGCGGTCCCAAATGGACGTCCGGTTTGGTCGGATTTTGTCCCTTTCGGGCGGCAATGGGTTCTCCCATGTCCGCCTCTCTCTGTTGGGTCGTGGGTGCGCCCAGCGCGCGGCCGCACCCCAAATCATGTCCGTGTTGGACGTGATAAAAAAACAGAAAAACTAAAATAAAATGGCTTTAAAAAGTAAATAAAGGTAGTTAAAAAAACTTAAAACATATGTTATGGGGTCATGATCACAAAACGGCCCAGTTTCACGGTTCACTTAACGGCCCAGTGCCATAATTAACATAAAAACGAAAAAAACACCGCCCGCGCCCGTCGATGCCATGGCCATCGCGTCTTCAGTGGCCGCCGGTGTCGTCGTCATCGCTTACGAGGTCGACGTAGTCCGGCAGCGTCCAAAGGTGGGCCGGCGGTCCGTGGTGCACGGGGGCGGTGATGACCCACAACCGTAAGGGATCTATTGCAGCGTTTTCGATAAGTAAGAGTGTCGAACCCAACGAGGAGCAGAAGGTATTGATAAGTGATTCTGAGCAAGGAATAACTGCAAGCACTGAAAGATAACTTTTTAGGGGTTTTCTTGATATAAGCAACAGGAAAGTAAAAGCGAGCAAAGTAAAAGGCACTGGAGAGTAACAAGTGGCCCAATCCTTTCTGAGCAAAGGAGAGGCCTGGCAACTGAACTTATAAAGGCTAAAGTGTTCTTGAGGACACACGGGAGAGGTAGTCATGTGCTTTCGTCATATTCCGTATCGGTACTATGTGATGTGTTGATAAGTGTTGAGTGGGTGGATCTATGCTAGTACACCCTCTAGACTAAGATGAGTGCACTCTTATGATTAAACATCTTGCAAGCATCCGCAAATACAAGATAGTATTTAAGGAAAAAGCCTAACCATAGCAATACGATCGATGATCCATTGTTCCCTTGTGCAAAAGCGTGCGAACTGGGGTTCAGGTTTCTGTCACTCTGGCAACCCACCGTAAGCATTCTTTGTACACAATGTATTCCCCTAGGTCCTTAATAAGGCGAAGTGTTGAGTGTTCGACTCACACAACACCACTAGGAAAATAACAACACAACTTAAGTATCAAACAACACATATTACTTCAACATCATATGACTACTAACAACAGGACTTCTCCCATGTCGTCAAGAACTAAAGTAACTACTCACAAGACATAAAAGAGATCATGATCAGTGGAGATAGATGGATGATAAAAAATCTGGACACAATGATATTTCTCCAACAAAACTCAATAGCATTCACCACAAAGTAGTAATCAACACCGATAGGGTAGAGAGGATAGATAGTACGGATTACAACACAAGTTGCAATTGTGAGATGAGATTGGATGAAGATGGAGATGGTGCTGATGTTGGGGATGATGTTGATGATGATCTCGATGATGCCCGTGATGATGGTGATGACGATGGCGATGATCTCCCCTTCTGGGAGGTGATCTCCCAGGCGGAATCTGCCCGCCGGAGATGGCTTTTCTTCTCTGTAGGTTTCCGCCACGGAGCGGCGGCGGAACTCCGTAAACTCTCCCCCTTTTAGGGTTTCTGGATGACAAGGAGTATATAGGCCAGAGGGGGGAGCCTGGAGTGGGCCAGGGGCTCCAGGCGCCCTCCCGGCGCGGCCAGGGTGGGGGCCGCGCCAGGTGGCCACCTGGGCACCCTGTGGCCCCCCTCTGGTTGCTCTTTTGCGTATCTTCGTGATCCTTCTGAAAAATACCCTCCGTCGATTTTCAGGTAATTTGGAGGTATTCTTCTTCAGCAACTCAGCGTCCACTTTTTACCGCTGAATCCTGCGTCTGCTGCTTCGGCACCGTAAAGTTGCAAACTGTGTAAAATAGGCCAAAACAACATAAGAACATCATCGTAATGTGAAATATATCAATGAATAAGGATGAATTACGATATAAAATAGTGATGCATTTTGGACGTATCAACACCCCCAAGCTTAGACTTCGCTTGTCCCCAAGCGAATACTGAGCTCGGTAAACCTGTCCACAAGTTTAGAGAGTGATGTGTCGATAAATAGAGTACGGACAAGAAGCATCACAGTTTCTTCACCAAACTCAAATATCCTCAACAGCAATCTTCAACTCATAAGGCCCTTATAAAAGAGTGGTAACACTTATAATCGAAAGTAGGGCTAAGTAAACTCATCAAATCATGGCAAACATGTCCTTTGGTCAAAGAACAACTAATAGCTTTTACTTTTGCTCTTTCTCTTTATGTTTTGGTGAGATTAATTGAAGCTTTTGAAAGAACATGTTATTAGGCAAGAAGTGAAAGTGTTAACACAAAGGAAGATGTTTGCTTTAGCTGGGCTTGGCAAACAACTTACTTATCAAATGATAATGTCAACAAGGATATGATATGACAAATCTTAATGCAACTTTATATGAATGAATCCTCGTCAACATCAAATGTCTGCTCTCTTTAAGAATAGAAGGAAGTAGGGATAACTGACTCAACCTAAAACTAAGAGATAGGCCCTGCTCTAGGGAAGTAGGGAAAACTCATGTGCTATCCTTAAATCAAACAGAATGAAAACAAGTTTTGGGAGGTGCATGATTTGTCAACGAATGCTAATAGATAACTCAATTACTTCTCAAACTGGACAAGTTTCAAGGAACGGCTCCCGCACGGGGACGATCACATCCCCTTAATCTCCTTTGTTTATCACTGCCAAAAGTTTTCTGATTTCTCATGAACAAAGCGTGAAGGAGGGTTTGTTTGTTGTATTATCTTTTATGAGCCGGGCGCACTCATGCCAGTTCCTCCTCGTATTAGGGGTTTGCAGATTAGACATGCAATCCCGGGGTAAAACTTGTCCAACTTAAAAAGATCATGAATTAACTACTACTTCCTCATGAGCTAAAACAGGGGCACAAAATAGAAGATTTTGAACATTTAAGGATAACATATAAATTCTATACTTTATGAGGTGGTAGTGGAATACCACGAATAGGAAGGTATGGTGGACTCATATGGAAGGTACTGGTTTAAGGGTATGGATGCACAAGCAGAATTCCGCTTAGTACAGAGTTTAGGCTAGCAAAGGCTTTGAGAGAACAGACAATTGATGATGACTAAGATGCAAAGCAATATAAAGCATAAACATTAAAATAAGCATAACACATCAAGTTGTCTTCCTTGTCAACATAACACTTCAAGCATAATAACATAAAAGGTTTTGGCTATGTCGCTACTTTAAGAAAATCATGCTTGTTGTTATGACCAAAGCTATGTTTGCCAAGATTAAATAAAGTTTTCAAAGCCATACCTGATATAAGGTCAATACTCCCCATAAGAATGATCATATAAGGTCGATTGCGTGAAGAGAATACCGAGTGCAGCAAAGGAACCAATAGACTTCTCATTAATATTCCATCATAGACGACTCCACACTCACGGATACAATCTCTCCACACAAGGAGTGATAGACCTCAATGCACACACCTATTTCATATAATAACCTCCCTAGACATGATACGACTCTACTTGACTCTAAAAGACAAAAGATAAAGATAAAGATACCGGGCACTCCCCCAAGCTTGGAACAAGCCAAGGGGATGCCATTACCCAAGGAGATTTCACTCCTCATTCTTGTTGACGTTGATTCTTCAAATCTCTTATGACACGGCGAAGGGTTTGGTTTTCCTTCTCCAAGATCTCCACTTGTACCTTTAGTACACGGAAATCTTCGCACAGCTGATTGGTGATGCGATAAGCCTCGGAGATGGTGGAGAGCGTACGTTGATCTTCAAGTGAAGTAGAGGGCCCTGAAAGGTTAAGAGAAAGATCATAATGAGGTTGGACAGATCCCACCATGATGGGATTGCTTGGGCCTCCTTGTTGTTGGGCAGTGATAGTCTTGACTTCCTCCCTCACGGAGCGCTCCATCTCCGCTTGTCTTGCGGCAATCTCTTCTTCGGTAGCCCAGTCAACGTGCTTCCCTTGATTAAGATCCTTCTGGACTTGACGTAGACGCCATCCCAAGAAGTCCTCTTCGCTCGAGCCACAAGAAGACATCTCTAACAATAACTTTTTACCCTGGCAGAAACAGATCGAAAAGAAAACACACGGAATCGCGAGATACGTTGCCGGAACAATCTGGGCAAATATATAGCAAAAATTTCTGCACAGAAAGGAAGGTAACAAGCTAAAGTGGGGTCGGAGACGGACTCCTGGGTGCCCAGGCGGCCTCCCGGCGTGGCCAGGAGGTAGGCCGCGCCAGGGGGGCGCCTGGGCCCCCTGGAGCTTGTCTCCGGCTCTACTTAGGCTTAGAATTTTCCTATTTTTGCAAAAACTCATAATATGGAACTTTTATGGCGGTTCGCGATGTTTCCTTACCGTAATACATACCTTTTCTTATTCTGCTTCTGCTGGTGTCTGAAACAGGGCTGCAACATGTTCTTCGTGAGTTGTTGTGTATATCATATTCACATCAACATTGACAGGGTCTCCTGCTATGTAATGCTTAAGTCTTTGCCCATTCACAACTTGAGGTTTGGTGCCTTCAAAATTGTTAATCTTAATTGCACCAGACCGATAGACTTGTTCAATATGAAATGGCCCTTCCCACATGGAAAGTAGTTTTCCTGGAGAAAACCTGAAACGGGATCTAAACAACAAAACTTTATCACCAACATTAAATTCACGTTTCAGAATCCTCCTATCATGTCACTTATTTACCTTTTCCTTGAACATTTTAGCGCTCTCGTAAGCTTCACTTCTCCACTCATCTAGAGAAGTCAAGTTCATGAGACGCTTCTCACCAGCTAACTTTGGTTCAGCATTAAGCTCTCTAACAGCCCAGAAAGCTTTGAGCTCTAATTCTAATGGCAAATGGCAAGCCTTGCCATAAACCATCTTATAGGGGGACATGCCCATGGGGTTTTTGTAAGCAGTTCTATACGCCCACAAAGCATCTCCTAACTTATTTGACCAGTCCTTTCTATTTCTGTTTACTGTCTTCTGTAAGATCAACTTGATCTCTCTATTGGCGAGCTTAACTTGCCCACTAGTTTGAGGATGGTACGGTGAAGCAATTCTATGATTGACATCGTACTTGGCTAAAGCTTTTCTAAAAGCTCCATGCGTGAAGTGTGATCCTCCATCAGTCATGAGATACCTAGGTACACCAAACCTAGGGAAAATCACATCTTTGAGCATTTTCAAAGATGTCTTGTGATCAGCACTTTCAGTGGGGATTGCTTCAACCCACTTGGTCACATAATCAACAGCTACTAAAATGTGAGTGTACTTGTGCGAAGAAGGAAAAGGACCCATAAAATCAAAACCCCAGCAATCAAAAGGTTCAATCACTAGTGAGTAATTCATAGGCATCTCATTCCTTCTACTAATGTTACCAACTCTCTGACATTTATCACAGGCTAAAACATAATTTCTAGCATCCTTAAAGAGAGTAGGCCAATAAAAACCTGATTGAAGAACCTTATGTGCGGTCCTCTCACCGGCATGATGTCCTCCATAGGGACTATCACGACATTGTCTGAGAATGTCCTTCTGCTCATGTTCCGGTATTCATCTTCTCACGATCCCGTCTGGACCTTCTTTGAAAAGATGTGGGTCATCCCAAAAGTAGTGCCTCAAATCATGAAAGAACTTCTTCCTTTGCTGAAATGTTAAACCTGGAGGCAAATACTTCGCAACGATAAAATTAGCATAATCTGCAAACCAAGGATCGGAAAGAGATTGTACTTTTACAACGGCAAGTTGCTCGTCTGGAAAACTGTCGTTGACTGGGATGGGATCATGCGGTATATCTTCCATCCTTGAAAGATTGTCCACCACCGGATTGTCTTCTCCTTTCCTATCAACAATCTGCAAATCAAATTCTTGAAGAAGGAGTACCCATCTGATAAGTCTTGGCTTGGCATCCTTCTTTGTCATAAGGTACTTAATGGCAGCATGGTCAGTATGAATAATAACTTTGGAATCAACAATATACTGCCTAAACTTATCACAAGCAAACACTACAGCTAAGAATTCCTTCTCAGTAGTAGCATAATTCTTTTGAGCACTATCAAGGGTTTTACTAGCATAATGTATAACATTCAATTTCTTATCAACCCTTTGCCCTAAAACAGCTCCAACAGCAAAATCACTAGCATCACACATAATCTCAAAAGGTAAATTCCAGTCAGGTGGTTGTACTATAGGAGCGGTTATTAAAGCTTTCTTAAGAACTTCAAAAGCCTCCTTACAATCTTCATCAAATACAAAAGGAACGTCCTTCTGGAGAAGATTAGTGAGGGGTCTCGAAGTCTTAGAAAAGTCTTTAATAAATCTTCTATAGAAACCAGCATGACCGAGAAAACTGCGAATACCTTTGATGTCCCTTGGATAGGGCAACCTCTCAATTGCTTCGATCTTGGCCTTGTCCACCTCAATTCCCCTTTCGGAAATCTTGTGACCAAGAACAATTCCTTCGTTAACCATGAAGTGGCACTTCTCCCAGTTGAGTACCAGATTTGTCTCCTCACATCTTTGCAAAACTTTATTAAGGTTGTGGAGACAATGGTCAAAGGAAGTTCCATAGACGGAGAAATCGTCCATGAAGACTTCCACAATCTCCTCACAGAAACCATGAAAGATAGCAGACATACACCTTTGAAAAGTAACAGGGGCATTACATAAACCAAAAGGCATACGCCTGTAAGCATAAGTACCATAGGGACAAGTAAAAGTGGTCTTCTCTTGATCAGCAGTGTTAACATGAATTTGAGAGAAGCCAGAATAACCATCGAGATAACAAAAGTGGGTATTTTTGGATAACCTTTCAAGCATTTGGTCGATGAACGGCAACGGGTAGTGATCCTTCCTGGTTGCCTTGTTCAGCTTCCTGTAATCAATACACATTCTATATCCAATAATAATTCTCTGAGGTATTAGTTCATTCTTATCATTAGGAACCACAGTTGTACCTCCTTTCTTAGGAACACAATGTACCGGGCTTATCCACTTACTATCAGCTATAGGGTAGATAATACCTGCGGCTAGAAGCTTGAGAATCTCAGTTCTTACAACATCCATCCTCTTCGGGTTCAACCGTCGTTGATGATCAACAACTGGTTTAGCATCGGGGTCAAGGTTGATAGTATGTTGACAGATAGATGGACTAATCCCCTTAAGGTCATCAAGGGTATAGCCAATTGCACCTCGGTGTTTACGAAGTACTTCCAATAGTCGCTCTTCTTCATATCCTGAAAGGTTAGAGTTGATAATAACAGGATATACTTTCTTTTCATCTAAATAAGCATACTTGAGCGTATCGGGAAGAGGTTTAAGATCGAACACCGGGTCTTCTTTTGGTTTTGATAAAATTCCCAAAGGTTCAACCGGAAGGTTGTGCTTCAGGATAGCAGGTTGTCTCAAGAATATTTCATCTAGTTCATTTCTTTCCTGCATATGCAAATCATTCTCGTGGTCCTCCATATATTGCTGCAAAGGATCATTAGGGGGAATAGCAATAGAAGCAATACTTTCAATAATTTTATCATCACTAGGTAAATCGGTACCACGAGGCATCTTAGAGAACTTAGAAAAGTTAAATTCATATGGCTCACCATTGAATTCAACAGAAACTTTACCTTTCTTGCAATCTATTATAGCTCCACAAGTTCTGAGAAAAGGTCTACCAAAAATAATAGGACAAAAATTGTCCCTCACTGAACCAAGTACTAGAAAGTCGGTAGGGTATTTTACCTTTCCACATAGGACTTCAACGTCTCTCACAATTCCGATAGGAGAGATAGTTGCTCTGTTTGCAAGATGAATGGTAACATCAACTTCTTCAAGTTCACAAGGTGAAATCTCACCGATGATCTCTTGATAAAGTGAATAGAGGATAGCACTAGCACTCGATCCCAAATCGCATAGCCCATAATAATTGTGATCTCCTATTTTAACAGATACTACTGGAGTACCTGAAATTGGGCCTTTATTCTTGGCTGTGACAAGGTTAGTGGAAACAGCACAAAAATTTACATTGGAATCCAAAACATCATTAGTAACAAGGTCTTTAACCAATGCAACTTGAGGATCGACCTTGATCTGGTCCTCAGGCTCATCAATTCTTCTCTCACTTTTATTTATTATGCCTGTCACAAGAGAGTGCTCCCTTATCCTTTCGGGAAAAGGAGGCTTTTCATATATAACTACAGGCAAAATAGGATCAGCAACATGAATATCAACAGGTAGCTCTTTAAAAGGTTCGTGATGCTGGTCTCTCTTCTTTTTAAAAGAATCAACGTGAGAGGCAAAATTCTTACAGAAATCAATCATTAGATGGGAATCAAGACCAATCTTAGAGCAAAAAGTATTGAAGTAATCAGTTTTCACATAGCTCTCAATATAATCATGTTCATAATTTATAGCGGGTTCAATACCTTTATCGATTTCCCAATCTTCGGTATTCCTCTGGATCCTTTCAATGAGATCCTACCTTTCTTTAACACTCTTCGTCTGAAATACCCCACTAGAGGAGGCATCCAACATCTCCTTATCCTGACGAGAAAGCCTGGCATAAAAATTTGTAAGTATAATTTCCTTGGGGAGCTCATGAATAGGACATTTGAGCATTAGGGACTTCAATCTCCCCCAAGCTTGAGCAATGCTTTCTCCGTCACGAGACCTAAAGTTATAGATATAGTTCCTGTCTCGATGAATTTCATGAAGAGGATAAAACTTAGTATAAAAGAGAGACATAAGCTCTTGCCAGTCAAGCAAGTGCGAGTTATCGAGAAGCCTATACCAATCTGAAGCTTTATCTATAAGTGATACGGCGAACAATTTCCTCATGACTAACTCCCTTGATACACCTGCAAGCTTAAATAATGAACATAGTTGTGACATATATAGCAAGTGTTCACCGGGATGTCTGTCTCCTGCATAACGATTAGCCAAAACATAATCGATAATACCAGCTGGTATTTTATAGGGCACAATTTTAGTAGGGGGAGGAGCAACCACCACAGGTGTGGGGCGTCTTCCCACAAGCAACGATCCAATAGCAAGGTTGTCCATAAGGACAAAGAGCAGCAACAGCAAAATAAAAACAGAAATATAAAAACTTCCTTACCAGCTTCACTTACCAATAGCGCTACACTCCCCGGCAACGGCGCCAGAAAACGGTACTTGATGACCCACAACCGTAAGGGATCTATTGCAGCGTTTTCGATAAGTAAGAGTGTCGAACCCAACGAGGAGCAAAAGGTATTGATAAGTGATTCTGAGCAAGGAATAACTACAAGCACTGAAAGATAACTTTTTAGGGGTTTTCTTGATATAAGCAACAGGAACGTAAAAGCGAGCAAAGTAAAAGGCACTGGAGAGTAACAAGTGGCCCAATCCTTTCTGAGCAAAGGAGAGGCCTAGCAACTGAACTTATAAAGGCTAAAGTGTTCTTGAGGACACACGGGAGATGTAGTCATGTGCTTTCGCCATATTCCGTATCAGTACTATGTGATGTGTTGATAAGTGTTGAGTGGGTGGATCTATGCTAGTACACCCTCTAGACTAAGATGAGTGCACTCTTATGATTAAACACCTTGCAAGCATCCGCAAATACAAGATAGGATTTAAGGCAAAAGCCTAACCATAGCAATACGATCGATGATCCATTGTTCCCTTGTGCAAAAGCGTGCGAACTGGGGTTCAGGTTTCTGTCACTCCGGCAACCCACCGTAAGCATTCTTTGTACACAATGTATTCCCCTAGGTCCTTAATAAGGCGAAGTGTTGAGTGTTTGACTCACACAACACCACTAGGAAAATAACAACACAACTTAAGTATCAAACAACACATATTACTTCAACATCATATGACTACTAACAACAAGACTTCTCCCATGTCGTCAAGAACTAAAGTAACTACTCACAAGACATAAAAGAGATCATGATCAGTGGAGATAGATGGATGATAAAAAATCTGGACACAATGATATTTCTCCAACAAAACTCAATAGCATTCACCACAAAGTAGTAATCAACACCGATAGGGTAGAGAGGATAGATAGTACGGATTACAACACAAGTTGCAATTGTGAGATGAGATTGGATGAAGATGGAGATGGTGCTGATGTTGGGGATGATGTTGATGATGATCTCGATGATGCCCGTGACGATGGTGATGACGATGGCGATGATCTCCCCTTCCGGGAGGTGATCTCCCCGGCGGAATCTGCCCGCCGGAGATGGCTTTTCTTCTCTGTAGGTTTCCGCCACGGAGCGGCGGCGGAACTCCGTAAACTCTCCCCCTTTTAGGGTTTCTGGATGACGAGGAGTATATAGTCCAGAGGGGGGAGCCTGGAGTGGGCCAGGGGCTCCAGACGCCCTCCCGGCGCGGCCAGGGTGGGGGCCGCGCCAGGTGGCCGCCTGGGCACCCTGTGGCCCCCCTCTGGTTGCTCTTTTGCGTATCTTCGTGATCCTTCTGGAAAATTCCCTCCGTCGATTTTCAGGTAATTTGGAGGTATTCTTCTTCATCAACTCAGCGTCCACTTTTTACCGCTGAATCCTGCGTCTGCTGCTTCGGCACCGGAAAGTTGCAAACTGTGTAAAATAGGCCAAAACAACATAAGAACATCATCGTAATGTGAAATATATCAATGAATAAGGATGAATTACGATATAAAATAGTGATGCATTTTGGACGTATCAGGCGGCGGGCTGGAAGGTGGCAGGTGCCTGCACCACCTCCTCCCGTGGCGAGGCGTCCCTCTACGGTAACCGCGACGGTGTGGGGCACCAGTTCACCCCCCCCCTCCCACGGCGTCCGCCATCTCCGAAGTCGTGCATGACCAGCTCTAGTGCTGGCCCACCAGGTCCGGGTGGAACGCGGCCATCGGTGGCTCCTCCATCACCTCCTCCTTCGCCACCATCTCCAGCTCGGGGATGGCGACGTCGCCGGCCGCGGAGAGGGCCATCATCTCCTCGAGGCCCTCCCATTGGCGCTCGTCGTGCGTGAGCATGGAGTCCTCCATGACACGCGCCATGAGACGGGCCTCCTCCTCCGCTGTCATGCGAGGAGGTGGAGGTGGTGGCGGAGACGGGGAAGGCGATGGCGTGGGCGTGAGGCCGCGCACCCGCGTACACCCGCGCACCTCTCGACATGGTCGCCGCGGCCCCGACACCGTGCCGATGAAGTAGGACGCGCGCCGCACGTCGTGCTCGTCCTAGAGCCACGTGTCCCAGAGCACGGAGTCGGGGCGTACCTCTCGTCGTGGTAGAGGTCGTCGGGGAGGAGGCGGCGGCGGCGCTCGATCTCATCGCGCCGCGCACGCCCGCTCATCAACCGGCGGGATCGGGACCCGGTCGGCGAAGAGGTGCCAATTGTTGGGGAGGTGCACGTCGCTCCACGGGACCGGCGTCCTCGTCTCCCAGTAGCGTCGGCATACGTCGGCGCTGAGGTACTGCCGGTCGCGCTCGCCGGCGGCCCTAGGGGCGATGGTGAAGGGGGCAGGCGCGGGGGCTCGACGGGAGGTGCGCGGCGGTGATGCAGGCTCCTCCTTCTTCACGGAGCCACGACGGTGTCCCGAGGAGGAGCCGGTCTCGCGGTCGTGCTTCCCCTTGTGGCCGTAGTTCCATAGCCCCATGGCTGCGGCCGGCCGGCTAGTTCGAGGACGGGGAGCGGCTAGGGTTTGGAGAGTGTCAGCTTTTGAGGGGGCATAGAGGGGCCAGAGTGGGAAGTGTGGACGACGACCGGTCCACGGCTTCCCATTTTAGAAGGAAGGCGACCGTTCGCTGGGCGGATGACAGGTGGGGCCACCCACACGTGCGCATTGATCTTGGCGGGCGGGAGGTAGGTGGCCGCCTGCCACGCGGCCCCGACGCGAACGTTCGACGCATCCGTTCGCTGTCTGCCGCGATCCAAATCCGGCGTTTGTTTGCGCTCAAAATGGGTCGGCCCGGACACAAAATGGACCAGATGGGTCCGGGCCGTCGCGCGCTGGGCCGCCTCGTTTATCCCTTTTACGTCGAACGGACGGGGCCGGACAGGACGGGGTCGCGTGGTGGAGTTGGCCTAACACGAGCATCGATGTGTGCTGAAGCGCCTGTAGGAATGCACAACCAAGCAGCTCGATCGGTGGTCGCGAACCAACTTGTGGTTGAGATGATTAGGTGGACAGTGGTATCCCCAACCCAGCAGGGTTCAAATCCTGGTGCTCGCATTATTCCTGGATTTATTTCAAGATTTCCGCCGTTGCGCTTTCAGTGGGAGGAGACGTTCCCGTCGACGACGAGGCGCCTACGGTGACTTTGTAAATCTCAAGATGATATGGCGGCTCGGTCTCTCGGAGATGCTCATAGGGATAGGATGTACGTGTGTGCGTTCGAAGGGGTGAGTGCATGCTAATAAAAAGCTCCATCGGTGGTCTATTCCTCCTGCGGGGCAATTTCCTTGCGTGAGCCGCCGCCACGCGTCGCATGAATCTGCATATCCCATGTCTCTATCTATGTTCTCAATTTCTTTGCGCGCACACGTGCTGGCCAAACTTGCCTAGTATCTGCCTTCCTTTTTCTCTACCTAGGACCTACCCTTCCTCTCTTCGTCCGTGGTGTGTGGACGTGCAGGCTCGCCGGCGAGTCTCTCCTGAATATAAATCGTGTTTTGCATGTGCGGGTGTGGCGATCTGTGGTTAGACGCCGACTGATTGCGGCGCGCATCGCATGGTTTGCACGCACAAATTAACCTTCCCCTTGCGGAGGATAATCGTAATTAATCCCTGAACACAATCCTCGACGTGTTGCTAGCAATGTACCAGGTGCACTCAGATTGACCGGACGGCTAATGCGCAGATCGACGCGTCCGTCCGCCCGTAGAGGGGATTTTAGCCCTAACTCACATTGGATTTTGTCTGATTGAATCGGAAAAATGGATGGCCGTGTCCAGTTTTGCCCGTTTGCCTACTAGGGCACCTAACCGGGCGGCCACATGGCCTTTTGTCCGGCTTGAGGGGAAAAACCGACCACATATTTAGAATAATATGAATAAACTTAATTTAACAGCATGATAATATTTAAACCGTTTAAACTAGTCCGGACCTTACATTAAGCTTGACTTAAAATTAAAAAAAAACTCAAAAAGACTTGATGACGCCGCCGCCATGGCCATCCTCGATGCCGCCGTTGTCTTCACGCTCTGCCGTCCTCCTCCTCATCGTCCCCGGTGAGGTCGATGTATGGAGGTGGCTGTCAGAGGAGGGCTGGCGGCCCATGCCAGGCCGGAGGCTGCTGCGGTGGCGCTTGCACAACATCTGGTTGTGGTGGCGACGGTGACCACGTGTCGGCGCCCACCCAAACGGGCTGCATGGACATGTAATCCGGCGTGGACAGCATCGTCTTCATCCACGACTAGGACTGCCCCCCAGCAACACGTCCTCCTCCATGTCTTCCATGACTTTCTCCTTGACGACTACGTCGAGCTTCGGGGTGGCGACGTCGCCGATCGCAGAGAGGGCCATCATACGTTCGAGGCCCTGTCATTGGGCCTCGTCGTGGGTGCAGACGGAGTCCTCCATCACCCGCCTGATGAGCTTGGCCTCCTCGTCGGCCATCGGAGGTCGTGGCTGCGGGGATGGCTAGGGGGAAGGGGTGGGCGTCAGGCAGCGAACACGCCCACACCCGCGCTACAGGGGCGGGTTGAGATCAAGCACACAACGGGCCAAGTGCGCCCGCGGCGGGCTATGAGGACGGCCGACAAAATACTACTGCCATCCTAGGTCATCCGGGAGATGGGTGTGGAGGCGTTGGATCTCCTAGCGGCGAGCGTGGCCACTCACCAGGACCGGGGGCACGGGAACACGGTTCGGCTGACAGATGCCAGTTGTTTGGGAGGTGCACGTCGCTCCACGGGAGCGGCGTGCCCGTCTCTCGGTACCTCTGGCATATGTCGGCCTTGATGTACGGCCGTTGTTGAGGCTGGGCTGTCGACGAGGAGATGTGTAATGCAGGTGGAGGAGGTGGAGGAGGAGGGTTGGAGCAGCTGCGGCGGCCTGAAGACGACCCGACCTCGTGGTCATGCTTCCCCTTGCGGCCGGATATCCAATGCCAACCTATCGTGGTCGGCGGCGAGGTGGAGGAGAGGAGGCGACTTGAGCTAGGGCTTGATGAGTGTCAGGGTTCAAGGAGCCAATTGTCGCCGGGAGTGAAAGTGTGGACTCACCGGTCCACGACTTCCACATTAAAAAAGACGACGACCGTTCGGCTAGGTGGCCGCTAGGAGGGGCCACCCGCACGTTTGTTGGAAATACGGATGGTGGCATGTAGGTGGCCGGCTGCTACACGGACCCGAGGCGGACGCGGAGTGGGCGCTTGGGCATCTGTTCGTCGTCCGTCTACACGCAAAACAGGCATAAGTTTGCGTCGAAAATGAAACAGTCCGAACATCAAACGAACAAAATTTGGGAATGAGTCGCGCGTTGGATCTTGTCGTGTGTGCGTTTAGACCAAAATGAACACACGCAGACCGGATGGGTTCGTGCGTTGAAGGTGGCCTTACTCCTATGGCGTACTGAAAGTGATCCACACACTGCACTATGCTTGCACAACACTAACATGGACCGTACAGATTGAAAACAAAAATGAAATCAACAACTCATGTGAAACGTCGTCCAAGGATCGTGCATTTTCTGTCGTCCGTGTAGCATCACTCATGGCGTACAGGATACCCGCGAAAGGAACGGGTAACCAACGGACGGACGGCTGCGGTGGCTTGTGGTTGTGGGAGCATGCAATACCGGCCAAAGCCTGGCGTCACCGTCGATTTGTGGCTGCTAGTACTACTGTAGTGATCCCGTGGCTGTGCATCACCGCAGTGATCGAGGCTTTGGGGATCGATGGAGACGGGCCAATGTACTTTTGCGTATCTGCGTGTCCATGGTGGTCCCATCAGTACATTAACTGTACCATCTTAATGGAGTACAAATTTCCAATACAGGCCGGTGTATTAAAGCGGAGGTGCCCCGCCACCATTGACAGAGAGCTTACTTCAAGATACAGCAGAGTGCCAGTTTTGGAGCGCTTCACGCGAATCACGCCCACCAAATTAGCTAGATTTAGCTACCAGGAGCATTCTCTAGAAACTACTGTAGACGAATCAACACAGAATCATCATTACTACATTACATTAGCCAGGCTAGCAAGCTACTCCAGGGCCGAGAAGAACCAAAGAACTCTAGCGGATTATCTGATTGCCTCCGTACGTCGCAAGTCGATCGATAGATCCATGGATGGATCGGTACTAGAACTAGAAGAAGCTCGAGCTAGCTGTAGACGGTGACGAGGCGGCGGAAGCACCTGGTGCAGGAGTACTTGCGCTTGCTCTTGAGGCACAGCGGGAGGCACAGGATGCGCCGCTCGCTCTCCACGTCGGTCGCCACCACGGGGCCGCCACAGGACGGGCACGCGCCGGGCGCCTTGCACGTTCCCACCACTCGCTCCTCCTTGGCCCCGACGATCATCTTCACCGCTCCGCCCACGCCCATTGCTGCCGTCGATCCCCTCGGCCGCAAGAAACGAAACGAGAGGAGGAAGAAGGTGGGATCGGCTTTGGAAAGTCTGGAGATTTTGTTTGAGTGGCTGGTGCCGGGGATGCAATGGCAGGCCCCGTTATATAGCGGAGGGGACGAGGGCGCAGTCAGGACAGTGCGCGGACCGCTGCGCCTGCGGCAGCGACAGGCTTGGTGCCCGTTTGGGTTTTTACCGACGGGCCGCTTAGCCCATGTGAGGCCCTACAATAGCAGCTGCTAGTTCTTCTCCAAAAATAAAAGCAGCTGCTGCTGCTGGTTGTCTGAAAAAAATAAAAAATAGCAGGTGCTAGCAGCACCGATTTTCATTTTTGGACAAACCGCCTATAACGTGTATCTCATTTGAAAATAATGTACTAGTCATGAGTACCGAGAAATGGACACAATTTGCACGTGCCAGGCACCAGTAGTTAAGATATTACTGCATGAGACAGTTTTGTTGGACCAAATTTATATAATTCGAAATTATCATGTCTACATCTATTTCTTTTCCGAGAAACATATTGACATCGGCCGTCTGACAAAAAAAATATCTACCGGCTGCCGAAAAACAATACACCGCCTATATACTACTGCATGTAGTGCCATGTACCCCATGTCGAATTCTCTTTTAATTCATTACTCCACTTCAATGTAACTCAGATCTGTTGAACAGGAAAACCCGCAAAAGAAAAAAACAGTCTCCATAATTTTTTGGTGATGGGAGTAGCCTCCACGCTTTAATCATGTGAAGTTTATACCGTCCTTCCTAGATATACAAATTAGTTCGTCTAAACGGTAGGGTTTCGTCACCCTACAAGCCATAGATTGAGTTCAACACACACATATACAAAACACAGAACGACGAAAAAAATACAATAAAGTACATACATAGACATCGATCATACCTCATATCTGTAGTGTTACTTTCATCATTCCTCGACACACCCAAAAAAAAAGCTCCCAGATTGCATATTTTTATGTTTAACGGCAGGCCAAACCTATCGGCATAGAGAGTGTATCAACTGAAAATTGAATATCCAAGGAAACATATTTCAATGACATTCATGTTATCCCCCC
>LR738710.1:791588682-791670704 GCA_902687465.1 Secale cereale | reverse complement strand
CCCCAACAAAAACAATGGCATTCATGCTAAATTCTCTTAGTTTAGTTCTCCACATAACTATACAAAAATTTATTTGTTGAACTGTAATGGGTGAACCACGTAAAGGGAAAAGGAGTAGCCCTCGACACCTTAATTTGGTTCATAAGATTTCAAGACATCGGAAGAGGAAAACATAGAAATTTGATGTCATGTCATGTTCATGTTGAATCCTACATAAACCGAAAACACATAAACGTGTAATAGATGTTGCTATGTTGTGCTAGTGATAAGCTAGTGTTTTCTATAAGGATTAGATGTATGCCATGATTGACGCCGAAGTAAAATGGTTCTATTAAGTTATACTTAGTGAAAGAAAATAGCAAATTAGTTATGGCTAGATTTGTTTTGCAATGAGATGAAGATACAAAGAAATATAATTAAATGGAGATCAGTGGGTTTGAAGAATTTGAATCTTGAACATATGAACAAAGCTCGGATGCCTAAGTGGCTTTGGAAACTAGAAACTAAAAGTGGGTTATGGGAAAATATTGTTTTGAATAAACATGTCCAAATTGAAGGCCTAGTTGGGATTAAACTAAAAATGGGGAACTCCCACTTTTTTTCCAAGCTAATGAAAATCAAAGACATCTTCCACCAACACAGTAAGAAGATAGTGGGTATCATAAAACACAAGGCTTTGGGCGGATTGGTGGGTTGGTGATAAACTTGTGAAAATACACATGCTAGATTATACAATTTGAGCTTTGATTACAATATTTATGTGGATGATGCCTTAGAAAAAGGATGGGAGGGTCTAAAATCTAGAAGGACCCTATGGGGTGGTACTTTAGCTCTCTGGGGTAGTCTTAAGCTGACTCTGAGGACACTGAAATGTATAATAATAAAGATTCCATAAAATGGATGTTAACTGTGGATGGAGTATTCACTTTCCAATCGCTTTGTAGACATTTAGTTGTGGCAAAAAGTGGATTCCCATCGAAGTTTATGTAAAGATTAAAATATCTTCAGAGGAAGTCATTTTTCTTCTAAAATTGCCACCATTTAATTTCGCGTTGCAACTAAAATTGTCCGCAAAATGTGTCTGTTTGCCACGCCCTCCGAGGGAACATTCAACAGTTAGTATATTTCCAAAAAAAGACTATGAATTTTTTAATTTGAAAGTATATGGAAAGTGGATTACATGAAAAACTCATATGGATTATATAATCATATAAAATTATTGATCCGATTTTTTGAACAAACCACACTCCTTCGTAAACGCCATGAGTCAATTGATGACAACAGGCTAGGCAAAGATTGAACTGAAGTCCTACAGCGATGGATATGAGTGCAATTGAAATTTCTGAGGAGTTACACATTTGTGTATGGATAAGAGTGTTCATAGTTTCTTGAAGTTCGATCTTGCTTCCCAGATGAACCATACAACCAACAGAGACCATGAACCAGAGTAGAAGAGATTGCCCCACGCATGAGTAAACATTTAGTATACCTTATTAATCCTGCTCATAATAAGCCAAGCCAAAACTATGAATAATGCACAAGGTGTAAGCAGTTTCGATTACAGATTGAACTAGCACACGTCCCTCCCCCCATCCACGAGCAACTCACGGGCAGCTAGGGTTTACCCGCCTCCCGTTGGCGCTGCCGCCGATCTGCCTCGTCTCCTGTGTCCTTAGGTCTATGAAGGGGAAGTGGATACTGACCCTGGCTAGCAAGAGGGCTCATGCTTCATTTGAGCCTTTTTAGCATGTTTAGGGTTTGTGTCATGCTCAGTAAGGCGAGACGGCGACAACTCCCTGAAGATGGAATAAGTTTCTCCCTGCCTAGCCTCCTCCCTGGTGGTGCATCCCACGTCGTAGAGGGCGTGCAAAGGTGTGTCTCTAGCAAATCTCACGGGATTCTATCGGTGTTGTCTTCAATGGATCTACGTGGATCCAGTCATCATCCATCCGCATCCATGTGTCTACAATTTGTATCCTTCCGATTTACGCTTCTCTTCATCGGTAGTGGTTGATGTACTAGTGTGCTGGTATATTGGGTCCTTAGCACGTCGACTTCCTGACTGTTTGCCTGACTCCAGTGAGGAAGGGGCGACGATGACAGCGCGCCTTCGGTTTGATCCAGTGGTTGTAGCCGTCGCTAGGTGGTCTACGTACATGGATGTAATTATCCTTACTTTTGATGTTCTTTATATTGGCATGATGTTTGATGAATAGATTGAAAGTTTTTCTGAAAAATAAAAAATCCTACACATAATATATTACTCCCTCCCTCCATATATATAGGGCCTAATGCGTTTTTCGAAACTGCCTTTGACTATTGATAAGATTAATAATATATGAGATGTATAATGTGAAAACTATATCATTGAAAGCTCCTTTCACATACAAATTTGACAATATGCTTTGTGTAACTTGCATGTCATATATTATACTACTCTAATATGTGATGAAAGATAGCCTCGAAAAACACATTAGGCCCTATAGATATGGATAGAGGGAGTAGCACATCTCCAACGACAACCCACAAATTTTCTCCCGCAACCGTCCGTGGATAGGGGGACTAGTACGCGGACACGGATGCGGGAGGACGACATCCAACGCTAGCTGCATACATTTCAAACTCTTTTTCAATAAACCGAATGAAATTCATACAAAGACGGCCGGATTTCATACAAACATCACAAATTTCACACAAACACGACAGATTTCATTACATTTCGAACATCTAGAAAAAAAAAATACCCACCCCTAAACCTATCCTATGGCGACGGCGTCCGGCATCCAAGCCCGTGTCATCCTCCATTCACCATCTTCATGCGTACCGGCGATAAAGCCGATGAAGTGAAGGTGCGGTCTCCGGCGAGGAAAAGTAGAACACGGGAGACAGACCGACCCACATGGGACACCAGACCCTCCCGTGGCCTACTCATCCTCGGAGGAGTCCACACCTTGTCCGTCACCGGTGAATGTGAGGTCCACGAGGGAAATGGTGGCGCTGGTGCTATTGTCGTCCCACCGGGCCGGCTGATGGTTTGTCGGCGGCGCGTAGGAAGCACAACTATCGTTGTTCTCCTCCACGATCGCTTGCAGTTGCACCTCCACAGTTGCCGCTTCCTGGCGGGCGGCAGCTTGGGCGTGGACGACATCGTAGATGGCACATTGCTCCACGACGAAATTTGGGTTTGCCGCGGCCATGGCCACCACGGCCTCCTCGCTCTCGCGATCGCCGTAGGTCTGGCTCTCCGCCAGCCGATGTTGTTCCAGGAGGAACATGTTGTACCGTTGTTCCTCCTGCGCATGCTAAAACGCCGAGGCATGCTACACCTCCACCATGGCGGCGTTGAAGTGCGCATGCGCCTACTCCATGGTGAAGCCGACGAGCACAGGAGACGCGGGAGCCGGGGCGGAGTCGTCAGAGCCCGTCTCCATCGTGGTGTCGTCCTCGTCGTCAGAGACCTCGAGCGAGCTAGCCGGCAAGCCGACCTCGATCTTCCTGGCACGATGGCACTGCCAGGCGACGACAAGGGCGGCCACCGCGTGCTTCATCTTCGGCGACAGACTGTCCCATGGTGCTTTCCCGCTGGCGGTCACGGCGGATGTGGAATAAAGGAGGAGGATGTGGAGCAGATGTGTTGTGCTGTGGAGATAGCCGGGTGTGGCCGCCCTTAAATAGTGGATTCCGGTGAGGCCAGGCGTCCATGTGGGACGCCATAGTGGGTTTCTCGGCCGTCGAGCCTACTTAATGGCGACATATGGATGGACGGGGCATTGAACAGGCGTTGTAGATATTCATCACGTCCCGTCCAGTCACGCATCTTCGGCATTGAACAGGCGCGGACACTGGGGACGTGTTGCGGGCGGCGCCCTCGGCCCGCGAGCCGCTTCAATGCAGCTCCAGTGAGAGGTCACGTCCGCTCTACGGCGGCATGAATGCAGGCAGCTAGCGCGGGGTGACAACGTGTGTGGGCGCCTGAGGAAGGGTTTGGGTGAGGCAGGGTGGTCAGAAGCGAGCGTAGGATCTGTCCGGACTCCCGCAAAGCCTCCCATATTTTGTCTCCGGTTTACGGGAGAAATCACACCCGAAAATGCTTCACGGAACGATGCAGTTCAGCGTTGGATGACTTCTGCGGTCCAAACTGCACGGTCCGGAGTGATGCGGGCAGTTTGCGGAATGCCCTTACACACCTCCTTTTGCTTTGAAACAAAATATTTGTATGGTCGAACAAGCATCATGATTTTACAGTCAGTCCTTGAATTCCCGTCGTTTTTACCCGTGACTTCCATAGTTCCATTTCCTCACAGATTCCGCTTGGATTTCACCTATTGTACCGTAGTAGTACTGCAACCTACGGGTGTGGCATGGGGCGACGGGACCGGGCGCAGCATGGGTAGGGCAGATATCGCCGGCTGCCCGTTGCAGGTCCCAGAGGAGACCACTTTGGACGGCCATCATCGGAGCGGTGCGCATCTGGGCTGGCAGGTACGCGACGCGCCGGTTTGTTACAGTGCCTTGTCTCGTCTGGTCCCTTGGACCCTCCCCTAGTGCCGGCATGTACGTGACACAGCCACAGACTACGCACCGCATGTGATACCAATGTACGGCCTTGCACCGTGTAGCGCGTGACATGCCATCGCTCTCTTCCTCTCGCGCGGGATCTCTCACAAAATACTCGGTATGCTGCACGCACGCAACATTTCGGAAATGCTGGAGCACACACCGATAGCTATTGACAATTTCACACCAAGGACTTGTCACAAAAACAAAATCACACCAGGGCGCTCTAGGTCCACGGTGCTATACTTAGGCCAATTCCTGCGCGCGACCTCATTATGTTCGGGTGCGTCCGTATGGGCTAAAACAAACAAACCAGACGGCCCAGCGTGCGGGCGCAAACGGATTTTGTCCGCTTTCTGTCCACTTTCGACCCATTCCCGATTGAAGTTTGAGCCGCTTTTGAGGTGAAATGGACAGCGCGAGGACGGGCGGGACGTGCGTGCTCGTCCCCTGGCCCGCCCGTCGGTGGCACAAAGCACCCGCCCGGCGTCCCATTTGGCGCCATTTCCCTTCAAACCATCTCCCACGTCCAACCCACCACCCTCCCCGCCATGGCCGATGCCCCACCGAATTCCGGCGACCAGGCCGTCGACTCGCCCGGAAAGGTGAAGAAGAAGAAGGCGGCCAAGGGTCCAAAGAAGCCATTTAAACAGTAGTACTAGCAAAACCTATTCGGCTTGACCCTCGAACACGACAAGCTAGCACGTAACGACTTCGGATTGGACTTCATCAGGGCAAACATTATTTCCAACAATCTTTCTTATTTGTCGTCTATTGTGCCCCTCAAATCCTGAATTGTTTAACATTATGCAACTCAATGCACTAATCAAGAGAACCACTGTACTTTTTCAAGATACATCATAGAGAGCCTTTCGGTATATAGTTCACCACACACACACACAACGACAACTATGATAAAAACAACTTGCTTAGTCGAACCTCAAGCCACAAATGGCGATGAGGCAAGACACAGAGATCAAGTACCACATCACGACCAACACCGGATACCTAAACATCATAAGCCCGACCACAACTCAAGATGGCTCAACGCACTCGCCACCCTTCGTGCATAGGAATCAATGAGTGAACATTAGGATTCACCCGGATTTGGAGAAGGCATCGAAGAGTAGCTTGCGACGATGTACATTGTGCCCCGAGAGCCCATTTCCCACAACAGTAACCATCACCGAACGACACATTGCCCCAATCCTCGCTAAAGAGTCAATGAGGCCACCACCTCCAGCAATAACTCCGGTATTATGGGCACCCATGGAACACCTCCAAGGAAGGGTTGATGCCGCAGGGCTGCTGCTGCCTGGCTAGCGAGCTGGACTAAGGTTTTCCCTGGTGCCCGAGTAAGACACAAACATGGCCATGATGACGCTCCTAAGGAGGAGACAATGCTCGCAAGCATCGTCATCGTCGTCGTCGTCTGCAACGGTTGCCGCCACACAAGGATTTCTCCAAGGCCCAGTTTGAACCATGAGGACCTTGTCCATGAGGTCTTGACTGTTGGCCACACTTCAAGGAGGTAAACAACTTCCTTTGGACATTCAAGTTGAAGGCACCGCTCAGTGACCCGAAGTAGAGGAACCACTACGTCGAGGGTGATGGCACTGGTAACCATGAGAACACATCAACTAGTTTGTTAGAAGGATGAACTAGGTTGATGACCTCCTTGATAATACGTTGTGTTAGAAGGACAAACTTGTTTTACATTAGGAAGAGCATGATGAATATGCAATTTTTTTATTCAGAACTGGTCATGTCTAGAAAAAATCTCACATTCCCTCAACTAGAAGTTTGTATTTATCATTAATGTTTTTACTCTCTCTATACTATATCACTTGACTGAGACTTGGTTAAGTCTCAGTCGACTAAGACCTAGCCACACCCAAGAGATATTGATACGACCATGTGTATTTTAACTAAGATGATTGCTGATGACACAATAACGAATGCTGATGAGACTACATGCGTTTTCCAAGATGGAGATATACTAATCAAGATGGATGTTGTTTGGCCTAAAGAATACTTTGAAAAAGGATACAAATCGGGCATAGTAAAAGGAAAACAAGCGCGTTCAGAACCTGCACGTGCATGTGATTGCTTTGATAATCTTGCTGGACATGCAACCTGGGACTCTAAATTTTATGGAGCAACGTATGCACGCAAGGTGTTAGGATATAACAAAATATAAATCATATTTGCTGATTTGTTGGGATCAGTAAAGATATAAAACGGCAGATATTTATTTCTCTTCCAGCCACGCAAGGAAAAAGCTCCTTGCCAAAGAAGTTGTGTACGTGACCAACTCTCCTTGAAAGAAGTTGGATGGGGTCCACCTGCGAGGCACTTCAAGATAGAGGATAGAGTCCATATTTATGTCAGCTAGTTTTTGTTTGGATCGGTTGTTATTGTTAGGCATGTAGTCATTATTTCCAATTTGTTGTGCGGCCAGCGTGTTGGTCAATCAAAGTTTGAGTCGGCTAGTTGTACTAGTATAAATATCCATAATATGGTCATTGTAAAAGGAGGTTATATTTTGATAATAAACACGATGTGTTTTTAGGTTAAATACCCGTATCGAGTTTTTGGGGAAGCTGTCTAAAAATCCCTACGTTTTGGAGGAAGCTTTAGAAAACCTCTGTGTTGCGATTTCTCTGCGAGGAAATTGTTTTGCGCGTGAGTACCGTCGTCGAGACTGGTTTTCTCGTGCTGAGCCGCAAGGTTCAAACCCTCTATTTCGTGTACATCGCGTGCGCGGGCGAGAGGTTGCTGCTATTGATGGTGGAGTGTCGTGAAAGATCGGCCGCAACAACAGATCGGATCTCACCACGAGGTTCGGTCTATATCAGGTGGCATTCAGAGCATCAGGTTGTTCATGACACTATGGAGAAGATGACGTGCGCATCATCATATAGTAAGTTAAGCTATGGATTTCAGTTGGAGGAGGAAGGCCACTGGGCCAGGCTTTTTCACACCCGTGTGGTGGTGAGAGAGAGAGATCATGTGCCATGACGATCGATCATATGAATTTGATCAATGCCGCGAGCATCGAGATGGTGGAGAAGCTGGCGCTACCAAAGACACCACATCCACAATCGTACTTGTTCCGTTCGGGTCATGAAGAGTTCACTGTCACGCACCAAACCAAGGTACCGTTTATGTTAGGAAATTATTTTTGCGAGGTTTTGTGCGACGTGATTCCTGTACGATGATTTCATGTCACTTGTTGCTGGGCAAGCCATGGTACAAACAGCACGATGTTGCATATGATTGCCAGACACACAAATATACCGTCAAGAAGGGTAAGAAGTGTGACCTCGTGCCCATGGGTGAGGGGCGTTATATTGCATGGAGAAAAGAACACCAAGATAAGATGAAAGAGGAGGAAGAAGCAAAGACAAAGATGGTCGAAGCTGCTGAAAATTTTGCTGTCGTCGTTCAGTCTGCAAATAAAAATATTTTTGAAGAGATCAACTCGAAACCGGGGACGGTTTCGTTTCAAGGAGGAGAGGATGATACGGCCACGTGTATTTTAACTAAGATGATTGCTGATGACACAATAACGTATGCTGATGAGACTACATGTGTTTTCCAAGATGGAGATATACTAATCAAGATGGATGTTGTTTGGCCTAAAGAATACTTTGAAAAAGGATACAAATCGGGCCTAGTAAAAGGAAAACAAGCGCGTTCAGAACCTGCACGTGCATGTGATTGCTTAGATAATCTTGCTGGACATGCAACCTGGGACTCTAAATTTTATGGAGCAACGTATGCATGCAAGGTGTTAGGATATAACAAAATAGAAATCATATTTGCTGATTTGTTGGGATCGGTTAATAATATAAATGGCAGATATTTATTTCTCTTCCAGCCACGCAAGGAAAAAGCTCCTTGCCAAAGAAGTTGTGTACGTGACCAACTCTCCTTGAAAGAAGTTGGATGGGGTCCCCCTGCGGTACTGGAGGCACTTCAAGATAGAGGATAGAGTCCATATTTATCTCAGCTAGTTTTTGTTTAGATCGGTTGTTATTGTTAGGCATGTAGTCATTATTTCCAATTTGTTGTGCGGCCAGCGTGTTGGTCAAACAAAGTTTGAGTCCTAGTTGTACTAGTGTAAATATCCATAATATGGTCATTGTAAAAGGAGGTTATATTTTGATAATAAACACGATGTGTTTTTAGGGTAAATACCCGTATCGAGTTTTGGGGGAAGCTGTCTAAAAATCCCTACGTTTTGGAGGAAGCTTTAGAAAACCTCTGTGTTGCGATTTCTCTGCGAGGAAATTGTTTTGCGCGTGAGTACCGTCGTCGAGATTGGTTTTCTCGTGCTGAGCCGCAAGGTTCAAACCCTCTATTTCGTGTACATCGCGTGCGCGGGCGAGAGGTTGCTGCTATTGGTAGTGGAGTGTCGTGAAAGATCGGCCGCAACAACAGATCGGATCTCACCACGAGGTTCGGTCTATATCGATATGCTCTTGATACAAAGTCAACCTATAATCTTTCCCTAAAAAAACAACTTACAATCTCATATTTTTTTCTAGCATATGATTTTCTTGGTCAGCAACCAGGAGCAGTGTTCCACAAGCGCAAGGTGATGTCGTTGTTCTTGTAGAGCTGAGTCAGAGCACCGCTAGTGCAGGATGCACCATGAATTAATTTGTACTCCATGGATCGAGTCAATCAATGCATAGGGCATTAAGGTGCTCAGCGACTAGCATGGTGCTCGCGACACTCCTATCAGGCGTCAGTGCCGGATTTTAGCGTCAAATCACAGTGATAGGGATGCTCATAGTTTAAGCTTCTTTCCTGATGCCTCCAAATCCAAAATGTTCATAACACGTCGTATCCCATGTGGGATTTCTCTCATCAATCAGTTGAATCAAATATTGTGAACACGAGAGATGACGTGAACACACCGACTTTAACGAATGATACCAACCGTTCCCTACATTTCATTGTTTCTTTCAAATTGGCATCTCATGGGTGCAGTTTCACGGTTATTAAAAAACTACAGCCCCTAGTGTGCTTATATAGAAACGCCTATAGGAACTAGACTTAACTAGACAACAACATGACTAGGGCAAATGACTCAAACCTACCTACTCGTACGACAATTAATTCGGTCATGATAATGCACCAAACCAAATGCCATATGAACACATGTTAGGTCTCTAGAACATGGATAGCTAGCAAACAACCATATCAAAACGTAGTTCATCAGTCTAAGATTATTTCCAACTATCTTTCTTACTTGTCCATTCTTGTGCTCCCAGAATCCTGGTTTGTTTTTAAAATTCATGACTAGCAAATGCAATTCAATGCATGACCAGGACAAACCCAACTACACTAGCTCACTTTTTACATACACACGGGCTCCGTAGAGATATGGCATCATCAAACATTCTCACCTTTATTGGTTTCCTCTACACTATATGCTTGACCTTGGTCTCTCGCCGAGACACATAGACAGCCACACACCATTTTTCTTCACATATATATTTGCCTTGGGTGATACACCTCACTGGATAGTGGTTCGATCGTGACACACTTCAACTATAGCAGGGCCAGAGATTCATATCCAAGTGCATGTGAATCACCGGCTTTGTTGCCTTCTTTGTCGCCACAACGGAGCTAGATATCGACATACACTTGGATACTAAACAATTGACATCATGTCGACTTGATGAGCTACATGACTCTTTGATATATCTAACTCCCCACGAAGACAATCTTGACACGCTCTGGCCGATGATGCTCGCGCCTCGTCAATGATATCATACTTACCATCTTCGGTCTGGTAATCTATCTAGCAGCGATCGACCGCCTCAGGAAGCTAGGGGCCGCCTCCCTGGTGCAAGAATGTATTCAAACCTTAAAACCTTGGCGTGATACCAAATATTAGGTTTCTTCGGTGGACCGATCACACTAAAATACCACTAACACACATGACTCCACAACTTTATTATGCATGACTATGCACACAAACTCTATTTAAGCAAGCACATGAAATAAGCAGGGGACAACCAATTGATTTCATTACTGGAGATGTGATTACTTATCAAATCTTCTGCCTAGCTATTCCAAATAAGCTTTGTTTCTTAGAAGAAGAAGAAAACTTCAAGGCTATACAAGTTCAAAGAAAATCAAGACAACAAAATGATGTGTTTCCTAGAGTATTAACACATATACTTTTTATGGGCCACTTATAATTCCAAATTACGTATGGATAGATACGATCATCAATCTTGTGCACATGCCCACCTAGCCATGCTGACATGATTTAATTCATGTATCATGAAAGAACGACTACATAATTAATAGCAAGAATTGTGATGTTGCTCGTGGTGTCGAGTCAAAACTCAAAATTAATACTCGTGTCACAAGAAAAATGCAAAACTCTAGAAATACAAACATTGATGCGTCGACGGGGTGCATTGTCGATCAATTAATTACTATCAAGTGGCACATGTCGGCGGTGGCGAGCACCCTGCTGTGATATGGTGAAGATAAAATGACCTTTGACGGGAGCAAGGGCATCACGACATTGATTATCGATTATGACCTGAGAGGCGGAGTGTTCATGATCGATGCGCTAATTTGTATCATGTTATTTCCTTAAAGGCATTCACACACCATACCAAAAAGGACAAGCAACATAATTCCCCTAGCATATCTAGTTCACTCTAGCTGCGCAACCCTCCATACCGAGGTAGCCTCTGTCCTTACTCCCTCCTTCCTCCTCTTCCATCCCTCCATCCTCCTGTTCCAACGAACTACTACAGTAGGTTCATGTTACTTCTCTTGCCTAAATAGTACACTGCACTTTTGCCTGATGCTATTGATTCCTTATGGATGCTTGTACTACTGATTAGTACTCCCTCCGTTCCTTGATATAAGGTGTATAGGTTTTTGAGAAAAAAATCCAGAATGTAAGGTACATTACAGTGCACCACTCATTTGGATATTTTTTAGGGATTTGATTACATTTCCTTATATCATGCAAGCTCCTCTATTTACTCATGTCAATTAGTCAGGTGTAATCTCGCCTAAAACTTGTGAAATTTTCCCTCCATGTGCGTTCTTTAATTTCCGTGCGAAAAACTATACACCCTATATTTAGGAATGGATGGAGTATATATTATGGATGCACTCTTGATAGATTAGTACATATTATGGAGTCCATGTTTATTTGCATAAACCGAGTACAAATTGCTTGCTAGTAGGTGGTGTATTTGGGATAAATTGAGTACAGATTGACTGATTAGTACAAATTGCTTGCTAGTACAGGTTGCTCGTGCTTGTCTTGTGAATGGATTCCATGTAGTACCTTTCTGATGTGAATTTAGTAACCATGTTCGGATGTGAATAGTTGACATTGATTGCTTGCTATGTTCTGCGGTGAATAAATTGGAAGATGTTTACAAATTGTACAACTGTTATACATAGGGCAGGGTATTAAAATTATTTTGCTTGATTGAAGAATGATTAAAAAAGCAGTGTGGGATGATGCACGTCTGAAGAAAGTCATAGAAATATTCAGAGAAGAGGTTGAAAATGGGAATAGGCCCTTAGGTTATTTTACTAAGAAGGGTTGGAACAATGTTATCAACAAATGGAAATTAAAGCAAGAATGGGAAAGAAGTATCCCAAGGATAAATTCAACAATAAATGGGGTGCAATAAAAAATGACTATGTGTTTTTCATGGAGTTGAAAAATGAAGCAACCGGGATTGGATGGGATGATGCAAAGAGAACCGTTGTTTGCTCTCAAGAATGGTGGGATGAACATTTTGTGGTAAGTGTAGCAACTTCTTTTACTTGTCATGCTTTTCAATGATTGCATTACCTGATTTGTACTTTCATTTTCAGACATACCAGGAGACGACGGGAAAGAAATGCAATCATTTGAAGTTCAAACGAGAGGGTCCGAAGCACCTTGAAGATTTACATGTCATGTTTGACAAAGTACATGTCACAGGGGCTATTGCTTCTTGTGATGGAGATATATCTTCTGATGAATCAAGTGATGATAATGTGGTTCCTTTGGAGAAACCCAATGATAGTGTTGAAATGAAGTTGGCATCTTTGAAGAAACCAAAAGAAAGAAAGAAGCGGAAGCAACCTTCAATCAAAAATGAGGAGAAGGAAGAGAAGAGTCCCTTCTTACGATTGTACAAGCATACATGTGAGAAGATAGAAAGTGGAGTGGAGTGGAGAAGATAACCTCTAGTGTTGAAGCATCATCGGCTCCTCCTCTAACCAATCTTGTCCATTCCATTTCGGAGGTTATGAAGTTGGTGAAAGATTGTGTTGTGAAAGAAAAAACTGCTCTCATGCACAGAACCCTCACTCTTATAGTGAAGCCTGACTTTAGGGAAATCTTCAGTCTTCTTGAAACAAAAGAAGGGAGGCTTGATTATCTGGAGTGGGAGCATGAGAAAGAGATGTTGAAGCACGTGCTGTGAACCATATTTACTCATGTTGTAGAACTACATTCGCTTCCACTGTAGAACCTTATTTGCTTGTGTTGTGAACCTTATTTGCTTATACAATCATATTTGCTTGTGTTTTTGAGTTGTATATATGTTGTGACAAATATTTTTCTATATTGTTGATGATGAATGTGTTAACATTACTATATTCGTGTGTAGATGGATGCAACGATGGAAGAAGTGACCGAAAAGGGATAAGAGGGACTGAAACTTCTTACTGAACTTGCAAAGGAGGTTGCTATCTTGGGAAACCTAGGTAACCTATATGTTCAACGGTACTTGAACAAAACATAAAGACATGCTAAGCAAACTGGACTAGAATGGGTCATGGAGTGTTATGGTCGGCCCAAATACTTCTATAAAATGTTTCGGATGAATCCTGAAGTTTTCATGGCACTTCATGATTTGCTTGTTTCTACATATGGTTTGACGTCAGCTAGTAATGTTTCATCAATTGAGTCATTGGTCATGTTCTTATAGATTGTTGGTAGCCCTCAAGCATTAGCTCAAGCAGAAAACCATTTTGTACGCTCGCTTTGGACAGTTCACGCAAAGTTTAATTATGTTTGCGCAAGTTAGCGAAAGATATCATCAAACCGAGAGATCGTACATTTAGCTATGAGCATGAAAAGATTAGAGAAGAACGTTTCTGGCCTCATTTGAAAGGCGCTATTGGTGCCATATATGGATCTCATGTGCCAGTACCAGTGTCTGCTGATGACGTGGTTAACCATAGTTGTCGACATGGTTTTACATCTCAGAATGTGCTTGCAATATGTGACTTTAACATGAGGTTTACCTTTGTGGTTGCGGGTTGGCCGGGCTCTGCACATGACTCAAGGATCCTGAATCATGCATTAGCACATGATACGTCCAAAATGCATCACTATTTTATATCGTAATTTATCCTTATTCATTGATATATTTCACGTTACGATGATGTTCTTATGTTGTTTTGGCCTATTTTACACAGTTTGCAACTTTCCGATGCCGAAGCAGCAGACGCAGGATTCAGCAGTAAAAAGTGGACGATGAGTTGCTGAAGAAGAATACCTTCAAATTACCTGAAAATCGACGGGGGATATTTTCCAGACGGATCACGAAGGCACGTAAAAGGGCAACCAGAGGGGGGCCACAGGGTGTCCACGCGCCCTGGGGGCGCGCCCCCCTGGCGGCGCCGGGGGGCGCCTGGAGCCCCTGGCCCACCTCCGGCTGCCCCCTTTTGCCTATATACTCTCCGTTATCCGAAAACCCTAAAAACGAGAGTTTTTACGGAGTTTCGCCGCCGCTTCGTGGCGGAAACCTACAG
This sequence comes from Secale cereale, assembly GCA_902687465.1. Lineage (NCBI taxonomy): Eukaryota > Viridiplantae > Streptophyta > Magnoliopsida > Poales > Poaceae > Secale > Secale cereale. The sequence goes on along the minus strand of LR738710.1, from coordinate 791,656,334 downwards.
AGAAGAAAAAGCCATCTCCGGCGGGTAGATTTCGCCGGGGAGATCACCTCCCGGAAGGGGAGATCATCGCCATCGTCATCACCATTGTCACGGGCATCATCGAGATCATCATCAACATCATCCCCAACACCAGCACCATCTCCATCTTCATCCAAATCTCATCTCATAATTGCAACTTGTGCTGTAACTCGTACTACCTATCCTCTCTACTCCATCGGTGTTGATTACTACTTTGTGGTGAATGCTATTGAGTTTTGTTGGAGAAATATCATTATGTCCAGATTGTTTATCATCCATTTATCTCCACTGATCATGATCTCTTTTATGTCTTGTGAGTAGTTACCTTAGTTCTTGAGGACATGGGAAAAGTCTTGTTGTTAGTAGTCATATGCTGTTGAAGTAATATGTGTTGTTTGATACTTAAGTTGTGTTGTCATTCTACTAGTGGTGTTGTGTGAGTCGAACACTCAACACTTTGCCTTATTAAGGGCCTAGGGGAATACATTGTGTACAAAGAATGCTTACGGTGGGTTGCCGGAGTGACAGAAACCTGAACCCCAGTTCGCACGCTTTTGCACAAGGGAACAATGGATCATCGATCGTATTGCTATGGTTAGGCTTTTGCCTAAAATTCTATCTTGTATTTGCGGATGCTTGCAAGGTGTTTAATCATAAGAGTGCACTCATCTTAGTCTAGAGAGTGTACTAGCATAGATCCACCCACTCAACACTTATCAACACATAACATAGTACCGATACAGAATATGGCGAAAGCACATGACTACATCTCCAGTGTGTCCTCAGGAACGCTTTAGCCTTTATAAGTTCAGTTGCTAGGCCTCTCCTTTGCTCAGAAAGGATTGGGCCACTTGTTACTCTCAGTGCCTTTTACTTTGCTTGCTTTTACTTTCCTGTTGCTTATATCAAGAAAACCCCTAAAAAGTTATCTTTCAGTGCTTGCAGTAATTTCTTGCTCATAATCGCTTATCAATACCTTCTGCTCCTCGTTGGGTTCGACACTCTTACTTAACGAAAACGCTCCAATAGATCCCTTACGGTTGTGGGTCATCAAGTACCGTTTTCTGGCGCCGTTGCCGGGGAGCGTAGCGCTATCGGTAAAGTGAAACTGGTAAGGAAGTTTTTATAATTCTTTTTTTTTTGCTGATGCTGCTCTTTGTCCTTATGGACAACCTTGCTATTGGATCGTTGCTTGTGGGAAGACGCCCCACACCTGTGGTGGTTGCTCCTCCCCCTACTGAAATTGTGCCCTATAAAATACCAGCTGGTATTATCGATTATGTTTTGGCTAATCGTTATGCAGGAGACAGACATCCCGGTGAACACTTGCTATATCTGTCACAACTATGTTCATTATTTAAGCTTGCAGGTGTATCAAGGGAGTTTGTCATGAGGAAATTGTTCGCCGTATCACTTATAGATAAAGCTTCAGATTGGTATAGGCTTCTCGATAACTCGCACTTGCTTGACTAGCAAGAGCTTATGTCTCTCTTTTATACTAAGTTTTATCCTCTTCATGAAATTCATCGAGACAGGAACTATATCTATAACTTTAGGTCTCGTGACGGAGAAAGCATTGCTCAAGCTTGGGGGAGATTGAAGTCCCTAATGCTCAAATGTCCTATTCATGAGCTCCCCAAGGAAATTATACTTACAAATTTTTATGCCAGGCTTTCTCGTCAGGATAAGGAGATGCTGGTGTAATGCCCAGGATGGAGTTATACCTCCTACGTGTCGAGGCACGACTTAAAGGCATAAATCCATCCTAGAATGATCTCAAGTTCGGTAATCTTTGCACAACTCATGTAAAAGAGGGGATAGTAAACAGAAAATAGTTGGCTTACACTCGCCATGTCACAGAATTACAGTACAAGTCTCAAACATCATACATTAAGAACATCACAACCATCTAAGGGCAAAAGCCAAAAGTCAAAGTACCAAACTTAGATAAATAAACCACAGGCGGATCGAATCCTAGTAAGAGTCTCCACTACTGGTCGTCCGGGTAGCGCACATAGTACCGACTACGCTCCTCGTCGTACTCCCAATCCAGCTCGGTGCCATCACCTGGATAGCTCATAGCTGGACCTGCATCTAGTGTGTGAAGTAACTGTGAGCCACAAAGGACTCAGCAATCCCGTCTCCGGGTAACAAGACTATCAAAGCCTTTGGGTGAGGATAAGGCTGAAGAAAAGAATAAGTCTGCAGCAGCAACTACCATCTAGCTTACGTGAGTGAGAGCGAGAAGAGAAGTTCTCGGCGAGAAGTGATCACGAAGTGATCCTAGCTACAAGCTCCACAAGCATAACCCCTCCGTGTTCAACTCCCGAATCCCTATTCGGAAACTGACAGTCACGGAACACACGCTGATAGTGTATTAGTAACATTGTGTCAAGTTATCTACAACCGGAATTAACAAGCTCCCATCTGCCACATAACCGCGGGCACGGCTTTCGAAAGTTCAAACCCTGCAGGGGTGTTCCAACTTGACCCATTACAAGCCCACAATCCGCTGAGTCTCAACTCCAAAGTGGGAAGACCCGAGTATCCTCGGAATCCCGTGCTCAAGATATACCGAGCTAAGGTAAGGCTAATCCAGCAAATCCTCCCGGCGTGCCGACACCCTGATAGTAGCCGCGCGTATCTCGTCTCAGGCCACGACCGGATGGGACAAGCTACGGGTTTTTACCAGACCTTGAGTTTCCTCGAGGTGGCCCCGCAGGTTGCCCGTTTCGGACCAACACTCAGGTGGAGCACTGGCCCGGGGTTGTTGATTAAGAAAAAGGGTTTATAACTCCCTATGCAAGTTTAGTTTGTTATTAGGCAAATAGTACCAATGTTGGGACTTGCTGGAAAAGACTTAGCACTTAGCGGTTTATCGAGGGGGTCCCATACACCCCAACCGTGTTAGGAACGCATAATCAAGGAACATAATACCGGCTTATACGGTTCCTAACGGCATGAGTGGAACAAATCACCAAGCAAAAGGCTTAGCCTTCCACCCTTGCCAATATATAGATGATTTCATTTAAGCATTTATATAGTGTGATATAACCCAACCAAACTTCAACACGAAGCAAGCATCTTCGATCTTCACCTGCAACTAGCAATGCTATAAGAAGGGCTGAGCGAAGCGTACTTAGCCAAGCAACGGTTTGCATAGGTAGGTTGGTTAAACATGGCAATTGGTTACAAGTAGGAGGCTGAGAAGAAGATCATGGGCATCGAGGCAAAACTATAGATCGAGACTACTAGCAATAGGCAAAGATAGTAATGTTATCGGGGTTCGGTCATCTTGCCTGAAGAGAAGTCGTTCGGATCGTAAGAAGCGTCCTCGTGCTCAACCTCGTTGGTAACCTCGTGCTCAACCTCAAACTCAGACTCAGCTTCCGGCTCTAAACAAAACAATCACACCAAGCACCAATCAACAAGATGCAATGCACACTCGAAAAACATGAATGCATGATGGATGCACTAAGGATGCATACGGAGCACGGAAAAATATCACTCAAGCAAAACAACTCAAAACATAATAAAAAACTGATATTATTAATCTACACAGAAAAACAACCAAGTTTGATATAAGATTCGCTGAAATCGGAGTTACGGGCTAAAAGTTATGCCCGAAACAAGATTTGAGCGAAAGCTGAAAATTACAGCATCATAGCATCTTCGGAGCTCAAAATAATTAAGCTACAGCACCCAAAAAGCATGGCAAAGGACATGAACACAAACTAGACATATAGTACAGCAACTAAGTCCAAGGTGCACCCCCAACGGAGTCACGGATCATTAGCAATGATCTTGGACATATTGAACTTGACAATAAAATTCTGGCAGCAGAATTTTATTGAAACTTTGGAGCAAAAGATAAACATGCTACAGCCACTTAAATGGACAAGTGAGGACATGGATGGAAAGACAACAATATAAACTACAAGGAACAATCAAGATCCACTCCAAAACTATCATGCTTTGTCCTAGAACATCACACGAACATGGCATCGGAACGTTACAGATTTCAGACTTAGTGAAAATCCACTAAGTCCTAAAACAGCAATATCATCATAGCATATAAAAGAGCATGTTTAAGTCACCTCGAATCTAATCATGGCAAAGGGTAAGCACCTCATCAAAGTGCACATGAAGGTGATCCCGAAACACACAAGCATGCATCATAGAGGTGAACACAACGATTGCAACGAGCTCAACAAGATGGCATTTCATAACAAGTGAAACAACATCACATGAACATGGCACTTTGCAACGATGATAACAAGGCAATAATAAAACTACCATGCAACTAGCACAAGCAACACGTAGTTCGTGGCAAGACGAACACGTGGACATGTCATTTGCATCATTTGGACAAACGAGCTAAAAGATATCACATGGCAAAGGTGGCATAAAAATAACACATAGCAGCAGTTTATATCATGATGCACTCTTGCCACAGCAAAACAAGCGCCTAGATGATCTCTAACATGCATGACAACAACAGAGGAAACGTAGAGCACATCTCCACGAACGTCTGGACATATTACACGCGCAAAACAGAGCATCAGGCAAAAAGTTAGAGCAGGTCAAACAATGCATCAGACAGGTAAACACTGGGGACTTAGCAGAAATTTAGGGGCAACCTTAGTCCAGATCTGGAAGTCTACGGGCCCGAAGTGGAGAAGGCCCGCGGTGGAGGCAGATCCGGCGGCTGCGGAAGCCGGCCCGGCGAGCTGGAAACTGGAGCGGGAGGCACTGGGCCTCTGGGCGCCGCGGCCCAGGCGAGCGCGGGATGGCGCGGCTCGGGAGGCGGTCGACCGCCTGGTCGGTCAACGCGGGAGGCGGGGAAGCGGCGACCTGGGCGTTGACGGGCGACGGAGGGGCGGCGGCCTGCTCGGGCGAAGAGTCTGGGCCTTCGGGCCCAACGCGGGAGGCGAGCTGGCGTGCGGAGCGGCGAAGAGGCCCCTGGCGCTGGCGACGAAGTGGAGTACGGGCCTCCCAGGAGCGATCGACGACTGCGGCGAAGTGGTCCCCCTGGGCCGGGGAAGTGGCGATGCGGGCTTCCTGGCGATCGACGAGGGGGGTTCGGTCGAAAGGAAAAGGCGAGGCCGGCGCGGTCCGGTCGATCGGCCGTTGACCCCGGCGCTCGGGTCGCTCGAGGGAGATCCTCCAGGCAGGTTTTTTCCTTCGGGAGGAAATCTGCCAAGTGGAAGAGGGGGTTGGTAGATCTGAAAAAATGGAGGGGGAGGAGGAGGAAGAAGATAGAGATGCCAAATTTAGACTAGGGTCTAATATATAGCAGGAATTAATAGGGTTAGGGAGATTTGGGGTGTTAGAAGACCTCCGATCGCGATCCGACGGATCCGATCGCGGAGATAGATTTAAAAGGCCTAGAAGGAGATAAAAGACTGCAGTAGGGGTGTTTTCGGAACACGAAGTGGAGGCACTTTGGACCCACACGTACAATGGATGAGATAGTCAACGGAGTCCAAACGAGACGAGATTTGAGAGGCGGGTTGCACACAACAAAACAACAACACAGACAACAACCTCGCGGCACACCGGTAACGTTAAACGCCCGAACAATAAAGTAGGCCTACGGGACGTCACGGACACGTGAGGGAGCTCCGGAACGCGAAACGGGAAGGAACGCGCGGCACCGGATGCAACCGACAACACAAAAGCAATGCAATGCACATGTCTACATGATATGAATGAAAGCCATACACTCACACAATAAAACGACGAAAACCCGAAAGACAAGGAACCCGGAATGGAAATAGATGAAGCCGGAGATATATTATATACCCAAAAGGGAAAGTATTACATCCGGGGCATTACAACTGGATGCCTCCTCTAGTGGGGTATTTCAGACGAAGAGTGTTAAAGAAAGGTGGGATCTCATTGAAAGGATCCAGAGGAATACCGAAGATTAGGAAATCGATAAAGGTATTGAACCCGCTATAAATTATGAACATGATTATATTGAGAGCTATGTGAAAACTGATTACTTCAATACTTTTTGCTCTAAGATTGGTCTTGATTCCCATCTAATGATTGATTTCTGTAAGAATTTTGCCTCTCACGTTGATTCTTTTAAAAAGAAGAGAGACCAGCATCATGAACCTTTTAAAGAGCTACCTGTTGGTATTCATGTTGCTGATCCTATTTTGCCTGCAGTTATATATGAAAAGCCTCCTTTTCCCGCAAGGATAAGGGAGCACTCTCTTGTGACAGGCGTAATAAATAAAAGTGAGAGAAGAGTTGATGAGCCTGAGGACCAGATCAAGGTCGATCCTCAAGTTGCATTGATTAAAGACCTTGTTACTAATGATGTTTTGGATTCCAATGTGAATTTTTGTGCTGTTTCCACTAACCTTGTCACAGCCAAGAATAAAGGCCCGATTTCAGGTACTCCAGTGGTATCTGTTAAAATAGGAGATCACAATTATAATGGGCTATGCGATTTGGGATCGAGTGCAAGTGCTATCGCCTATTCACTTTATGAAGAGATCATCGGTGAGATTTCCCCTTGTGAACTTGAAGAAGTTGATGTTACCATTCATCTTGCAAACAGAACAACTATCTCTCCTATCGGAATTGTGAGGGACGTTGAAGTCCTATGTGGAAAGGTAAAATACCCTACCGACTTTCTAGTACTTGGTTCAGAGAGGGACAATTTTTGTCTTATTATTTTTGGTAGACCTTTTCTTAGAACTTGTGGAGCTATAATAGATTGCAAGAAAGGTAAAGTTTCTATTGAATTCAATGGTGAGCCATATGAATTTAATTTTTCTAAGTTCTCTAAGCAGCCTCGTGGTACCGATTTACCTAGTGATGGTAAAATTATTGAAAGTATTGCTTCTATTGCTATTCCCCCTAATGATCCCTTGCAGCAATATATGGAGGACCACGAGAATGATTTGCATATGCAGGAAAGAAATGAACTAGATGAAATATTCTTGAGGCAACCTGCTATCCTGAAGCACAACCTTCCGGTTGAACCTTTGGGAATTTTATCAAAACCAAAAGAAGACCCGGTGTTCGATCTTAAACCTCTTCCCGATACGCTCAAGTATGCTTATTTAGATGAAAAGAAAGTATATCCTGTTATTATCAACTCTAACCTTTCAGGATATGAAGAAGAGCGATTATTGGAAGTACTTCGTAAACACCGAGGCGCAATTGGCTATACCCTTGATGACCTTAAGGGGATTAGTCCATCTATCTGTCAACATACTATCAACCTTGAGCCTGACGCTAAACCAGTTGTTGATTATCAACGACGGTTGAACCCGAAGATGATGGATGTTGTAAGAACTGAAATTCTCAAGCTTCTAGCCGCAGGTATTATCTTCCCTATAGCTGATAGTAAGTGGGTAAGCCCGGTACATTGTGTTCCTAAGAAAGGAGGTACAACTGTGGTTCCTAATGATAAGAATGAACTAATACCTCAGAGAATTATTATTGGATATAGAATGTGTATTGATTATAGGAAGCTGAACAAGGCAACCAGGAAGGATCACTACCCGTTGCCGTTCATCGACCAAATGCTTGAAAGGTTATCCAAAAATACCCACTTTTGTTATCTCGATGGTTATTCTGGCTTCTCTCAAATTCATGTTAACACTGCTGATCAAGAGAAGACCACTTTTACTTGTCCCTTTGGTACTTATGCTTACAGGCGTATGCCTTTCGGTTTATGTAATGCCCCTGCTACTTTTCAAAGGTGTATGTCTGCTATCTTTCATGGTTTCTGTGGGGATATTATGGAAGTCTTCATGGACGATTTCTCAGTCTATGGAACTTCCTTTGACCATTGTCTCCACAACCTTAATAAAGTTTTGCAGAGATGTGAGGAGACAAATTTGGTACTCAACTGGGAGAAGTGCCACTTCATGGTTAATGAAGGAATTGTTCTTGGTCACAAGATTTCTGAAAGGGGAATTGAAGTGGACAAGGCCAAGATCGAAGCTATTGAGAGGATGCCTGATGGCTTCTCGCCCCTCGTTGGTTACCCCAAGTGGAAGCTTTGAGATGCAGTGTAGCTGAAGTTTTCCCTTGGCAAAGATACCAAGGATCGATTTCCCCTGAGACTCCCAGTTTCAACAAGAAGGTGTCAACTGCTAACAGCGCCAGATATTAGCAATCAACGTGGACCTGCACACAGATACAAATAACTTTGCTCCCAACGAGTACAGAGAGGTTGTCAATCCCTCCGGCCTTGTCGTTTACAAAGGATTAAACGCAAGTGATAATAATGATAGGTTTTGCTGCAAATAGTAAGTAAAAGCATAAAGTAAATAGCGGATGTGATCAGTGATGGTAATATGGACCGGGGTCCCATGATGTTCACTAGTGATGTCTCTCTCCCAAAAGACGATAAAACAGCTATGTGAGGTAAACGAATTACAGCTGGGCAATTGACAGAATTATGTGCGCAAACCAATGCTAACTATGTTGCAAGAAAGGTAGAGGTTCAAAGCATGGGCAGTACGCCAAGGCAAGTAGACCGAAATCCATCTGCATCTACTACTATTCATCCACCTTGAGATATCTATCCAGAACATCTCACTGGTATTAAGTTGCGAATCCCACCCATAGTGTAAACTCAAAGCAACAGACAACTGCATTAAAAGAACTTTGCGTAAAGTAAACAATCCTTGCACCCGCGGGCACAAGCACCGTTGTTTTCCCCCTTGTGGCAACAACACATCCCCTAGACTCATGTTTCTGTCACTCAAGCTAGTCATCGAGGGGCATGAACCCACAATCAAGCATAACGTTCCCTCTTGGAGTCACTACCTACTGCTTGGCCAAAGCAATAAATAACAACGGAGAATATGCAAGAATTACTTACGAACATAAATATAAAAGAGGTAGATCAAATATATTATTCAAACACAATCTGAACATAATCTCACAATCCATCGGATCCCAGCAAACTCATCATAGCAACAGCATAAGGATTACATATGTGCCTCGATCATGTCGGGCAGCTCACGAGGACTAATTAGTGAAGCACAAGAACGGGAGGAGAACATCACATAGCTACTGGTCATGGACCCATGGTCCAAGGGAGACTACTCACAACTCATCCGGGAGGCGTCCATGGTGGTGGAGAGGCTCCCGGTGGTGATCCTCCCCTCCGGCAGGGTGCCGGGAAGAGTTCTCCTGGTGCTCCCGATCTTGGAAGCGCGGCGGCGGCGGAATAGAGATGAGATCGCGAAAAAGGGTTCCTGTCTCGAGGGTTTCGGGACACGATATAAATATATGCCAAAGGGGGGCATCAGCGGAGGCCTGGAGGGCCCAGGCGCCCCCCCGGCGCGGCCAGGAGGGGGGCCGCGCCACCAGGGCGCCTGGAGCCCTGGTGGCCCCCCTTCGGCTCTACTTCGGGTGCCAGGAAGCTTCTGGAACACTGATTTTTTATATAATTTTCCGAGATTTTTCTGGCAGTTCTCGTAATGGGAAAACCTGAAATACAAAAACAGCAGAAAACAGAAACTGGCACTGGGGTGCACTGAGTTAATAGGTTAGTCGAAATATGATCAAAAGTGTATGGAAGTGTATAAATATCATAGCAATATCACCCAAAAGAGGCATGGAGCAAGCAGAAATTATAGATACGTTTTGGACATATCAACGTCCCCAAGCTTAATTCCTGCTCGTCCTCGAGTAGGTAAATGATAACAAGAATAATTTCTATGGTGACATGCTATTAACCATATAAGGATTTTTCATAGTCATATGACAAAACTTACTGAGACAATGAATCTGTAGTAATTAAGTTGCCTCGTGAGAAAATCACAAAGAACTGAAAGTTTTACAATATGATACTGAAACATCAAATAGATTTGTAATGAGCATGGTGTGCAAATATGATAAAGTGATATCTCGCTTGCCCCCTTTAGTGAAGCAAAACATAAATGCAGGGGCACCTCCAAGGTTTAAGTGATGACTAGATACAATAATTTCAGAATAAACGATATCACAATCATGCAAAAGACAATGCTACTTTGGGACAATGCACATTACACTCAGAATGACAATCATGCTCTTAGTAGTTGGTGCTTTAAAAGAAGGTGGAGACTCTCGAACCGTGGCTTTTGTTGGCAAGGTTGAAAACCCGTAGTCGGAAACAAAGACAAAACATGTACCAGAGCTCTTGGTTTTAAAAACAGAGGTAATAATTATTTTTTTGATTATGCATGTTCCGTCAACGAATGCTAGCAGATAACTCAGTCACTTCTTGAGATGGACAAGTTTCGAGGAATGGCTCCCGAATGAGGACGATCACATCCTCTTAATCTCCTTTGTTTATCACTGCCAAAGTTTTTTGATTTCTCATGAACAAAGCGTGAAGGAGGGTTTGTTTGTTATATTAATTTTGAGCCGGGCGCACTCTATGCCAGTTCCTTCTCGTGTTATGGGTTTGCACATTAGACATGCAATCCCGGGGTGAAGCTTGTCCAACTTAAAAAGATCATGAATTAACTACTACTTCCTCATGAACTTAAAACAGAGGCACAAAACAGAAATGCATTTTTTTTTGAATAATTTCGAGATGGTACATGAAAGTCTTCGTTAGGAATGGCGGGTAAATACCATGTAGGAAGGTATGGTGGACTCATATGGCATAACTGGTTTAAAGGAATTTGGATGCACAAGCAGTCAGTCCGCTTAGTACAGGTGGAGGTTAGCAAAAGACTGGGAGCGACCAACTAAGAGAGCAATGACGGTCATAATCATGCAGAGCGACAAAGCAACATTGAATCAGGCATGGTAGTTATATCGCTACTCAGAAACAAAAGATCATCAAGGCTTGACAGACTTTCTTTACAGTCTTAAATATGCGTGAGCATATGCCAAGTCAATCAAAATAAATTCTTGAAGGAAGATATTACTAAACCATACCACATCATAGGCAAACAAATCATGTTGGTACTCCAATAACACATTGGGAACCCCCCAGCTATTTGAGACTAACCATAAGAAAACATGAACTACTAAGCACCATTATGCACGTAGCATCTTTATCATAGACATACCAACCAATGCAACGGAAGCAAACTCTCTTAATAAGATAAGAATGATAACTAAAGAGAGTTCAAGCAACCAACTAAACAAAAGCTCTTTAAAAAGATAAGCATGAAAACTAAGAGCTGAACATGATAATAGCTATTGAAAGACAAAGAACACACACAGCAAAGATTGACATGAACATTCTATGTTATGTTCTAGGTAGAAGTGGAGCGTGTTTCTCTCCCACATAAAGAAAGCTGAGTTTCGACTCGTTCTGAAAAGCTAAAGAAAACTAAAAAGGAAACTAAAAGCAAGACGCTCCAAGCATAGCTCATAACACATGAAGTGATAAAAATATAGTGGAACGAAAGACGAACTGATAATGTTGATGGAGAAGGGGATGCACGGGGGCATCCCCAAGCTTAGACGCTTGAGTCTCCATGAATATTTCTTGGGGGTGCATGGGGGCATCCCCAAGCTTGAGCGTTTGACACTCCTGAATCTTTTTATCATCTTCCCTCGCACATTTGAAAACTCCCTTCATACATAACTCATCATAATCTGATTAGCGAGGTTAGTACCCATAATAAAATAATTGTTCCTTGCTGGAAATAAGGATATTCTTGAAGGTCTACTGTTTCTCAAGATTGCCAAAAGGTTTTTGCAAAGAAAAAGCAAGCTCAAGGTTTGCAAAATGAAGGAAAGGCAAAACAGGACAGAATCTGTGAAAAAACAGAACAGCAGGTAGTAAATGATTTTTTCGGGGCACTTCTGCAACTCTAATCAAAAAACTCAGAACAGACGCACGAAAGACAATTGTATAGAGCACGCTGTCAAAAAAATTCAGACCAAAAAGATGATCTGGTGATTTTATACAAATTTTTCTATCCAAGGACAGAATCTGTTTCCTGGACAGCACGTCACAACTTTTGAACTTTCTTGCAATCAGAGGCTACACTTGACAGAAAATTGAAAAGTAAAGATACAATGATGATGCTACTGTAGTAACAACATCAAGACGCAACAAAAGCAAAATAAAATTTATTCATGTGGGCTGCCTCCCAAAAGCCCTTTCTTTTATGCCTTTAAGCTAGGCATAATGCAAAAAGATCAAGTTTTATCAAGAGTAAAAGAATAGCTAGCCCGTATAACGGACTCAAAAGGTAACTTAATCTTCTTTCGAGGGAAGTGTTCCATCCCTTTCTTGAGAGGAAATTGGAATTTTATATTCCCCTCTTTCATGTCAACGATAGCACCAACGGTGCGTAGAAAAGGACGTCCCAAAATAATTGGACAAGAAGGTTCACATTCAATATCCATAATAGTAAAATCAACGGGAACGTAATTGTCATTGACAATGATAAGAACATCATCGATCCTCCCCAAAGGTTTCTTTATGGAAGAATCAACGAGACGAACACCAAAAGAACAAGAATCAAAAGGTTTCAATTTAAGCATATCATATATTCTTTTGGGCATAACGGAGGTACTAGCTCCAACATCACATAAAGCATAGCAAGAGAAGTTATTCAACTTAATTTTAATCATAGGATCCCAACCATCTTCTAGCTTTCTAGGTATGGAGGCTTCTACTCTAAGTTTCTCCTCCCTAGCTTTGATAAGAGCATTAGTGATATGCTCTGTGAAGGCAAGGTTAAGCGTGCTAGTGCGGGGATCTCTAGACATATTGTGAAGGAAATCAATAACTTCGGTAAGAGTGCAATTATCAAAATCAAGGTCACTACTATCAAGTAAGGTGGTAGTGGTGTCCTTTAGGTTCACTTGTTTGGTAGTTTCTATAGTCATAGCATCACCATTAATAGGTCCAATGGGACCAGGAGTGCATTAGGTGCTAAGAGTTTGGATATCCTCAACAACTTGGATAGTAGCAACAGTGTGGTGGGTAGGAAGGTTCTTAATTCTATCTTCTTCCTCCCTTTCTCTAGCCCATCTCTCTTTAAGTTTAGCCAACATCCTAATGTTTTCATTAATTTGCACTTGAATAGCATTCATAGGAGTGACCTTCCTCTCCTCAAGAGGAGAAGTTCTAATTTTAAGAAATTCTACCTCATTGGCTAAATTGTCTACCTTCGAAGAGAGATCATCTAGTTTGTTTAGTTTTTCTCCTACACTCTTATTAAAGGCTTTTTGGGTAGTGATGAAATCTTTAAGCATGATCTCTAGTTCAGTAGTGGAGTTCTTGGTGCTAGGATAAGCATTGTTTTTCCCATAAGAATTAGAGGGGGACGGTCTAGGATTGCTACCAAAATTACTCCTATAAGCATTGTTGTTGAAATTGTTTCTAGAGATAAAGTTCACATCTACTTGTTCTTGAGCAATCAAAGAATTTAAAGGAACATCACGAGGATCAACAGAAGATTGCTTCGAAAGTAGAGACCTGATCAAGTCAACTTTTTCATTTAGGGAGGAAATCTCCTCGATAGAGTTTACCTTCCTACCTGTTGGAGCGCGTTCGGTGTGCCATTGGGAATAGTTGGTCATCATCTCATCGAGAAGCTTTGTGGCAGCACCAAGTGTAGTTGACATAAAAGTTCCTCCCGCGGCCGAATCTAACAAGTTCCGCGAGGTAAAGTTCAAGCCTGCATAAAAAGTTTGGATAACCATCCAAGTAGTCAAACCATGAGTAGGGCAGTTCTTGATAAGAGATTTCATACGTTCCCAAGCTTGGGCAGCGTGTTCATTATCCAATTGTTTAAAATTCATTATGTTACTTCTTAGTTGGATAATTTTAGCAGGTGGATAGTATTTTCCAATAAAAGCATCTTTGCACTTGTCCCATGAATCTATGCTATTTCTAGGCAAAGACTGAAACCAAATTTTAGCTCCTCCTCTCAAGGAGAAAGGAAAAAAGCTTAAGCTTAACAATATTACCATCTATTTCTTGGTACTTTTGCATATCACAAAGTTCAACAAAATTGTATAAGTGTAAAGCAGCAGCATCTCCGGCACCGGAGAATTGATCTTTCATAACTAGGTTCAGTAAAGCAGGTTTAATTTCATAAGAAGGTGTTGAAGTGGCAGGTGTAGTGATAGGCGTGCAAATAAAGTCATCGTTGTTGTGACTAGTGAAGTCACACAACTTGGTGTTCTCGGTGGAACCCATAGTAGCAAGCAAGCAAGATAACTATTTTTGTGATTTTCGATAAAAGATACTAAAGCAAAAAACTGAAAGGTAAACTAACAAGACTAAAAAGCAAAGGTAAAAGATAGCATGCAACTCCCCTATCCTGAAGAGTGGAGTCCCCGGCAACGGCGCCAGAAAACTTTGCTTGATGGCTTCTCGCCCCTCCACTACGGGAAACAGTTAGTTTGCCGTCAGGCTTGTACAGACGGCAAAGACGGTATTACAGACGGCAAAGATTTTGCCGTCAGCTGCAGACGGCAAAATGTGTCGGCAACTTCTAAATCGGCAAAGCGGTACTTTGCCGTCAGCCTTTTGTCGGGATGACGGCAAAGTCTTTGCCGTCAGCCAAACTGATGTTTTGCCGTCACTCAACATAACAACAGACAGCAAAGAAAAGTTCATTTTGCCGTTAGTCGATTTAGTAGTAGACGTCAAAGAAGCTTATTTGTCGTCAGCCTCCGAAAATCAAAGACGGCAAAGAATTTTGTTTATTAAAAATAAATCAATAGTACATCGCATTATCCATCCACACTTTGTTTCCAGAATCGATGACGAACAGACAAATTTCACAATAGAATATATTATCACTTGCTGATCCAAGACAAAACTGCTCTATTTCATAATATGAACGGATTACACACGGATTTTTTTACAGGAGAACAAACAACGACTAACACCACATTACGCCCGTGCCTCCCTGTGAGCATCGCCTGTGCCCGAGGTCGCCCGAGCTGGAGCAAATAGCAGTCGCCCCCACTCCCTTCTTTTCATTCTCCAATGCCGCACGGGGCCGGGGCCGATGGAGGCTGGCAGGAGAGACGGGTCGACGAGAGACGGAACGTGGAGGCCGCAGGGGCGACGGGCGATGGGGCCGGGGCCGGCAGGTGACAAGGACGGGCCCGACGAGTGAGGAGGCGGCCAGTGAGGCCGGGGCCGGCCGGCGAGATGGCGGCCAGCGAGGTTGTGGCGGGCGGCGGCGGTGGACGGGGCTCGCAGCGAAGGGGGAAGTCGATGCGCCGTCGGGCGAGCTGGTGGCTGGCGAGGCTGGGACCGGCGGGCGAGCTGTTGGCGGGCGAGACCCGGCGTCGAGACGGTGTCGGGCGCCGGGGGCGATGCTGGACGGGGTCGGCGGCGCCGGGCGCGATAGTGGCGGGGCTAGAGGCGCGTGGAGGCGGGCGACCAGAGGCCACCGGAGTCGCGCGTCGGGGGCAGTCGAGCGGAGGCAGGCGGCTTGGATGGCTGCGGGATGTGGATGCCGGCGGCGTGCAGAGCAGAGTGGAGGCCACCGTAGGAGCGCGCAGGCGGGCACCCAGGCGGCGGCTTGTGGAGTCAGGCTGCCGGCCGGTGGCCGGCGGCACGCTGAGCCGCACGGAGGCCAGCAGCGGCCTGCTCTTGCGAGGCAGCGGCAGTTGTTTAGTGTTGGTTCGTGGCAGGAGTGTTGGTGCGTGGCAGGATTAATCACGGGCGGGGGTGGTGTCGACATCTACGCTAGAGATAAGGTGGGGCCGGTTGCTTCACATTGGGAGTGGAAACATAACGTGGGGGAGTCGGGCATGCTAGAGATCCTAGATCATGGGGTGTGGATCGTGCCACTTCATCGATCCACGAGAGTTGTGTTTGTTTGCTTTGCCGTCTGCGTTTATTAATACAGATGGGAAAGATATTTGCCGTCTGCGTTTTTTGTTACAGACGGCAAAAAGCATATTTTGCCGTCTATAATAAAAAACGCAGACGGCAAAGATCTTTGCCGTCCGTATTTTTTTTTGCAGACGGCAAAGTAAGCTATTTGTCGTTTGTATTTTTTTTCATAGTTGGCAAAATATATTTTGCTGTTAGGTTCTCTTTGCTGTCTACTGATGACGGTAAACCCTTTTTTTGCCGTCTGCCCCGACAAAATGCTGACGGCAAAGAAAGTACCGACGGCAAATCTTCTGTTTCCCGTAGTGCTCGTTGGTTACCCCAAGTGGAAGGTTTGAGATGCAGTGTAGCGGAAGTTTTCCCTTGGCAAAGATACCAAGGATCGATTTCCCCTGAGACTCCCAGTTTCAACAAGAAGGTGTCAACTACTAACGGCGCCAGATATTAGCAATCAACGTGGACCTGCACATAGATACAAATAACTTTGCTCCCAACGAGTACAGAGAGGTTGTCAATCCCTCCGGCCTTGTCGTTTACAAAGGATTAAACGCAAGTGATAATAATGATAGGTTTTGCTGCAAATAGTAAGTAAAAACGTAAAGTAAATAGCAGATGTGATCAGTGATGGTAATATGGACCGGGGTCCCATGATGTTCACTAGTGATGTCTCTCTCCCAAAAGACGATAAAACAGCTATGTGAGGTAAACGAATTACAGCTGGGCAATTGACAGAATTATGTGCGCAAACCAATGCTAACTATGTTGCAAGAAAAATAGAGGTTCAAAGCATGGGCAGTACGCCAAGGCAAGTAGACCGAAATCCATCTGCATCTACTACTAATCATCCACCTTGAGATATCTATCAAGAACATCTCGCTGGTATTAAGTTGCGAGTCCCATCCATAGTGTAAACTCAAAGCAACAGACAACTCCATTAAAAGAACTTTGCGTAAAGTAAACAATCCTTGCACCCGCGGGCACAAGCACCGTTGTTTTCCCCCTTGTGGCAACAGCACATCCCCTAGACTCATGTTTCTGTCACTCAAGCTAGTCATCGAGGGGCATGAACCCACAATCAAGCATAACGTTCCCTCTTGGAGTCACTACCTACTACTTGGCCAAAGCAATAAATAACAACGGAGAACATGCAAGAATTACTTACGAACATAAATATAAAAGAGGTAGATCAAATATATTACTCAAACACAATCTGAACATAATCTCACAATCCATCGGATCCCAGCAAACTCATCATAGCAACAGCATAAGGATTACATATGTGCCTCGATCATGTCGGGCAGCTCACGAGGACTAATTAGTGAAGCACGAGAACGGGAGGAGAACATCACATAGCTACTGGTCATGGACCCATGGTCCAAGGGAGACTACTCACAACTCATCCGGAAGGCGTCCATGGTGGTGGAGAGGCTCCCGGTGGTGATCCTCCCCTCCGACAGGGTGCCGGGAAGAGTTCTCCTGGTGCTCCCGATCTTGGAAGCGCGGCGGCGGCGGAACAGAGATGAGATCGCGAAAAAGGGTTCCCGTCTCGAGGGTTTCGGGACACGATATAAATATATGCCAAAGGGGGGCATCAGCGGAGGCCTGGGGTGCCCAGGCGCCCCCCCGGCGCGGCCAGGAGGGGGGCCGCGCCACCAGGGCGCCTGGAGCCCTGGTGGCCCCCCTCCGGCTCTACTTCGGGTGCCGGGAAGCTTCTGGAACGCTGATTTTTTATATAATTTTTCCGGGATTTTTCTGGCAGTCCTCGTAATGGGAAAACCTGAAATACAAAAACAGCAGAAAACAGAAACTGGCACTGGGGTGCACTGAGTTAATAGGTTAGTCCAAATATGATCAAAAGTGTATGGAAGTGTATAAATATCATAGCAATATCACCCAAAAGAGGCATGGAGCAAGCAGAAATTATAGATACGTTTTGGACGTATCAATGCCCTATCCAAGGGACATCAAAGGTATTCACAGCTTTCTTGGTCATGCTGGTTTTTATAGAAGATTTATTAAAAACTTTTCTAAGACTTCGAGGCCCCTCACTAATCTTCTCCAGAAGGACGTTCCTTTTGTATTTGATGAGGATTGCAAGGAAGCTTTTGAAGTTCTAAGCCTTAATAACCGCTCCTATAGTACAACCACCTGACTGGAATTTACCTTTTGAGATTATGTGTGATGCTAGTGATTTTGCTGTTGGAGCTGTTTTAGGACAAAGAGTTGATAAGAAATTGAATGTTATACATTATGCTAGTAAAACCCTTGATAGTGCTCAAAGGAATTATGCTACTACTGAGAAGGAATTCTTAGCTGTAGTATTTGCTTGTGATAAGTTTAGGAAGTATATTGTTGATTCCAAAGTTATTATTCATACTGATCATGCTGCCATTAAGTACCTTATGACAAAGAAGGATGCCAAGCCAAGGCTTATCAGATGGGAACTCCTTCTTCAAGAATTTGATTTGCAGATTGTTGATAGGAAAGGGGAAGACAATCCGGTGGCGGACAATCTTTCAAGGATGGAAGATATACCGCATGATCCCATCCCAGTCAACGACAGTTTTCCAGACGAACAACTTGCCGTTGTAAAAGTACAATCTCTTTCTGATCCTTGGTTTGCAGATTATGCTAATTTTATTGTTTCAAAGTATTTGCCTCCAGGTTTAACATTTCAGCAAAGGAAGAAGTTCTTTCATGATTTGAGGCACTACTTTTGGGATGACCCACATCTTTTCAAAGAAGGACCCGACGGGATCGTGAGAAGATGTATACCGGAACATGAGCAAAAGGACATTCTCAAACAGTGTCATGATAGTCCCTATGGAGGACATCATGCCGGTGAGAGGACTGCACATAAGGTTCTTCAATCAAGTTTTTATTGGCCTACTCTCTTTAAGGATGCTAAAAATTATGTTTTAGCCTATGATAAATGTCAGAGAGTTGGTAACATTAGTAGAAGGAATGAGATGCCTATCAATTACTCACTAGTGATTGAACCTTTTGATTGCTGGGGTTTTGACTTTATGGGTCCTTTTCCTTCTTCGCACAAGTACACGCACATTTTAGTAGCTGTTGATTATGTGACCAAGTGGGTTGAAGCAATCCCCACTGAAAGTGCTGATCACAAGACATCTTTGAAAATGCTCAAGGATGTAATTTTTCCTAGGTTTGGTGTACCTAGGTACTCATGACTGATGGAGGATCACACTTCACGCACGGAGCTTTTAGAAAAGCTTTAGCCAAATACGATGTCAATCATAGAATTGCTTCACCATATTATCCTCAAACTAGTGGGCAAGTTGAGCTCACCAATAGAGAGATTAAGTTGATCTTGCAGAAGACAGTAAACAGAAATAGAAAGGACTAGTCAAATAAGTTAGGAGATGCTTTGTGGGCGTATAGAACTGCTTACAAAAAACCCATGGGCATGTCCCCCTATAAGATGGTGTATGGCAAGGCTTGCCATTTGCCATTAGAGTTAGAGCACAAAGCTTTCTGGGCTGTTAGAGAGCTTAATGCTGACCCGAAATTAGCTGGTGAGAAGCGTCTCATGAACTTGACTTCTCT
This sequence comes from Secale cereale, assembly GCA_902687465.1. Taxonomy (NCBI): domain Eukaryota; kingdom Viridiplantae; phylum Streptophyta; class Magnoliopsida; order Poales; family Poaceae; genus Secale; species Secale cereale. The sequence goes on along the minus strand of LR738710.1, from coordinate 791,636,944 downwards.
AGATGAATGGAGAAGTGAAGCTTACGAGAGCGCTAAAATGTTCAAGGAAAAGGTAAAGAAGTGGCATGATAGGAGGATTCTGAAACGTGAATTTAATGTTGGTGATAAAGTTTTGTTGTTTAGATCCCGTTTCAGGTTTTCTCCAGGCAAACTACTTTCCAGGTGGGAAGGGCCATTTCATATTGAAGAAGTCTATCGGTCTGGTGCAATTAAGATTAACAATTTTGAAGGCACCAAACCTCAAGTTGTGAATGGGCAAAGACTTAAGCATTACATAGCAGGAGATCCTGTCAATGTTGATGTGAATTTGATATACACAACAACTCACGAAGAACATGTTGCAGCCCTGTTTCAGACACCAGCAGAAGCAGAATAAAGAAAAGGTATCTATTACGGTAAGGAAACATCGCGAACCACCATAAAAGTTCTATATTACGAGTTTTTGCAAAATTAGTAAAATTCTAAGCCTAAGTGGAGCCGGAGACGAGCTCTAGGGGGTCCAGGCGCCCCCCTTGCGCGCCCTACCTCCTGGCCGCGCCGGGAGGCCGCCTGGACACCCGGAAGTCCGTCTCCGACCCCGCTTTAGCCTGTTACCTTCCTTTCTATGCATAAATTTTTGCTATATATTTGCCCGGATTGTTCCGGCAACGTATCTTGCGATTTCGTGTGTTTTCTTTTCGATATGTTTCTGCCAGGGAATCTTTCAGCTGAATCTAGGTGCCATGGCTTCTCCAAGTTCCCCCAAGGACAAGTTCATCGTCAACGTCATCAACCCTTACCTCACTGAGGTGAAGAAGCACCCTCAGGTTGTTCGGATGGAGGACGGTGTCCTTCATCAAGAAGATCTGAAGGGACCTATCAAGGAGGGGAGCATCCAGGCCAGGCTGGAAGAAGTGGAGCAAGAAGTCTTCAAGTACAAGAAGATGATCGAACGCGGTGTTGAAGCCAACTTTGACATCATCAATGAGTTGAAGACCTACTTCCTGAAGGAGATGAAGGAGATGTGGAAAAGCGTTACCGCGTCTGAAGAAAGAATTGAAGAGCTCCAAGGGAAAATTTATGATCTACATAACCAGAACTGTGAGTATGAACTAAGGTTTATGCGCATGCGTATGGGTGCTGCATGCAGGATTCAGGAGACAAACTTCTCATATGAGCCTGGAGAGCCCCTTCCATGGAAGCGTTTCGCCGAGGACTACGTGATCAACGCCAACAAGAATGAGGAGTGAAATCTCCTTGGGTAACGGCATTCCCTTGGCTTGTTCCAAGCTTGGGGGAGTGCCCGGTATCTTTATCTTTATCTTTTGTCTTTTAGAGTCAAGTAGAGTCATATCATGTTTAGGGAGGTTACTATATGAAATAGGTGTGTGCATTGAGGTCTATCACTCCTTCGGTGGAGAGATTGTATCCGTGAGTGTGGAGTCGTCTATGATGGAATATTAATGAGAAGTCTATTGGTTCCTTTGCCGCACTCGGTATTCTCTTCACGCAATCGACCTTATATGATGATTCTTATGAGGAGTATTGACCTTATATCAGGTATAGCTGTGAAAACTTTATTTAATCTTGGCAAACATAGCTTTGGTCATAACAACAAGAATGATTTTCTTAAAGTATCGACATAGCCAAAACCTTTATGTTATTATGCTTGAACTGTTATGCTGACAAGGAAGACAACTTGATGTGTTATGCTTACTTCAATGTTTATGCTTTATATTGCTTTGCATCATAGTCATCATCAATTGTCTGTTCTCTCAAAACCTTTGCTAGCCTAACTCTGTACTAAGCGGAATTCTTCTTGTGCATCCATACCCTTAAACCAATACCTTCCATATGAGTCCACCATACCTTCCTATTCGTGCTATTCCACTACCACCTCCTAAAGTACAGAATTTATGTGTTATCCTTAAAATGTTCAAAATCTTTTATTTTGTGCCTCTATTTTAGCTCATGAGGAAGTAATAGTTAATTCATGGTCTTTTTGAGTTGGACAAGTTTCACCCCGGGATTGCATGTCTAATCTGCAAACCCCTAATACGAGAAGGAACTGGCAAAGAGTGCGCCCGGCTCATTAAAAAATATATATACAACAAACAAACCCTCCTTCACGCTTTGTTCATGAGAAATCAGAAAACTTTGGCAGTGATAAACAAAGGAGATTAAGAGGATGTGATCGTCCTCGTGCGGGAGCCGTTCCTCGAAACTTGTCCAGCTCGAGAAGTAATTGAGTTATCTATTAGCATTCGTTGACAAATCATGCACCTCTCAAAACTTGTTTTCATTCTGTTTGATTTAAGGATATCACATGAGTTTTCCCTACTTCCCTAGAGCAGGGCCTATCTTTTAATTTTAGGTTGAGTCAGTTATTCCTACTTCCTTCTATTCTTAAAGAGAGCAGACATTTGATGTTCACAAGGATTCATTCATATAAAGTTACATTAAGATTGGTCATATCATATCCTTGTTGACATTATCATTTGATAAGTAAGTTGTTTGTCAAGCCCAGCTAAGGCAAATATCTTTCTTTGTGTTAACACTTTCACTTCTTGCCTAATAACATGTTCTTTCAAAAGCTTCAATTAATCTCATCAAAACATAAGAAAGAGCAAAAGTTAAAGCTATTTGTTGTTCTTTGACCAAAGGACATGTTTGCTATGATTTGATGAGTTTCCTTAGCCCTACTTTCGAATATAAGTGTTACCACTCTTTTATAAGGGCCTTATGAGTTGAAGATTGCTGTTGAGGATATTTGAGTTGGTGAAGAAGCTGTGATGCTTCTTGTCCGTATTCTATTTATCGACACTTCACTCTCTAAACTTGTGGACAGGTTTACCGAGCTCAGTATTCGCTTGGGGACAAGCGAGGTCTAAGCTTGGGGGTATTGATACGTCCAAAATGCATCACTATTTTATATCGTAATTTATCCTTATTCATTGATATATTTCACGTTACGATGATGTTCTTATGTTGTTTTGGCCTATTTTACACAGTTTGCAACTTTCCGATGCCGAAGCAGCAGACGCAGGATTCAGCAGTAAAAAGTGGACGCTGAGTTGCTGAAGAAGAATACCTTCAAATTACCTGAAAATCGACGGGGGATATTTTCCAGACGGATCACGAAGGGACGTAAAAGGGCAACCAGAGGGGGGCCACAGGGTGTCCAGGCGCCCTGGGGGCGCCCCCCTGGCGGCGCCGGGGGGGCGCCTGGAGCCCCAGGCCCACCTCCGGCTGCCCCCTTTTGCCTATATAATCTCCGTTATCCGAAAACCCTAAAAACGAGAGTTTTTACGGAGTTTCGCCGCCGCTCCGTGGCGGAAACCTACAGAGAAGAAAAAGCCATCTCCGGCGGGTAGATTTCACCGGGGAGATCACCTCCCGGAAGGGAAGATCATCGCCATCGTCATCACCATTGTCACGGGCATCATCGAGATCATCATCAACATCATCCCCAACACCAGCACCATCTCCATCTTCATCCAAATCTCATCTCACAATTGCAACTTGTGTTGTAACTCGTACTACCTATCCTCTCTACTCCATCGGTGTTGATTACTACTTTGTGGTGAATGCTATTGAGTTTTGTTGGAGAAATATCATTATGTCCAGATTGTTTATCATCCATTTATCTCCACTGATCATGATCTCTTTTATGTCTTGTGAGTAGTTACCTTAGTTCTTGAGGACATGGGAAAAGTCTTGTTGTTAGTAGTCATATGCTGTTGAAGTAATATGTGTTGTTTGATACTTAAGTTGTGTTGTCATTCTACTAGTGGTGTTGTGTGAGTCGAACACTCAACACTTCGCCTTATTAAGGACCTAGGGGAATACATTGTGTACAAAGAATGCTTACGGTGGGTTGCCGGAGTGACAGAAACCTGAACCCCAGTTCGCACGCTTTTGCACAAGGGAACAATGGATCATCGATCGTATTGCTATGGTTAGGCTTTTGCCTAAAATTCTATCTTGTATTTGCGGATGCTTGCAAGGTGTTTAATCATAAGAGTGCACTCATCTTAGTCTAGAGAGTGTACTAGCATAGATCCACCCACTCAACACTTATCAACACATAACATAGTACCGATACAGAATATGGCGAAAGCACATGACTACCTCTCCCGTGTGTCCTCAGGAACGCTTTAGCCTTTATAAGTTCAGTTGCTAGGCCTCTCCTTTGCTCAGAAAGGATTGGGCCACTTGTTACTCTCAGTGCCTTTTACTTTGTTTGCTTTTACTTTCCTGTTGCTTATATCAAGAATACCCCTAAAAAGTTATCTTTCAGTGCTTGCAGTAATTTCTTGCTCAGAATCGCTTATCAATACCTTCTGCTCCTCGTTGGGTTCGACACTCTTACTTATCAAAAACGCTGCAATAGATCCCTTACGGTTGTGGGTCATCAGCACACTTCTCTTCATTTCCTGTACCTCTCAAAGGTATAACATAACAACACATGTCATCATCCATTATATTCTTATGTGAGACGCTCACTTGGTGATTTGGTGTTCATTTTCAGGGAAATACTATCTTGTGGACTCTGGGTATTCAAACCGAATAGGATATCTTGCTCCTTTTAAGGGGAGTATGTACCATCGACCTGAATTCTGTCTTCGTCGTCATAGTATGAGTTGTTCAACTTTTCACATTCGTCCCTCCGCAATGTCGTTGAGCCTGCTTTTGGGGTGCTCAGACATAAATGGGGCATATTGAAAGGGGTCCCAAGTTTCTCACCTCGTATACAAAAGCATATCATCATTGCTTGCATGTCATTGCACAACTTCAGTCATGATAGCAAGTTGAGTGATACTTTTTTTTAATAAATGTGATACCGATGATGAGTAGTACCTCCAGATCTACGACGGGAGGTAGCACCAACACGAGCGGACCCCGTTGAAGAGGAGAACGAAGATACAATGAATACTATTTGTAGTAGGATAGCCGATTCTTGTCTTGAGATAGCAACATTGGTTATCTATCTTGATGGAGTTCATTATCATGCGATGTATATTCTATGGTACATGCCTTTTGTAATATAATTATGGGGTCAATATCTATTTATATGTAATATGTAATATGCAGCTTGAAAGTATAATCGTTGAATTCGTATGTGTTAGCTGTGAATTATCTAAATTGACATAATTTTCTTTTGCAAAATGGTCGTTCTATTGCTTACCAATGTACATATTGTTATTTTACAGTCAAGTTGCACATAAAAATATTGAATAATTGTCCAGGGTCATTACAGACAATTCATAGTTAAATATGCAGTTTCACAGCTGTTTCAGCCAAACCCAAACGGCTTCCAGCTTTTCCACAACTAAAAGTTCACGACAAATTTTTTGAAAGCTGATAGCTCACAATAGCTTTTACAGAATCTGCAACTCAACCAAACACAGCCTAAACCTTTTCTCTTTCTCTATGATTTATATGCACAGTCAAATATCTAGAACTAAAATATATCTAGATACATCTCCTTTTATTTATTTTGATGACAAGTATTTTCGGACGGAGAGAGTATCGCTCAACATGGAGTAGATGTGTTTGTGTGTGTGGTGATGGAAAATTTAATGCGCACGCTAATTCTGATGGGAAATCAGTGCGAATCTTCCTTGCCCGCGTAAATGTCCCCGACCTGCGCTTGCCCATGGTGGGTGCAAGATATCACCGGAGACACATAAATAGAGTCGACGGCGCATTCCGGTGACCCCAATCTCCGGTCTTTGGCTTCCCGGTTTCGGCAGTTGCGTCTCGTCGCTATCAGTTTTTCGGATGCGTTTCGCTCCACTTCGTCATGGTCAAGCCAACCAGCAGCTTCCTGATCTGACCTCCACTCCGCGCACGCACGCATGCACGCCCGCCCGCCTTCGCAGGCTGCTTCTGTAGCTACAATTTCCTTGCTCGCCACGGGTCGAACAGAATTAGCAGCCATTTCCATACCCTACCAATGCGATGCGACGTGATGCATGAACCTGCATATCCATATGTCTCTCTCCATGTTCTCAATTCTACTTAGTATTACTCCTACTCCTAGTACTTCTTTGCGCGCACACGTGCTGGGCAAACTTGCCTATCTGCCTTCCTTTTTCTCTACCAACCCTTCCCCTCTTCATCTTTGGTGTGTGGACATATAGGTTCAACGCCGCGAGTGTCTGTTGAATAAATCAGGTTTTGCATGTGTGGCGATCTCTGGTTAGACGCCGCCGCCTAAATGCGACGCCCCATCGCATGGCTTGCACGCACAAACCTTTACCATTTTGGAGGATAATCGTAATTAGTCGTTGAGTGCATCTTGGTGCCGGCCCGGAACACAAAACAATCCAGAGATTAGATCACGGCAGACGGCACTCTCAACGTGTTGATACCAATTTTCCTTTTGGCAACTGAAGATCCCAATGTACTCTGCCTGGTGCGCGTCTCGCTTGTTTTAGCGTTCAGATTAGCCGGACGGCTAGTGTGCAGCCGTGCAGATCGACGCGTCCGTCCGTCCGGGTCCGGCCGTCGAATCGTGGGGATTTTACAGGTACTCGCACGTGGTATGTTATGTCCGCGAAAGGAACAGGCAACGGACGGACGGACGGACCAGGGCTGTGGCTTTTGTGGGAGCATGCTACGGCCGGATTGAGATCCTGCAACATGTTATGCTCTTGTTATTTTTGAACAGTAGTGTAATATGCTAGCGGATTGAGGGCCGGTGTTGGAAATGCCCTAAACGCTACTCCCTCTGTTCATTTTTGTAAGTCCTTTAGGACAGCTGAAATTGAACTGTTTTATGTGATGTCTTAAATGTCTAAACGGTCTTACAAAAGTGAACGGAGGGAGTACTAGATTTGAAAACTCATAATGTTCCACAAACATTGCGTATCATCTTGCCTTCAGTATGGTCATCTTAAATATGAATACCTTACCCGGCTAAACTAAATCTAAGTCATGATTCACCTTGAGCCGAAGGGGATTCATGGGTGCGATTGGATGCTGCCCACGCACGCATTACCATATCACACGCAACCAAAATATTGGCAGACATTTTAGTAACCGCCGACTCGCCAATGAGTTGGTGTAAAAACGAGCCGGTGAAACTGCATCTACCCGGGCAAGCCAAAACTATCAGACCAATGGCTACTGGAGCGTCCGGTAGCAACCTACTCGGCATGGGCATGGAAGCCATGCCCCATCGCGCGGGGCCTCCTCTGTTTGTGCTGGCTATGTGGCAACACGTCGCCACGATAAGGAGAGGACCAGAGACGATATTAATAGAGGACTACAACCTAGCAAATGGCTCAACTCATTGGCAACATACCACATACACTGTAACCAGTTCACCTAGAACATAGCAATATCATCCATAGCAGGAGTAGAATATTACACCTCGTTGTTAGCCCGAACTTGGGTAACTCTGGTGTGCTTTACTTCATGTAGTTTCCTTGCCGGTCGTCCAACGCCCTAGGAAATATATCGTGTTCAGTCCTAGGCCAAATTCACAAAAAGGTTGTTTGCACACATCCCAATGTATGATTACTAGACATCGACAAAAACATCGGTGCGCAACCAAAAGTCTGCCCACGCTCTGGTTAAGGGCTTCTTCAACGACATACGTCTAATTCGCCCCCCCCCCCCCAAATGCCCGCGGAAGCGCCCGGTCAGTGGTCGGGCGTGTTCGTTTTGAGCCCCTATTTTTTTCGTCCGCCCAACCACACTTCTCATATTCTTCCTCGTATGTCCGGTCAAGTGCTTGTAACCGGTGGAGATGCAGAGAGAGAAAGAAAAGAATGAATAAAGAAAGATAAAATGTGGTCTGTGATTGAGCCGCGTCCAACGTGGTGGACTGACCGGACGCACCCAGGCGCGTCCGCGAGCCCTCATATCCTCTTCATATTTGAGATGGATATATGATGGTACGCGGACAGACCAAACGTGTAAGAATGGTATGAGAGTTCCGGTTGGGTCACATTTTTTCTTCTTTTTTCTGTCTGGTCCACGTGATCATTAGAGGCGTCCGGTTGTTGATGCTCTAACCCAGGGGCGGACCCAGGAAAACAGCAGGCCCCAGGCAAGCTTCGAAGCACTGTAGCTACAGTGCTGTAATGTAGCTACAGTCAACAAAGGAAATCGCCGTCACGCCCCAGGCAGCCGCCCGGGCTGCCTGGGGCCTAAATCCGCCTCTGCTCTAACCCACGCTTCCCGTGGTTGGCAGGTGTAAGATATGATCGGAAACGCATAAAATAGACCCACTCTCAGCGACGCATGCCGGTGACCCCAACCTCTCGTCTTTGCCCTTCCGTTTTCCGACAGACGCCCTCTGTCGTCGCTTTCAGTTTTCCGGATGAGTTCGTAGCAGTCGGTCAAGGTCAGCCAGTCAGGCATAAGCAGCTTCCTGATCCGATCCGATCTCCGATAACTCTACGCGTCCCTCGTGTCTCTTTTCTCTGCTCCGCAACGAGCCCTCGCAACGTGCGTAAGTAGAAGCTTCTTGCATGTCAGGATTGTAGCTAAGACCGATACCGTCACCAGTTATATCTCGTGTGCATCAGCAAATAACATGGACAGGGATCGAACGACTTGTGTACAGAAAGAGAGCACTCGCGCAACGTAGCAGCTAGGTTGTTTATTACTCCTGCGGCGCAATTAGCAGCCGTAATTTACCACCACCATGCGATGCATGAATCTGCATATCTATCCATACTTTATACTCCTAGATAGATATAGACATGGCCATGGCCATGTAGCTCCTTTTTCTCTACCTAACCGTCCCCTCTCCAGTTGGTCTGTTGGTGTGTGGACAAGTAGCTCGCGCGCCGCCGACTCATCTCGTTTTGCGTGTGTGGCGAACTGGCGACCTCGGATTGGACACAGACTAAATGCGGCGCATCGCATGGCTTGCACGCACAAACCTGCCCCCTTAATTTGCAGGATAATCATAATTAGGCTGCTCCCAATGCATGGGTGCTAAATACCTTAGCAACTCAACTCCCCAATGTATAGGTGTTTAACTTGTTTTGCTAAGCACACTTTATTTAATGAGTTAGCACCTAAAGTTTTTCATGCATTGGTTAAATTGTTTAAATTAAGTGATTTGTCATGTCATTTTTTTGCTTATGTGGTATGCTTAGCACCTATCCACGGTGAAGCACTTGGAAGGGCCTTAATCCCCGAACGCATCTTGGTGCCGGCCCAGGACACGGAGCAATCCAGAGATCAGATTCTCACGGCAGACGGCACTCTCTACGGTGGCAACTAATATCGTATCGCTCGTTTGCGGGTTCAGATTGGCCGTGCAGACCGACGCGGCTGTCCGCCCGTCGAATCGTGGGGATTTTAGTCGTACCTCGTACGTGATATGCCCGCGAAAGGAACAGGTAACCAACGGACGGCGGGGGCCGCCCGCCGGCCGGCTGCTGTGGCTTGTGGGAGCATGCACACCGGCCAAAGCCTGGCGTCACCGTCGATTTGTAGTAGTGATCGGCACAATACATGCAGCGACAGTGATTGTGTGGCTGCTACTACTACCGTGGATCACTATAGCGATCGAGGCTTGGGGGGTCGATCGACGGAGACGGGTCAATGCACTTTTGCGTATCTGCTGCGTGTCCATGATGGTCCCAACAGTACGTTAATTACCATCTTAATGAAGGAAGCGCATTAGAAATTTCCAATACTGGCCTGGCCGGTGCATTAAAGCGGAGGAGGTGCCCCACCACCAATGACAGAGAGCTTGTTCCAAGACACGGCAGAGTGCCAGTTTTGCAGCCCAGCGCTTCACGTGATGTGCACACAACAAATTAGCTAGATTGAGCTACTGGAGTACTCCCTAGAAACTACCAGAAGAATCATCACAGAATCACCATTACTAGATTACATTAGCCAGGCTAGCACGCTACTCTAGTGCCGTAACCAAACCACGGCCAACTAACAAGAAGAAGAACTCGAGCGGATCAATGGATTTGCTTCGTACGTACATCCCTAGTCGATGGAAGGATGGATGGATCGGTGGCACCACCAGCAGCGGCTTGGGGCCGGCTAGCTGTAGACGGTGACGAGGCGGCGGAAGCACCTGGTGCAGGAGTACTTGCGCTTGTTCTTGAGGCACAGCGGGAGGCACAGGATGCGCCGCTCGCTCTCCACGTCGGTGGCCACCACGGGGCCGCCGCAAGACGGGCACGCGCCGGGCGCCTTGCCCGTGCCCACCACCCGCTCCACCTTCATCCCGCAGATCATCTTCACAGCTCCGCCCACCCCGCCCATTGTCGCCATCGATATCGACGATCCCCTAGGCCGCGAGGAGGAAGAAGAGAGGGAGGTCGGGAGGAGGGAGGTGGATTTTGGCTTTGGAAAGTGTGGGGATTTTGAGTGGCCGGTGCCGGGGATGGCATATATAGCGGAGGGCGCAGGGGAAGGACCGTGCGCGGACCGCTGTCCTCTGCGCCTGCGCGTGCGGCAGCGACAGGCTTGGTGCTCGTTTGGGTTTTTACTTTTTTGTTCATACGTCAGGGTGGGCAACCCACGGGCGGCTAGCCCATGTGCGGCCCTGCAGTCCTAGTAGAGGAGTACACGGAAATCTATCGTTCGTCCCTGTAAGTGTGATGATGGTTTAATAAAAAGTAGCGTTAAAAAATATCTTACATTATGAAACTAAGGGAGTAGTAAAATATTTATTTTAGGACAAACCACAAGTGTGTCTTCTTCGAAAATTATTACCCCCTCAGTAAAGAAATATAAGCGTCTACATGACTATCTCTCTTTTTTGAGAAACATTTTTTAGGGGATTTTGGAAAACATATTAACTTCGGCCGTCCTGCTAAAAAAATATCTACCGGCTCTCTTCACCCCTCTCCCTCTAGGCTTGGTGACGGCCGGCTGCATCGCTGCAGCGCTCACACCACCTTCATGTAATTTGGCTATGACCAATCGGACTTTGCCCCGGTTTGAATGCATAAGGTAGATCATGGTCTACCTTTTCTTAAAAAAAAAATTGTATCGGCTGCACAAAAACAATACAATACATTGCCTATAAACTAGTGCATGTAGTGCCATGTACTCCATGTCCAATTTTCGTTAGCTCATTACTCCACTTCAATGTAACTCAAGATTTGTTGATCAGGAAAACTCACAAACAAAAACACCCAGCCTCCATAATTTTGTTGTTGTTGGAAGTAGGCTCCACTCTTTAATCATGTGAAGTTTCTACCGTCCTTCCTAGATATACAAATTAATTAGTCTAAATAGTAGGGTTTGGTCACTCTACAAGCCATCGATTGAGTACAACACACACATACGAAAAATAAAACGACGGAAACATATAATCAAGTTCATATATAGACATCCATCATACCTCATATGTGTTTTGTTTAATGGGAGGTCAAACCCTATAGGGCTATAGGGATACATATTGTATCAATAGGAAAACCAAATATCCAAGGAAATATATTTCAAAGGTATTCATGTTAAATTCTCCACTTAACTATATCTTTTTTTCAAGAAACATTTTTTTAGAGGATTTCGAAAAACATATTAACATCGGCCTTTCTGCCAAAAAAATATCCACCGGCTGCCCAAAAACAATACAACGCCTAGTACTCCATGTCAAATTTTCTTTTAATTCATTACTAGTAGAATGCTCGTGTATTGCCACAAGCCATGTATATTTTTTTCCGGTTGCATATAAATGCAATTCATGTCAAGTTTCACATGTATAAAAATGATAGCCCGTAACAATGAAGAATTAAGTGAAATCCACTTCACTTGTGATGTAAGTAAATAAAAGAATCTAACATAATTATGTGTACATAGAGAACAATGATCCAAATAATTATCTGTTACATACTCCCTCAGTCCAGAAATACTTGTCGGAAGAATGGATGTATCTAGATGTATTTTAGTTCTAGTTACGTTCATTTTTATCCATTTCTCCGACAAGTATTTCCGGACGGAGGGAGTACTAATCTACTTGATGCGTTCAAGATATTTCCATATAGTGTGAGGAATGTTGTCTTGAGCTTCATTTGCATGGTAGTCGGGACAATGTGAGTCGCATCCGGATTTTAGTGAGCTATAAATCTTAGGCTACATATAGAACACTTGGTTGGCATTTTCTATAAAAAGGACTTGTTAGACTATGTGACATTTATCTCACCGCATAGTAGCTAGTCGATTCTCCTTTTTTGAAGAAAAAAAAAGCGCCGACTCTTCTCAATCAATCACTGCACAAACCGCCTCCCGCTCTCACTCCATAGCCATCCAGCCACTAGGTGTCGCCGCATGTCATCTTCCCTTCATGATATTGTTGCCGCTATCTCTCCCTAGCACCTACACCCAACGCCATGGCGAAGCCTGCCCCCTCATTTTCCCATCACCTCCCCTCCCTTCCACGTAGTTGCCCACCTGCTCTTATCCCCGTCACGACGTAGCCCACCTCCTTCTCTCCCTGACAACCTCTTGCGCCACCACCTCAGGAACTGGCCAACGCGCCCGCTTGTCTGGCATCCTAGGTAGTCGGATCCGGATGGGAGGTGAAGGTCTCACAGCTCTCCGTTAGAGCTAGCCATGTAGATAACCCGTTCGTATGTGGGTTGGACGACCTAGAAAACAATAGTGTGCCACAGCTAGTGAGAGGGACGACACCCTCGTCATCGGGCCCAACCTTCTACCTAGCCGAGCCCACTAAACATAGTCGCGTTGTCCTGCCATCGATCCATGACGAGGCCATCCCAAGCCGATTCCGATGCCAAGGAGTACACACCGCCGCGTCAAGGGCAAACGTTACGACGACGCAGCCTGCTACTCACCATAGAGCCACCAAATAGCAAAAGAAAATTATCGTATGCAACACTCATTGAGTAAAACAATTATTTGTGCGAAGCGTACTGTTGTGTAAAACTCGATAAGTTTAGTTTGCCTTATTTCTTTGCCTCTTTTCTGTCTTGGTAATGAACTAAGAACATATGATGGCTGGTATCATGATTCACCCCCCCTATTTCGTTTGGTACAATCAGTGACTTAGAATCTTGAAATACCTAGATGATAGTTTGAGGCCCCCATATTTGTTGCTTCTATTGATGTCCACTCCCATATTTCCTTGTTATGAGGAGTATTACTCCTCTTAAAAGAATCAAGCCTACGCGGGCCCTCCTCGAGCACCGATTACCATGGTTGTTAGATTAACCCCCCTATTACCTAGAAATTAACACATTTCCTTTCTATTATAATTTTTAGGCTTTAAATTATTTTTAGATAATTTACGGCTTAGCTCATCTGTTGGATGACAATAAAATGTAGTGATTCAATCACAACAATTATCTCCATATGACGGAGATATTTGAGGAAGTTATCAAGTTTTTTGCCAAGCAAGTATCTCCATGAAAATGGACAATTCTTTTCCACATTTTGTGCTTGACATCTGGTGTGTAATCTGAAGGAAATATGCCCTAGAGGCAATAATAAAGTTATTATTTATTTCCTTATATCATGATAAATGTTTATTATTCATGCTAGAATTGTATTAACCAGAAACTTAGTACATGTGTGAATACATAGACAAAACAAAGTGTCCCTAGTATGCCTCTACTAGACTAGCTCATTGATCAAAGATGGTTATGTTTCCTAGCCATAGACATGAGTTGTCATTTGATCAACGGGATCACATCATTAGGAGAATGATGTGATGGACAAGACCCATCCGTTAGCTTAGCACTATGATCGTTTAAGTTTTACTGCTATTGCTTTCTTCATGACTTATACATGTTCCTATGACTATGAGATTATGCAACTCCCGAATACCGAAGGAACACTTTGTGTGCTACCAAACGTCACAATGTAACTGGGTGATTATAAAGGTACTCTACAGGTGTCTCCGAAGGTACTTGTTGGGTTGGCGTATTTCGAGATTAGGATTTGTCACTCCGATTGTCGGAGAGATATCTCTGGGCCCTCTCGGTAATGCACATCATAATAAGCCTTGCAAGCAAAAGACTAATGAGTTAGTCACGAGATGATGTATTACGGAACGAGTAAAGAGACTTGCCGGTAACGAGATTGAACTAGGTATAGAGATACCGACGATCGAATCTCGGGCAAGTAACATACCAATGACAAAAGGAACAACGTATGTTGTTATGCGGTTTGACCGATAAAGATCTTCGTAGAATATGTAGGAGCCAATATGAGCATCCAGGTTCCGCTATTGGTTATTGACCGGAGATGAGTCTCGGTCATGTCTACATAGTTCTCGAACCCGTAGGGTCCGCACGCTTAACGTTTGATGACGATCGGTATTATGAGTTTATGAGTTTTGATGTACCGAAGGAGTTCGGAGTCTCGGATGAGACCGGGGACATGACAAGGAGTCTCGAAATGGTCGAGACGTAAAGATCGATATATTGGACGACTATATTCGGACATCGGAAATGTTCCGAGTGATTCGGGTATTTTTCGGAGTATATGGGCCTTATTGGGCCATACGGGAATAGAGGAGAAAGGCCAAAAGGAAGGAGGCGCGCGCCCCCTCTCTGGTCCGAATTGGACAAGGGGTGCAGCCCCCTTTTCCTTCTCCCTCTCCACCTCTTTCCTTCTCTCCTACTTTGGAAAGGAAAGGGGAATCCTACTAGGACTTGGGAGTCCTAGTAGGACTCCCCACACTTGGCGCGCCCCCTCTAGGGCCGGCCTCTCCCTTGGTCCTTTATATATGGGGCAGGGGGGCACCCTAGGACACACAAATTGAATTGTTTTAGCTGTGTGCGGTGCCCCCCTCCACAGAAACACACCTCGGCCATACCGTTGCAGTGCTTGGGCGAAGCCCTGCGCCGGTAGATACATCATATCCGTCACCACGCCGTCGTGCTGACGAAACTCTCCCGTGAAGCTCAACTGGATCAAGAGCTCGTGGGACATCATCATGCTGAACGTGTGCTGAATGCGGAGGTGCCGTACGTTCGGTGCTTGATCAGTTGGATCGCGAAGAAGTTCGACTACATCAACCGCGTCACTTAACGCTTCCGCTTCCGGTCTACGAGGGTACGTAGACACACTCTCCCCTCTCGTTGCTATGCATCTGATAGATAGATCTTGCGTGATCGTAGGAAAATTTTAAAATACTACATTCCCCAACAGTGGTATCAGAGCCAGGTCTATGCGTAGATGATATGCACGTGTAGAACACAATGAGTTGTGGGCGATACTAGTCATACGGCTTACCAGCATGTCATACTTTGCTTCGGCGGTATTGTGAGATGAAGCGGCCCGGACCGACATTGCGCGTACGCTTACGTGAGACTGGTTTCACCGTTATGAGCACTCGTTGCTTAAAGGTGACTGGCGGGTGTCTGTCTCTCTCACTTTAGCTGAATCAAGTGTGGCTACGCCCGGTCCTTGTGAAGGTTAAAACAACACATACTTGACGAAACATCATTGTGGTTTTTGTATGCGTAGGTAAGAATGGTTCTTGCTAAGCCCGTAGCAGCCACGTAAAACTTGCAACAACAAAGTAGAGGACGTCTAACTTGTTTTTGCAGGGCATGTTGTGATGTGATATGGTCAAGACATGATGAGTTATACGGTTTTGTATGAGATGATCATGTTTTGTAAAGTTATCGGCAACTGGCAGGAGCCATATGGTTGTCGCTTTATTGTATGAAATGCAATCGCCATGTAATTGCTTTACTTTATCACTAAGTGGTAGCGATAGTCGTAGAAGCAATAGTTGGCGAGACGACAATGATGCTACGATGGAGATCAAGGTGTCGCGCCGGTGACGAAGGTGATCATGACGGTGCTTTGGAGATGGAGATCAAAAGCACAAGATTATGATGGCCATATCATGTCACATATTTGATTGCATGTGATGTTTATCTTATTATGCTTCTTATTTTGCTTAGAACGACGGTAGCATTATAAGATGATCCCTTACTAAATTTCAAGGTATAAGTGTTCTCCCTGAGTATGCACCGTTGCGAAAGTTCGTCGTGCCGAGACACCACGTGATGATCGGTTGTGATAAGCTCTACGTTCAAATACAACGGGTGTAAGCCAGTTTTGCACACGCAGAATACTCAGGTTAAACTTGACGAGCCTAGCATATGCATATATGGCCTCGAAACACTGGAAACCGAAAGGTTGAGCATGAATCATATAGTAGATATGATCAACATAAGATGTTCACCATTGAAACTACTCCATCTCACGTGATGATCGGACATGGTTTAGTTGATTTGGATCACGTGATCATTTAGATGACCAGAGGGATGTCTATCTAAGTGGGAGTTCTTTAAGTAATTAATTGAACTTTAATTTATCATGAACTTAGTCCTAATAGTTTTTTGCATATCTATGTTGTAGATCAATAGCTCATGATGTTGCTTCGCGTTTATTTTTTTATGTTCCTAGAGAAAACTAAGTTGAAAGATGTTAGTAGCAATGATGCGGAATTGTTCCGTGATCTGAGGCTTATCTTTATTGCTGCACAGAAGAATTATGTCCTTGATGCACCGCTAGGTGACAGACCTATTGCAGGAGCAGATGCAGACGTTATGAACGTTTTGATAAAAGCTCGGTATGATGACTACTTGATAGTTTAAGTGCACCATGCTTTACGGCTTAGAACCGGGACTTCAAAAACGTTTTGAACGCCACGGAGCATATAAGATGTTCCAAGAGTTGAAATTAGTATTTCATACTCATGCCTGTGTCGAGAGGTATGAGACCTCTGACAGTACTTTGCCTACAAGATGGAGGAGAATAGCTCAACCAGTGAGCATGTGCTCAAATTGTCTGGGTACTTCAATTGCTTGAATCAAGTGGGAGTTAATCTTCCAGATAAGATAGTAATTGACAAAGTTCTCTAGTCACTATCACCAAGTTAGTAGAACTTCGTGATGAACTATAATATGCAAGGGATGACGAAAGTAATTCCCGAGCTCTTCGCGATGCTGAAATCGGCGAAGGTAGAAATCAAGAAAGAGCATCAAATGTTGATGGTTAACAAGACCACTTGTTTCAAGTAAAGGGCAAAGGGATAGAAGGGGAACTTCAAGAAGAATGACAAGCAAGCTGTCACTCCCATGAAGAAACCCAAAGCTAAACTCAAGCCTGAAACTAAGTGCTTCTACTGCAAAGGAAATGGTCACTGGAAGTGGAACTGCCCTAGATACTTGGCGGATAAGAAGGATGGCAAAGTGAACACAGGTATATTTGATATACAGATTATTGATGTGTATTTTACTAGTGTTCATAGCAACCCCTCGGTATTTTATATTGGTTTAGTTGCTAAAGAGTAGTAACTCGAAATGGGAGTTGCAAAATGAACAGAAACTAGTTAAAGGATGAAGTGACGATGTGTATTGGAAGTAGTTCCAAGATTGATATGATCATCATCGCACACTCCCTATACTTTCGGGATTAGTGTTGAACCTAAATAAGTGTTATTTGGTGTTTGTGTTGAACATGAATATGATTTGATCATGTTTATTGCAATACGGTTATTCATGTAAGTTAGAGAATAATTGTTGTTCTGTTTACATGAATAAAACCTTCTATCGTCATACACCCAATGAAAATGGTTTGTTGGATCTCGATCGTGTGATACACATATTCATAATATTGAAGCCAAAAGATGCAAGGTTAATAATGATAGTGCAACTTATTTGTGGCACTACCGTTTAGGTCATATTGGTGTAAAGTGCATGAAGAATTAAACTCCATAGTGATGAACTTTTGGAATCACTTGATTATGAATAACTTGGTGCTTGCGAACCATGCCTCATGGGAAAGATGACTAAAACTCCGTTCTCCAGAACTGTGGAGCGAGCAACAGAGTTGTTGGAAATCATACATACTGATGTATGCGGACCAATGAGTGTTGAAGCTCGCGGCGGGTATCGTTATTTTCTGACCTTCACTGATGATTTGAGCAGATATGGGTATATCTACTTAATGAAGCACAAGTCTGAAACATTTGAAAAGTTCAAAGAATTTCAGAGTGAAGTGGAGAATCATTGTAACAAGAAAAATAAGAGTTTCTACGATATGATCATAGAGGTAAAATATTTGAGTTAGCGAGTTTGGCCTTCAGTAAAAACAATGTGAAATAGTTTCACTACTCACGCCACCTAGAACACCACAGTGTAATGGTGTGTCCGAACGTCATAACCGTACTTTATTAGATATGGTGCGATCGATGATGTCTCTTACCGATCTACCACTATCGCTTTTGGGGTTATGCATTAGAGACAGCTACATTCACGTTAAATAGGGCACCATCTAAATCCGTGGAGATGACACCGTATGAACTGTGGTTTGACGAGAAACCTAAGCTGTCATTTCTTTAAGTTTGGGACTGCGATGCTTATGTGAAAAAGTTTCAACATGATAAGCTCGAACCCAAATCGGAGAAGTAAATCTTCATAGGATACCCAAAAGAAACTGTTGGGTACACCTTCTATCACAGATCCGAAGGCAAGGTCTTTGTTGCTAAGAGTGGATCCTTTCTAGAGAAGGAGTTTCTCTCAAAAGAAGTGAGTGGGAGGAAAGTAGAACTTGATGAGGTAATTGTACCTTCTCCCGAATTGGAAATTGGAACATCACAGAAACTAGTTCCAGTGATTCCTACACCAATTAGTGAGGAAGCTAATGATGATGATCATGAAACTTCAGATCAAGTTTCTGCTGAACTTCATAGATCAACTAGAGTTTGTTCCCCATTAGAGTGCTACGGCAACCCGGTTCTGGAAGTCATGTTACTGGACCATGATGAACCTACGAACTATGAGGAAGTGATGATGAGCCCAGATTCCGCAAAATGGCTTGAGGCCATGAAATCTGAGATGGGATCCATGTATGAGAACAAAGTGTGGACTTTGGTTGACTTACCCGATGATCGGCAAGCCATAGAAAATAAATGGATCTTCAAGAGGAAGACTGACGCTGACGGTAATGCTACTGTTTACAAAGCTTGACTTGTTGCAAAAAGTTTTCGACAAGTTCAAGGAGTTGACTACGATGAGACTTTCTCACCCGTAGCGATGCTTAAGTCTGTCCGAATCATGTTAGCAATTGCCGCATTTTATGAAATCTGGCAAATGGATAACAAAACTGCATTCTTTAATGGATTTATTAAAGAAGAATTGTATATGATGCAACCAGAAGGTTTTGTCAATCCTAAAGGTGCTAACAAAATGTGCAAGCTCCAGCGATCCATCTATGGACTGGTGCAAGCATCTCGGAGTTGGAATAAACGCTTTGATAAGTTGATCAAAGCATATAGATTTATACAGACTTGCGGTGAAGCCTGTATTTACAAGAAGTGAGTGGGAGCACTACAACCTTTCTGATAAGTATATGTGAATGACATATTGTCGATCGGAAATGATGTAGAATTTTCTGGAATGCATAAATGAGTGTTTGAAATGAGTTTTTCAAAGAAAAACCTTGGTGAAGCTGCTTACATATTGGGCATCAAGATCTATAGAGATAGATCAAGACGCTTGATAAGACTTTCGATGAGTACATACCTTGATAAGATTTTGAAGTAGTTCAAAATGGACCAGTCAAAGAAGGAGTTCTTGCCTGACTTGTAAGGTGTGAAGTTGAGTAAGACTCAAAGCCAGACCACGGCAGAAAAATATAGAGAGAATGAAAGTCATTCCCTATGCCTCAGCCATAGGTTCTATAAAGTATGCCATGCTGTGTACCAAACATGTTGTGTACCTTGCCATGAGTTTGTCAAGGGGGTACAATAGTGATCTAGGAGTAGATCACTGTACAGCGGTCAAAATTATCCTTAGTAACTGGATGACTAAGGAAATGTTTCTCGATTATGGAGGTGATAAAGAGTTCGTCGTAAAGAATTACGCCGATGCAAGCTTTACACTAATCCAGATGATTCTAAGTATCAATCTAGATGCGTATTAAAAGTGGGAGCAATTAGCTAGAGTAGCTCCATGCAGAGCATTGTAGACATAGAAATTTGCAAAATACATACGGATCTGAATGTAACAGACCCGCTGACTAAACTTCTCTCACGAAGCAAAACATGATCACCCCTTAGTACTCTTTGGGTGTTAATCACATGAGGATGTGAACTAGATTGTTGACTCTAGTAAACCCTTTGGGTATTGGTCACATGGCGATGAGAACAATGGGTGTTAGTCACATGGTGATGTGAACTATTGGTGTTAATCACATGGTGATGTGATCTAGATTATTGACTCTAGTGCAAGTGGGAGACTGAAGGAAATATGCCCTAGAGGCAATAATAAAGTTATTATTTATTTCCTTATATCATGATAAATGTTTATTATTCATGCTAGAATTGTATTAACCGGAAACTTAGTACATGTGTGAATACATAGACAAAACAGAGTGTCCCTAGTATGCCTCTACTAGACTAGCTCATTGATCAAAGATGGTTATGTTTCCTAGCCATAGACATGAGTTGTCATTTGATCAACGGGATCACATCATTAGGAGAATGATGTGATGGACAAGACCCATCCGTTAGCTTAGCACTATGATCGTTTAAGTTTTACTGCTATTGCTTTCTTCATGACTTATACATGTTCCTATGACTATGAGATTATGCAACTCTCGAATACCGAAGGAACACTTTGTGTGCTACCAAACGTCACAATGTAACTGGGTGATTATAAAGGTACTCTACAGGTGTCTCCGAAGGTACTTGTTGGGTTGGCGTATTTTGAGATTAGGATTTGTCACTCCGATTGTCGGAGAGGTATCTCTGGGCCCTCTCGGTAATGCACATCATAATAAGCCTTCCAAGCAAAAGACTAATGAGTTAGTCACGAGATGATGTATTACGGAACGAGTAAAGAAACTTGCCGGTAACGAGATTGAACTAGGTATAGAGATACCGATGATCGAATCTCGGGCAAGTAACATACCAATGACAAAAGGAACAACGTATGTTGTTATGCGGTTTGACCGATAAAGATCTTCGTAGAATATGTAGGAGCCAATATGAGCATCCAGGTTCCGCTATTGGTTATTGACCGAAGATGAGTCTCGGCCATGTCTACATAGTTCTCGAACCCGTAGGGTCCGCACGCTTAACGTTTGATGACGATCGGTATTATGAGTTTATGAGTTTTGATGTACCGAAGGAGTTCGGAGTCCCGGATGAGACCGGGGACATGACGAGGAGTCTCGAAATGGTCGAGACGTAAAGATCGATATATTGGACGACTATATTCGGACATCGGAAAGGTTCCGAGTGATTCGGGTATTTTTCGGAGTATATGGGCCTTATTGGGCCATACTGGAATAGAGGAGAAAGGCCAAAAGGAAGGAGGCGCGCCCCCCCTCTGGTCCGAA
This sequence comes from Secale cereale, assembly GCA_902687465.1. Lineage (NCBI taxonomy): Eukaryota > Viridiplantae > Streptophyta > Magnoliopsida > Poales > Poaceae > Secale > Secale cereale. The sequence continues at coordinate 791,615,638 of LR738710.1, read as the reverse complement.
TTGGACAAGGGGTGCAGCCCCCTTTTCCTTCTCCCTCTCCACCTCTTTCCTTCTCTCCTACCCCGGAATGGAAAGGGGAATCCTACTAGGACTTGGGAGTCCTAGTAGGACTCCCCACACTTGGCGCGCCCCCTCTAGGGCCGGCCTCTCCCTTGGTCCTTTATATACGGGGGCAGGGGGGCACCCTAGGACACACAAGTTGAATTGTTTTAGCCGTGTGCGGTGCCCCCCTCCACAGAAACACACCTCGGCCATACCGTTGCAGTGCTTGGGCGAAGCCCTGCGCCGGTAGATACATCATATCCGTCACCACGCCGTCGTGCTGACGAAACTCTCCCGTGAAGCTCAACTGGATCAAGAGCTCGTGGGACGTCATCAAGCTGAACGTGTGCTGAACGCGGAGGTGCCGTACGTTCGGTGCTTGATCGGTTGGATCGCGAAGAAGTTCGACTACATCAACCGCGTCACTTGACGCTTCCGCTTCTGGTCTACGAGGGTACGTAGACACACTCTCCCCTCTCGTTGCTATGCATCTGATAGATAGATCTTGCATGATCGTAGGAAAATTTTAAAATACTACGTTCCCCAACATAATCAAGGTAATTATTTCTGGGAGGGTTTGATTCCATGTATTATATGGCATCTCTAGCGAGAGGGAGGCTCGGTCGACAGATAGATAAAGGGGAGGAGAATAATGAACAAAACAAAAATGTATCTTTCATATGCAAAATATCTATTAAAAAGCGTGCGGGGTGGGGGGGCTTGACGTACGTTTTTTTGGTACCACCTCTTGGTAACATGGTAAATTCATTTTGAACTTGGAGCAATCAGTCTGACACACGCATTCACTTCTTGTCAACCAACTGGCATTTACATGTGCACATCTATCGCCACTCATAATACCCTCTTCCCAGTACATCAGAAATGATCCAGTGCGTGTGAAGCAATGTATGCCTCTGTTCTTAATTATTCATTTAATTTTTTGCACTACTAATCGGCCTTTATTTGAGCCTAACATCTCGCAAAACCAGGCCATGCTGCCCTCGCTGTCCCTCTGGTCTAGCATGTCCCTTAGCCGTCCGACCAGCCTCATGGCCTTGGTCTCACCAAGCTCCGCAACATCCTACTATCGCCCCATCTTGAAGCTCCAAATCATCCTACAGTTGATACACACAAGAGGCTAGACACTCAACACCCAGGCCGAACCAAGTGATTGTCGTCCTGCTTGATGTTACATTCAAGTTCCTCTGCCTCAGTCTTGCCCTGACATCCAACGTCCAGGTTGTCCTTCATTCCTCATAGCGCCGTCGTCGGGTGTGTTTTACAACAACCGTGGCTTTACTCCAGCGAGGCGTACGGAACATGCTGCATGCCTTGCTCCGGCAAGAGACACCGACGATCACTCTGGCAGCGCGATGCAGCAGCTCCTAACGGCTCACGAATGGCAGGTTGATCCTTCACCTATAGACACCACCTCCAGCTGCAACTCTGTATCAGTGATCACCACGCGACTCTCTCAAACTGGGAGGAGTCATCGTGTAGCAACGATGATTGGGATATCGAGTCGGTCACCCTGCCACAGTAAAGAATATATATGGAGACAAAGGACACTTATATACATGTTATTATGTGAAATTGCGATCACTTTCACTATACCTCCAACAGTTCAACTATTTATTGTTGATACAAAACTCTGTTTTATGAAAAAGCTGGGCTTATCTATGTGCTATGAGGAGACAGGTTGTAACACTATAATAAAATAAACTCAAATAGTTTCTCTTCCTTGCATACTTTCTCCTGGCGGTCATGGTGTCTCCTAAACCACCATCTCTTGGTACGCCCTTACTCTAACATAACTTGGGAACACTATCAAGTACAATACATTTGAAGGAGCTCCACTTTTGTGTGTGTGTTTTAACAAACAATTCATTTTTAACGAGAGACATATACATAACTCTGGGTTGCACTCATTTTATATACAACAAGCAATAAAATGCAAAATGTGCAACACTGTTAGAAAAGAAAAACCTCAGTATACCATGTAGGTTCTTAATCACGCCTCCAATAATTTCTAAACTCTTAGCAACAACTGCATCTCTAAGTAGTAATGATCTTGAAGAATAAACGCCTCATGGAACTTAGAGAGAAATCAACAATGGGTCTCTAACCATTGAAGTGAAATATATGGCAGCTTGATGCGAAATTGTTATTTTCCTTCCCTCGTATGGTTTCCTTATCTCGACATGGTAGAGGGAATGTATCCTATTGTGATAGCCTGGCTTATAAGGGATGATAGACTACTCATATCAATAACGAATTCCTTCTTTTCCGGGAGCCCATTCGGAAAGAACTCCAAAGTTAAGCGTGCTCAGTTTGGAGTAATTTCAGGAAGGGTGACCGACCAGGAAGTTGCTCCCGGATGCGCACGAGTGGGGACAAAGTGGGCAGAAAAGACTAGTATTGATCTGTGCGGCCAATCTAGATCCCGCCAGGAGTAACGACCACCGGCGGGTGTGTCCGGGGCGTTACAAGTTGGTATCAGAGCCGACCCTCGCGGTTACATGGATGTTTGCGGACATGTGCACGGTCATGTTGCTCATGACGTTTGTGACCCGTCGTGGCACACGACATGACACATGTACCAGACTGGATGCACAGACGTATGTGCCAAGAGGGAACATTCCCGTGGCTCGACGAGGACGTCAGTTCCTCTGAGTGGGGGTGTATGTGATAGCCTGGCTTATTAGGGAGATAGACTACTCATATCAATAAGGAATCCCTTCTTTTCCGGGAGCCCATTCAGAAAGAACTCCAAAGTTAAGCATGCTCAGCTTGGAGTAATTTCAAGATGGGTAACGGACCAGAAAGTTGCTCCCGGGTGCGCTCGAGTGAGGACAAAGTGCGCAGAAAAGACTAGTATTGATCTGTGGGGCCAATCTAGATCCCGGCAGGAGTAACGACCACCGGCGGGTGTGTCCGGAGAGTTAGACCTATCATCACTAAGATTCGAAAATGCAAGAAGTTTCTGTCAGATGCAATTTCACTTCCAACAATGTGAATCTGACCATCTCTCATAAGCGGCGGGGCGACAAAAAAAGATGGGAAGTACGAAAAGGAGCACACATAGGCGGTGTCGTAGAGGTCCAGGTGCTCGATTAATTATATCTCCGTCTCTGCTCGCTGCAACGCTGAGTACATTTAAATTTTTATGTCCGCATTCATATTTTGTGTTTACTCTTGCTAATTGTAGAAAATCAACACCAAGCAAGGCATTGCTTCCCCGGTAGTTTCTCTAACTTTATCAAAACAGTAAACATGGTATTGAGGAGCTATCTACACAAAAAAAGATTAAGGACTAATATTATTATAGAGCTCGAAGATCAATAAGTAGTATGATCTAAATTTACAGAAAAAACTATGTGGTCAAATATGTTTACTTTCTCAAGAAATAATTGAGGGTTCACAGCTACCTCTCATTTTCGGATAAAATTTGCATTCCTATTGATCTGATTTGGGACTACACAATTGATGATGGTTGGCAACTTGGAAGTGTGTTGAAGGCACATTCTCAGAGAAAATGCAATTCTTTCCTGAAGAAAAAATGGACAAAGCACATCGATATGCAAAACCATGTCTAAAGTATGATGTTCTTGCTACACTGAATTAGCTTCTTAAAAAAATCACATGTTGACATGTGTGGGAGAAGGAGAGGCACATACCTCGCGAGTGCACTTCTGAAGCAATTGAAGTGTAGTTCTTATCCATCCAACACCACACGTCCCCAATCCGCCAGTGTGCTCCTGATTCGCAGCTCAGGAAAAGGTAACACCTTAGCATTCTATACACAAAATAGTATGAAAATCTCAAAACCAATTGCCATTTGTGTCTTCCCATAACCTGAAGGTCCAAACAATAGAAACCAGCTTGCAATTTCACTCAAAGCCGTCAAAGGCAGACAACAAAAGGGGAGCATGAAAACAATTATGAATACTTGGTATTTTAAGCACTTAGGTGCCCTGCTACAGCTTATAAAATGCATATAAGAAGAACACATGTCTATAAACTAACTTTAGTACGAATACATAGGTCACTAAAACTTTTTAACTACTAATCACTATGATGACTAGATAACACAAAAAACAGAAGAACGTATCACATAACACAACTTATGTGATTACTGTCGGGGTTACGATCCTAATAATGAGTAGTAGGGGTACAAATAAGGGGTAGGGCTTAGCTATGGCTCAGGTGTAACACTCGGTGTTTAACGAGTTCAAGCCCCTCTCGGTAGAGGTAAAAGCCCTACGTCTCGTGCCCGGAGGCTTGCTTTGATTTGATGGATATGGTTACAAAGGTGCTCGTGCCTCGCTATGGAAGGGGTGCGGCTTATATAGAGTCCGAAGCAGCTCCATGTCACCCACGCCTTTGAGGCATTGAATGATACTTAATGCTTCAGTTAAAGGTTGTAATGAGCATCTAATATGTCAGTTATGGGTAACAGTAGCCTTGGCTCCTGTTTAAGGGTGACTTTGGATTCCTCGACCGTTGAAGCTCCCACGACTCCTTCTTGCCTTCTCTGACAGAGTGGCGGTCCATCAGCCGAATGACATGCGATCGTCCGAGTGCAGTCGAGCCATCCGAGTGGACTCCCTGAGGTGAGCATCTGAATACTGGTATGGTCCAGGGACCTATCTGAGATGGTAATGGGCCCTATGTGGATCCCAAATGATGGGTCCTTGACCGTACCTGTAGTAGGTGGCCACATCAATTACCTTGTAAATATCAGGGGTGCTTTATACAATGAAGAATACACCGGTCAAGTTGATTCTTCAACGAATCAAGACCGCCAACATTTTCCCGTGTGACATCAAGCACATTCAAAAATCAGCTCATGATTATTTTTGAAGGGGAATATATTAATATTGCGAAGATACCAATTACACCCAGCCTCTATACCAACAAGATATCAAAATGCATCTAGGATATACACATCCAAAAACAAAATAAAAAAGATAGAAATGTAAAAAACAAAGACCCTTTCACAGTGATGAAATAAGCGTAACAGTAACACTCTAACCACCACCAAAAACAACACTTGGACCGCAAAAGTGTTTCTTCAACAGCGATGCCTCCAAGAAGGAAACACTGCATAAGCGTTGTCGTCGCCCAATCAAGGATCTTAAGTTTTCACCCTGAAGAAAGACCAAGATCCCAAAACAATGCCTTTAGCAAGACCATTGCCAGGTACAACCAATGAAGGTTAGACCTTGGGCTTTTGTGACGACCGGATAGTTAAGCTACAGTAACCCTCTACTAATGACGCCACGTCACCTCGATTATAGTTGCTAATCTCGAGTTAGTTCGAAACCGATTCATATTCAAATTCAAAATCAGGCAAACCACAAAAGTTTTCAAATATTAAAACTAAAATGATCGGAGTGAATCAAATAAGGCATAGGAAATTATGGTAGACAAACCACACCTTTATAAAATGTTTTAATAATATAAGATAAATAAAACAACAGGAAAAAAACAATTGTTCAAATGTTTTTAAATAATAAATGATTACCATCTATTTTATTTTAGGTACCTAGTTAATTATGGTGGTGGCATATTTATGAATACAATTTTAGATACAACCTTAGCAACTTATAAAAGAAAAGAAACAAATCAAATTTAATAAAACAGAAAAGAATAATAAGTAAAAGGAAAAAAACAAATAAAACAAAAACAAAAGAAAGGCTGAAACCCCCCCTCTCCCTGGGCCTCTCGGCCCAACCGGCAGCCAGCCGGCCCACCCCATTGCCCTTGGCCTATATGGCCTATTTCCCCATGCCCGACCGAAACCCTAACCACTACTCCCCACTCCCCTCGATCCCCCACTCCCCTCGCTCCTCCTCTCCCCATCTGAATCGGGCAACTGCCCCGACCCCAGCGCCCCGACCCCGTCCCCGGACTCCCCCTTCGCCTCGAGCCCCGCCGTCGCCGCTCGTGGACACCGCCGGACTGCCTCGTCTCCTCCTCTCCTTCACCGGCTCCACCGAGCCTCGCCGCCCCCTCTTCTCACGAACGGAGGGTGAGCAGAACTCCCCTGCCTCTCGGTCTCCCTCGCGCACGCGTCGCCTGTCCGCCACTGCATCCCGTCGCTGCGCCGCGACCCTGGCCGCTCCATTCCGCGCCCTGCTTCCGCCGGCGCCCAGCCGCAGCCGCCATTCGCCGCGCCTCCCGCAACCTGGCTTGCCACCCGTCGCCGCACCGCTCCTGGCCTCACCGTGCCCCCCCTGCGGGCCTGCGTCGCCTTGCCGCACGCCCCGCTGGCCCTCGTCGTCGACACCCCGCCGTGGCCTCCCGTGAGCTCGCCGCACCTCCTGCCCGCCTCGGCTTCGCGCCGGCGGCCGCCCTCGCCGGCTCCAGCCGCGGGCCCCGTCCCCAGCGACCCCTGGCCACCCCTCCGGCCGGTGGCCGTCGCGCCGCTCGCCGTCCGGCGGCCTGCCTCCGCCCCGCCGCGCCCCGGCGGCCTCGTCCCGCGCCACTGCGGGTGAGCGCTCGCTCGGGTCCTCCCCACGCCCGTGCGCCCGAACCCGTCGCCCGTTTAGGCCCCCTGGGCCACTGACGCCAGGGCCCCGCACCCCAGAACAAAAAAAATGATTTAGAAAATAAATAAAAATAATAATAATAATAAATAAATATTATTATTAATTAATTAATTAACAAATTAATTAAGTTAAATTATCCTGATTAATTAATCTAATTAACTAGTTAGTTTAACTAAATAGTAATTAGATTAGATAAACCCAGATTAGGCTTAACACTGTATGACACACGGGACCCACTGGTCAGTTTGACCAGTCAATCATGATGACGTCAGCATGATGTCATGCTGATGTCATAAATCCTTTTTCGAATTAATTTAATTAATATTAAATTCCAGAAATTAATAAAAACTTTAGAAAATCATATCTTTTAAACCGTAACTCGGATGAAAATACTTTGTACATGAAAGTTGCCCAGAACGACGAGACGAATCCGAATACGCGGTCCGTTCGTCCACCACCCATCCCTAGCATACCGAACATGCAACATTCCCCTCTGTTTCATCTGCCCGAAAATGCCTAACACCGGGAATACTTTCCCGGATGTTATTCCTCTTCGCCTGTATCACCGAGCACCGCGTTAGGTCACCCGTAGCACCGCCTTTTGCCATGTTATGCTTCGTGATGCTGTTGTTTGCTCTGTTATTTATTTGTTTCCCCCTTCATTGCTTATTTTCGGTAGACTCTGATACTGTGATAGACCCCGAGACCATTGATGCTTCGGTGTTCGACTACGGCTACGCTTCCGAAGATTCCTTTCGTCTACAGAGCTTCCAGGCAAGCCCCCCCTTTGATCACCAGATATCGCCTACTCTTCTCTCTACTGCTTGCATTAGAGTAGTGTAGCATGTTACTGCTTTCGATAATCCTATTCTGTTGCATAGCCTGTCATTGTTGCTACCACTGTTGATACTTTACCTGCAATCCTAAATGCTTAGTATAGGATGCTAGTACTCCATCAGTGGCCCTACACCCTTGTCCGTCTGCCCTGCTATTCTATCGGGCCGTGATCACTCGGGTGTGATCACGGGTATATACTATATACATACTTTACATGTTACATGATGTGACTAAAGTCGGGTCGGCTCATTGAGTACCCGCAAGTGATTCCGATGTGGGGGCTGAAAGGACAGGTGGCTCCATCCAGGCAGTGGTGGGCCTGAGTTCCCGACGGCCCCCGAGTGGATCTTTGTGGCGGAGCGACAGGGGCAGGTTGAGACACCCAGTCGAGAGGTGGCCTGGCCCTGGTCGTTGTCCGCGGTTATTTCATAATAACACGCTTAACGAGTTTGGATATTTGATCTGAGTCTGGCCATTTGGTCTATACGCACTAACCAGCTGCGTGGGAACAGTTATGGGCACTCGACGTCGTGGTATCAGCCGAAGCCTTCTTGACGTCAGCGGCTTAGCGGCGCACGCCGGGTTGGACCGCGTAACGCAACTTCCTTAGTAATGGAGGTAGCTAGGTCTGCTCACCGGCCGCGTACGCAACGTGCATGTGTGCGTTGGGCGATGGGCCCGGACCCCTGCGCGCTTAGGACTTAGACCGGCGTGCTGACCTCTCTGCTGTGCTTAGGTAGGGCTGCGACGTGTTGATCTTCCGAGGCCGGGCATGACCCTGGAAAGTGTGTCCGGCCAAATGGGATCAAGCGTGCTGGGTTATGTGGTGCACCCCTGCAGGGAAGTTAATCTATTCGAATAGCCGTGTCCCTTGGTAAAAGGACGACCCGGAGTTGTACTCTGACCTCATGACAACTAGAACCGGATACTTAATAAAACACACCCCTTTCAAGTGCCAGATATAACTCGGTGATTGCTCTCTCACAGGGTGACGAGGGGAGGATCACCGGGTTGGTTTATGCTATACGATGTTACTTGGTGAACTTACCATCTATTCCCTTCTACTGCTTCAAGACGGAGGCTGCCAGAAGCGAGGATACTTGTCACTTCCAGCTACTCTCTTCTTCTGCTGCAAGATGGACGTTGCGAGAAGCGTAGTCTTCGTTTGGATTAGCTATCCCCCTCTTATTCCGGCATTCTGCAGTTTAACCCACATATATTACCCCTTTACACAGATACCATTGCATATGTAGTATAGATCCTTGCTTGCGAGTACTTTGGATGAGTACTCACGGTTGCTTTGCTCCCCCTTTTCCCCCTTTCTTCCTTTCTTCTCGGATGATGCAACCAGGTGGTGGAGTCCAGGAGCCAAATGATCCCGAGGATGTTTTTTACATGGAGTTCGGCTTCGAGGAGTAGTTAGGAGGTCCCAGGCAGGAGGCCTTGCCTTTTCGATCGTTGTTACTTTTGTGCTAGCCTTCTTAAGGCAAACTTGCTTAACTTATGTCTGTACTCAGATATTATTGCTTCCGCTGACTCTTGTGTATTCGAGCTTTTGTATTCGAGCCCTCGAGGCCCCTGGCTTGTAATATAGAGCTTGTATTATTTTAATTTGTGTCTAGAGTTGTGTTGTGATATCTTCCAGTGAGTCCTTGATCTTGGCCGTACACATTTGCGTGCATGATTAGTGTACGGACAAATCGGGGGCGTCACAAGTTGGTATCAGAGCCAACTGCCTGTAGGAATCCCCCTTTCCAACTCCTTGGCCGAAGTTGAGTCTAGTCTTTGAAAAACAAATTTACTAACTTGTTGTGTGGCTTACGGGCCCACATCACCATTGGGTGGTATTAGGATCTTTTACTCCTCGTCTATACTCTGGGACTCTTATCTCTCTTCTATTCGGGATAAATGAATTTTACTAAATCTAACATTAGGATCTCGTTATCACTTTCACCCGGAGAGCAACTTATGATCGATGATCGTTCGCTGCACCAGAAGAACCTGAAGATACTCTCCGCTGTTAACCCGAGAACTTGTGTTGATCGCCTTTGTAATTCACTGCCACCGATATATCCCTATGGATATCTGCATGCACTTGTCATACTCATGACCATTCCTCGTCGCTCTTGTTGTTACAAGAGGCCTCGAAATATTCTCCGTTGTCTCGAGAATCCTTTGAGTTTACTGTCTTGCAGCTTTATGTCACATGAAAACCCTTACGGTTATTTCCTCACAATTATCGAGGACCCATTCTTCTCGATTGTTCATGTGTCTCACAAAGTTCATCGGGATACCTTTTGATCTTTCGCAAATCCTCTGCAGCCTGTTACTCCTGTAATTCTTGCCTACTTGCATTATGGTTAATTCCATATGACTAGTAGTCTTCGTTAACATCCATTGTCTTAGCCATTTTGGGCCTATTGATTCAATGTGTGCGTATGCACGCAGTCATCAGGTTATCCTTTATAAAATTATCTTTCCGACTCAGACGTCATTCCGGACATGAGTTGGTTCTCGGCAATTCAAACCTTTATTGATTGTACAACTAAGTGTTGTCAACTTATCCATCCTGGATCAGAGCGTCTGCTTCTTATCCTTCGTTTTGGGAACCATAATTTCTTTCTATTTAAGCTTCATACTAATCAGGTGATTCTTGATTCTGATGCCTCTGCATTCTTCTTCCTCTGAGTGAGTACCGATACTCACATCAGCTCCGTTGTGGATCGCTCGATCCTTTGTTGAAATATTATCCGACAGTGTCTTTCGTATACAAAAACCTCGAGAAGTTCTGTCCCTGATGCATAATACCTTCGGTAAATTGTATCCTCTTTTTTGACAACCATGCTCTCCCTTGGAGCTGGTGATATTTACTTTTGAAACTTGTGGTATATGTTACTAAGATGCCCGATGGGTTGAACCTATGCCTTCCCCTAATCCGTGAGAACCCAAAAGTTTTCACAAGTCATACCCTTCCGGTGTTCTACCGGATAAAATTCCAACACTACAGTTTTATCAAAGCAAGAGGTAAATGAAACGTATGCATTGGAGAAATGGGAGTCGACCGTGAGCTTTTGTTCATGCCCATGGAAACGATGTAGACCGTCTCGGGAGCTTCTTGCAAAATGATTTTTTTTCGTCTAAATAATTCTTTCGGTGTCAATAAATTTGATCCCTTGCAGTTATGGTTTCGACCATGCTGTCCTTATTCAATATATCTGGAATAAATCCATTCCACGCCTCGCCAATTTTTGACAAGGTTAAATCATCTACTGTCATAGGTCAATGACCTAGTTCAACTTCTATCGTGTTCTACCTTCGAGTTTTACCCTCTGATATCTCGAGGATATCATGCTTTTGCACTACACCTTTTGAACTTTTGATGAAGTAATACCTTTGCTTGTCGTAATCACTCTATGGGTTCTAGGTTGCCGTCAACCGAGGACACCGTTTAGTAAATCAATTCCGCTCGAAAAATTCAACACCCCTAGTAGATGTTACTTGGAAAAAATTTTAAACTCAATCTGGTTTATTCCTTGACTATCGGGTACATCCCTTGTCTAGCTATCTTTGACTGTGCTACCTCGTCCTTCTTTGGTGCACGAATTCATCAGTGTGTGAGCACGACTTACGTCGAGCTTTCAACATCATGTTGCTTGTCTCGAAAGGCAACGTTGGTTCCGATCTTGCATCTTTTATATTGATCCTATAACTTGCCACTTCGTCATTCTCTTGCTTGTTGTCGTTGTTGTTTGATTGCATCCTCTTGAAACCTCCCGACAAATGTGTCGGATCACCTTCAACACTTTGACTTCTTCCGAGATGTCAACTGTGTTCATAATGAGAAATACCTTCCTTGCCCATGATGATTTTTATTATTGTCGAAAACACCCTTGACTTCCTTTCATCGCGAACTTGTCCACATTATGATTACAACTTGCTCTCCAGCTAGTGTTGTGTTCTGCCTTGAAGTACTATTGTCTTTAATGTCGAGAATGTTGTGGGGATTGCCCCACCTCTTAGAAATTCTCGGTATGATGATGCTTCTCACCATCACCATTCTTCCTTGGCCCCGTGTTGTTTTTTTTAACCGGGATACCAATATGCCAACGATGCTGCTTGAGTTTTGTACTTCTAGCAACCCTATTGCTTTGAAGTTAATGATCGACAGTTCGTTCTTAGACTGTTGGTTATCGAGTCATCACTCTAACATTGATCTAGCTGCGGGCACACTTTCAACTAATGATTAATGGTGTATGTTTTTCTCGAGCATACAACATTATATCATTTGAATTGACAATGTCTTTTTCTTGTTCACATTTTTATGAAAATCCATTCGTTTGGAATTCTCGATGAATTGTCGCTGAGCCCATCAGCCACCTCCTCATCCTACCCTTGGCTTAACGATGAACTATTGTTTTGGGAACCCGCTCCCATAGTTCATTTCTCGAGAATCTTGCAATTTCATTTTGTCGATTTGTGATGCACCTCTTCTTCTCGAACATCCCAAGTCTGAGGTAAAACGACACCAATCGGATCTGAATCCCGGTCAGATATGATGGTTGGGACAACTTTCCAGTAGTTATAATATTGGTCCTTTGATATTTCGGTAATATGATGTCATGCCTAGCACCCCTGCTGGAGGACCTATCATTATAATCTCTTTCGCAAGGATAACCATTCTTCCAGGAGAAAATTGTAAGACTTATTATATAAGTTGTTCCTGATGAATCCTTTGTATATCCAAGTCCGACCTTTGCTTCAAGACCATGCCAATGCTATCTCGAAGCATGTCTGTGGTACTTCAATTTTCAACAAGAGCATTTGGAGCCCAATGCTAAATGTTTCTTGGTCAGTTATCCAAACACCGTTGTATGGGTAACGTCTTGATTAATCGTTGCTTCTTTATCTGAATGGTTGGGTGCTTGCTCTCCTACCCTGTCTGCCATGATTCTTCTTGTCCATGGGATGGGTATACTCCTAATAATTGTGTGTAATCACAATTTTCCTTTCCATTTGTTTGTTTAACCTTTCCTTGATCTACATATAATCTAAGCAGTAATATTACTCTGCTAATGTAAACATCTTGTTGTACAACTCTGTCGGTAAGACCCTGTTACTATGGTTGGTAACATTCTGGTAACCACCGTTGGAAGGAAACTTTGCCTACCGGTCCGCCTCGTTTCAACGAGCAAGACAATGGTTCTCTTTGTTCCCCGCCCTTGGTACCGACATTGTTGCCAACTTAGCTGACAGACTATTCTCTGACATGCCTTGCTTTCTGTGCAAGATGTCATCACCCTTCCTACTATCAACCCACATGGTGGGCCCATAACCCACCGGTCCACTGGATCGAAACCTGACTCTTCTTTACAACCCGGATGCTAACGTGTCCTTTGCACCTGGCTCCGTATGTGATTCACGAGCTAAGTTCTATATCATTATTCATCCTGGTATCAAACACCATATTATTCTCGTTGTTCAAACCCCATTCCAGCTTCTGGTTAGGCATCGGATGACTGCCTACCCGTTTGAAACTTTGGTACCATCGCTTATTGTTCTTAATGCATTCACTGAAATACTACTCGTAAGGTACTTCGTATATCACTTTCTGGATTCGCCGTTGTATGCACAGACTTCGTGGAGATACGTTTCTCCAAAGTTTTTCCCCCTGATCGCGTTCGTAGGACGATGGAGACCCCGAAGAAAGGATGACGACATGATCACGATGACTCCAAGCAGAGAAATGAAGACATCAACGAAAGGTATCAACCTCTTCGAAAGGGCAGCCAAGACCGAGAAGACTCGTTAGCCTTTCGCTACCAGCACCTATCCCACCTTACTCCACCGCTTAAATCTCGGGACGAGATTTCTTGTAGTGGAGGAGAATTGTGACGCCCGGATAGTTAAGCTACAGTAACCCTCTACTAATGACGCCACGTCACCTCGATTATAGTTGCTAATCTCGAGTTAGTTCGAAATCGATTCATATTCAAATTCAAAATCAGGCAAACCACAAAAGTTTTCAAATATTAAAACTAAAATGATCGGAGTGAATCAAATAAGGCATAGGAAATTATGGTGGACAAACCACACCTTTATAAAATGTTTTAATAATATAAGATAAATAAAAAAACAGAAAAAAACAATTGTTCAAATGTTTTTAAATAATAAATGATTACCATCTATTTTATTTTAGGTACCTAGTTAATTATGGTGGTGGCATATTTATTAATACAATTTTAGATACAACCTTAGCAACTTATAAAAGAAAAGAAACAAATCAAATTTAATAAAACAGAGAAGAATAATAAGTAAAAGGAAAAAACAAATAAAACAAAAACAAAAGAAAGGCTGAAACCCCCCCTCTCCCTAGGCCTCTCGGCCCAACCGGCAGCCAGCCGGCCCACCCCATTGCCCTTGGCCTATATGGCCTATTTCCCCACGCCCGACCGAAACCCTAACCGCTACTCCCCACTCCCCTCGATCCCCCACTCCCCTCGCTCCTCCTCTCCCCATCTGAATCGGGCAACTGCCCCGACCCCAGCGCCCCGACCCCGTCGCCGGACTCCCCCTTCGCCTCGAGCCCCGCCGTCGCCGCTCGTGGACACCGCCGGACTGCCTCGTCTCCTCCTCTCCTTCACCGGCTCCACCGAGCCTCGCCGCCCCCTCTTCTCACGAACGGAGGGTGAGCAGAACTCCCCCGTCCTCTCGGTCTCCCTCGCGCACGCGTCGCCTGTCCGCCACTGCATCCCGTCGCTGCGCCGCGACCCTGGCCGCTCCATGCCGCGCCCTACTTCCGCCGGCGCCCAGCCGCAGCCGCCATTCGCTGCGCCTCCCGCAACCCGGCTTGCCGCCCGTCGCCGCACCTCTTCTGGCCTCACCGTGCCCCCCCTACGGGCCTGCGTCGCCTTGCCGCACGCCCCGCTGGCCCTCGTCGTCAACACCCCGCCGTGGCCTCCCATGAGCGTGCCGCACCTCCTGCCCGCCTCGGCTTCGCGCCGGCGGCCGCCCTCGCCGGCTCCAGCCACGGGCCCCGTCCCCGACGACCCCTGGCCACCCCTCCGGCCGGTGGCCGTCGCGCCGCTCGCCGTCCGGCGGCCTGCCTCCGCCCCGCCGCGCCCCGGCGGCCTCGTCCCGCGCCACTGCGGGCGAGCGCTCGCTCGGGTCCTCCCCACGCCCGTGCGCCCGAACCCGTCGCCCGTTTAGGCCCCCTGGGCCACTGACGCCAGGGCCCCGCACCCCAGAACAAAAAAAATGATTTAGAAAATAAATAAATAAATAATAATAATAATAATAAATAAATAAATATTATTAATTAATTAATTAATTAACAAATTAATTAAGTTAATTTATCCTGATTAATTAATCTAATTAACTAGTTAGTTTAACTAAATAGTAATTAGATTAGATAAACCCAGATTAGGCTTAACACTGTATGACACACGGGACCCACTGGTCAGTTTGACCAGTCAATCATGATGACGTCAGCATGATGTCATGCTGATGTCATAAATCCTTTTTCGAATTAATTTAATTAATATTAAATTCCAGAAATTAATAAAAACTTTAGAAAATCATATCTTTTAAACCGTAACTCGGATGAAAATACTTTGTACATGAAAGTTGCCCAGAACGACGAGACGAATCCGAATACGCGGTCCGTTCGTCCACCACCCATCCCTAGCATACCGAACATGCAACATTCCCCTCTGTTTCATTTGCCCGAAAATGCCTAACACCGGGAATACTTTCCCGGATGTTAATCCTCTTCGCCTGTATCACCGAGCACCGCGTTAGGTCACCCGTAGCACCGCCTTTTGCCATGTTATGCTTTGTGATGCTGTTGTTTGCTCTGTTATTTATTTGTTTCCCCCTTCATTGCTTATTTTCGGTAGACTCCGATACTGTGATAGACCCTGAGAGCATTGATGCTTCGGTGTTCGACTACGGCTACGCTTCTGAAGATTCCTTTCGTCTACAGAGCTTCCAGGCAAGCCCCCCCTTTGATCACCAGATATCGCCTACTCTTCTCTCTACTGCTTGCATTAGAGTAGTGTAGCATGTTACTGCTTTCGATAATCCTATTCTGCTGCATAGCCTGTCATTGTTGCTACCACTGTTGATACTTTACCTGCAATCCTAAATGCTTAGTATAGGATGCTAGTACTCCATCAGTGGCCCTACACCCTTGTCCGTCTGCCCTGCTATTCTATCGGGCTGTGATCACTCGGGTGTGATCACGGGTATATACTATATACATACTTTACATGTTACATGATGTGACTAAAGTCGGGTCGGCTCATTGAGTACCCGCAAGTGATTCCGATGTGGGGGCTGAAAGGACAGGTGGCTCCATCCAGGCAGTGGTGGGCCTGAGTTCCCGACGGCCCCCGAGTGGATCTTTGTGGCGGAGCGACAGGGGCAGGTTGAGACACCCAGTCGAGAGGTGGCCTGGCCCTGGTCGTTGTCCGCGGTTATTTCATAATAACATGCTTAACGAGTTTGGATATTTGATCTGAGTCTGGCCATTTGGTCTATACGCACTAACCAGCTGCGTGGGAACAATTATGGGCACTCGACGTCGTGGTATCAGCCGAAGCCTTCTTGACGTCAGCGGCTTAGCGGCGCGCGCCGGGTTGGACCGCGTAACGCAACTTCCTTAGTAATGGAGGTTGCTAGGTCTGCTCACCGGCCGCGTACGCAACGTGCAGGTGTGCGTTGGGCGATGGGCCCGGACCCCTGCGCGCTTAGGACTTAGACCGGCGTGCTGACCTCTCTGCTGTGCTTAGGTAGGGCTGCGACGTGTTGATCTTCCGAGGCCGGGCATGACCCTGGAAAGTGTGTCCGGCCAAATGGGATCAAGCGTGCTGGGTTATGTGGTGCACCCCTGCAGGGAAGTTAATCTATTCGAATAGCCGTGTCCCTCGGTAAAAGGACGACCCGGAGTTGTACTCTGACCTCATGACAACTAGAACCGGATACTTAATAAAACACACCCCTTTCAAGTGCCAGATATAACTCGGTGATTGCTCTCTCACAGGGTGACGAGGGGAGGATCACCGGGTAGGTTTATGCTATACGATGTTACTTGGTGAACTTACCATCTATTCCCTTCTACTGCTTCAAGACGGAGGCTGCCAGAAGCGAGGATACTTGTTACTTCCAGCTACTCTCTTCTTCTGCTGCAAGATGGACGTTGCGAGAAGCGTAGTCTTCGTTTGGATTAGCTATCCCCCTCTTATTCCGGCATTCTGCAGTTTAACCCACATATATTACCCCTTTACACAGATACCATTGCATATGTAGTATAGATCCTTGCTTGCGAGTACTTTGGATGAGTATTCATGGTTGCTTTGCTCCCCCTTTTCCCCCTTTCTTCCTTTCTTCTCGGATGATGCAACCAGGTGGTGGAGTCCAGGAGCCAGATGATCCCGAGGATGTTTTTTACATGGAGTTCGGCTTCGAGGAGTAGTTAGGAGGTCCCAGGCAGGAGGCCTTGCCTTTTCGATCGTTGTTACTTATGTGCTAGCCTTCTTAAGGCAAACTTGCTTAACTTATGTCTGTACTCAGATATTATTGCTTCCGCTGACTCTTGTGTATTCGAGCTTTTGTATTCGAGCCCTCGAGGCCCCTGGCTTGTAATATAAAGCTTGTATTATTTTAATTTGTGTCTAGAGTTGTGTTGCGATATCTTCCAGTGAGTCCTTGATCTTGGCCGTACACATTTGCGTGCATGATTAGTGTACGGACAAATCGGGGGCGTCACAGCTTTCACCCTGGAAATCACGGCTTAGTACTCGAGTGCTTTCCACCTGTGTTGCCGCCCCTTATGCCGAGGCCACTGCTGCAAGTACTCAACACCAGACACACTGGAAAAACATGTGCCCCAAGTCTTCATCGTAACCAAAACTCCTCGTCGTCATTACAAGCCTCGATCGCAACCGCCATGACTTTCTTCACCACTGTCAATGCATGGAAATCTATACTTAGACATGTCCCATGGCATCGGCAAGATAGCAAAGCTTCATGCCACACCCTTATGATGCCTCTTTGACCGATGATAAGGGAGCACATGACCGGACCGATTCCGATCAAGATATCCTGTGGCGTCATGCGTTAATCAGCGAACATCTCCGAGAGGAAGACCGGAACTCGTCGGCGTACAGATCGAGAAGGCCAGCATGTAGCAGATCGGAGACTTGGCACTAGAAGATTTGGAAGGGCCAATCCACCTTTATTCAGGTCGAGCCAGCAGCCCCCACGCCATTGGCCGGTTGTAGAGGAGAAGACGAACGTGGCGACCACGCTGTTCATCCGGCCCTGCGCGAGTAGCGGGGCCTGCACCGCCGCCTCCTGAGCACGGTTGCCCCGCATCGCGCTGGTGCAGCGCTATGACGCGTCGACAACTGGCCGTCCGGAAGAAGGGAGTGGTCGTGGCCTAGATTTGGCCCTAAACAGGCCCGCTGCCGCCGCGCATGCCATGTCAGATCACGCTACCGATCCGCCAACGTCGTCCGACGCCACACCCCGTCTTCATCTCCTGTGACGCCCGGGTAATCAAGCTACAGTAAAACTTCGCTAATGATGCCACATCACCTCGATTACTGTGGATAAACTCGTGTTAGTTCGAAACCAAGTTCGAATTCAAATTCAAAATGAAGCAAACCATAAAAGTTTTCAAACGTCAAAACTAAAATGTTCTAAAGGTGACAAATAAATCATAGGTAATATTGGTGGAGGAACCACACTTTTCTAATGTGTTTAAATGCACTATCACAAATCAAAAAACGATAAAAACTATTATTTGAAAGCTCTTAAACTAATAAACAAATACAAACTACTTTAATTATAATGACAATTATTTATGGAAGTAGCATATCTATTAATACTAATTTAGATGCTAGTTGTAGTTTTATAAAACTAGATTTAAAAAAATAAACAAACAACAAAAATAAAAGAAAAACAAAACAAAACTAACAGACCCCTTCCCCTCCTCGGCCCAACCGGCCCAACCAACCCCTATAACCCCCCACCCCACTGGTGGGGAAAATATCCCACCGACAGAACTCCCCCCCCTATCTGGATCGAGATCGAGGGGCACGACCTCCACGCGCCCGTCGCCGCCATCCTCTCCGCCGTCGCCCGTCGTCACCGCAACCCCGCCGGTCTGCCTCCTCCACATCGCCGTCGTCCTCGACCACCACCCCGACGCACCACTGCCCGTGCCCTACGAACCCCCGCGAGCGCCCCATCCATCCATCCCCTTTTCCCTGCACTCGCCGCGCTCGTCTTCCAGCGCTGGCCGCTCGCCACGGCCGCATCGCCGCGTCGGCGCCCGCGCGCCCTGGCCTCGCGCCCCCGATGCCATTCCTATCGCCACGCCCCGCGGGCCCCCCCAGCGCTCCCCCCCGCGCTCACCCTCCGCTGCGCCGCACCCCTGCCGCCTTGCTCCGCTTGCTCACCCGCCGGTGCTGCTAGGCGCCGCGAGTCGCCGCCCCTGACCTAGCCCCCGGCCGCCGCGGCTGCCCTCCCCCTTGGACGACACCGGCCGCCTAGATCGAGCGCCCTGCGCCCCGGGGCGCCGCCCGTCGCCGGAGCCCTTCCCCCACAGGCGCCTCGGCGTCCCAGCCGCATTCCCCGCGGCCCGGCGAGCACGCCCCGCTGCCGGAGGACCTCGTCGACGCACGCTGCTCCGCCGCGCGCTGCCAGCGCCCGACCCGACGTCGCCTGCGCCCCGCGGCCCCGCGCTGCTCCTCCTGTTCGTCCGCCCCGGCCCTTGGACTCGCCTCCCTCCTCGGCCCGTCGCGGCAGGCCGGGACGGCGCCGCCCTTCCTCCGGCGGCCTTGTCCCGCCGCGCTGCCTGGCTCGGGTCTCTAGCGACCCGCACGCCCGGGGCGAAGAATTCTCGCCCGTTAAACCGGGCGCCCAGCGCCCATTAGGCCCCTATGGGCCTATGGCAAAGGGGCCCCACCCCGAGAACGTTTAAAAAAAAAAGAAGAAGAAGAAAATATATATAATAAAAATAAATAATAAATAATAAGAGGTTTAATTAATTAATTAATTAATTACTTAATTAACTTAATTAATTCTATTAGATTAACCTAATCACTAATTAACGTAATTAACTGTTAATTAACTAATATGTCAATGACGTGTGGACCCCATGCGCCAGGTTTGACTTAGTCAACCTGTTAACCTGCTGACGTCATGGTGATGTCATGCTGACATCACCTATCACTGTTCTGGATAATGTTAGATTTAAATTAATTAATTAAATTCCAAGAATTAATAAAACCTTTAGAAAATCATATCTTTTAAACCGTAACTCGGATGAAAATACTTTGTACATGAAAGTTGCTCAGAACGACGAGACGAATCCGGATTCGCGGTCCGTTCATCCGCCACACCTCTCTATCATACCGAACGTGCAACATTCCCCCTCCGTTTCATCTGCCCGAAAATGCCTAACACCGGGAATACTTTCCCGGATGTTATTCCTCTTCGCCTGTATCACCGAGCACCGCCTTAGGTCACACGTAGCACCGCGTATTTCCATGTTATGCTTTGTGATGCTATTGTAAGCTCTGTTATTTATTTGTTCCCCCCTTCGTTGCTTATTTTCGGTAGACTCCGATACTGTGATAGACCCTGAGACCGTTGATGCTTCGGTGTTCGACTACGGCTACGCTTCCGAAGATTCCTTTCGTCTGCAGGGCTTCCAGGCAAGCCCCCCCCCCTTGATCACCAGATATCGCCTACTCTTCTCTCTACTGCTTGCATTAGAGTAGTGTAGCATGTTACTGCTTTCGATAATCCTATTCTGCTGCATAGCCTGTCATTGTTGCTACCATTGTTGATACCTTTACCTGTTATCCTAATGCTTAGTATAGGATGCTAGTATTCCATCAGTGGCCCTACACCCTTGTCCGTCTGCCCTGCTATTCTATCGGGCCGTGATCACTTGGGTGTGATCACGGGTATATACTACATACACTTTACATGATACATGATGTGACTAAAGTCGGGTCGGCTCATTGAGTACCCGCAAGTGATTTGATGTGGGGGGCTGAAAGGACAGGTGGCTCCATCCAGGTAGTGGTGGGCCTGAGTTCCTGACGGCCCCCGAGTGTATCTTTGTGGCAGAGCGATAGGGGCAGGTTGAGACACCCAGTGGAGAGGTGGCCTGGCCCTGGTCGTTGTCCACGGTTATTTCATAATAACACGCTTAACGAGTTTGGATATTTGATCTGAGTCTGGCCATTTGGTCTATACGCACTAACTAGCTACGTGGGAATAGTTATGGGTACTCGACGTCGTGGTATCAGCCGAAGCCTTCTTGACGTCAGCAACTTAGCGGGGCGCGCCGGGTTGGACCGCGTAACGCAACTTCCTTAGTAATGGAGGTTGCTAGGTCTGCTCACCGGCCGCGTACGCAACGTGCAGGTGTGCGTTGGGCGATGGGCCCGGACCCCTGCGCTCCTAGGACTTAGACCGGCGTGCTGACCTCTCTGCTGTGCTTAGGTAGGGCTGTGACGTGTTGATCTTCCGAGGCCGGGCATGACCCTGGAAAGTGTGTCCGGCCAAATGGGATCAAGCGTGCTGGGTTATGTGGTGCACCCCTGCAGGGAAGTTAATCTATTCGAATAGCCGTGTCCCTCGGTAAAAGGACGACCCAGAGTTGTATTCCGACCTCATGACAACTAGAACCAGATACTTAATAAAACACACCCTTACCAGTGCCAGATACAACTCGGTGGTTGCTCTCTCATAGGGTGATGTGTGGGAGGATCGCCGAGTAGGTTTATGTTATACGATGTTACTTGGTGAACTTACCATCTATTCTATTCTACTGCTGCAAGACGGAGGCTGCGAGAAGCGAGGATACTTGTTACTTTCCAGCTACCCTCATCTTCTGCTGCAAGATGGAGGTTACGAGAAGTGTAGTCTTCGTTTGGATTAGCTATCCCCCTCTTATTCTGGCATTCTGCAGTTCAGTCCACAGATATTACCCCCCCCCCCCTTACACAGATATCATTGCATATGTAGTGTAGATCCTTGCTTGCGAGTAATTTGGATGAGTACTCACGGTTGCTTCTCTCCCCCTTTTCCCCTTTTGTTCCTTCTTCTCGGATGATGCAACCAGATGGTGGAGTCCAGGAGCCAGAAGATCCCGATGAGGTTTCTACATGGAGTTCGGTTTCGAGGAGTAGTTAGGAGGTCCCAGGCAGGAGGCCTTGCCTTTTCGATCGTTGTTACTTTTGTGCTAGCCTTCTTAAGGCAAACTTGTTTAACTTATGTCTTTACTCAGATATTGTCGCTTCCGCTAACTCTTGTGTTTTCGAGCTATGTATTCGAGCCCTCGAGGCCCCTGGCTTGTAATATAAAGCTTGTATTATTTTAATTTGTGTCTAGAGTTGTGTTGTGACATCTTCCAGTGAGTCCTTGATCTTGGTCGTACACATTTGCGTGCATGATTAGTGTACGGTCAAATCGGGGGCGTCACAAGTTGGTATCAGAGCCGACTGCCCGTAGGAATCCCCCTTTCCAACTCCTTGGCCGAAGTTGAGTCTAGTCTTTGGAAAACAAAATTGCTAACTTGTTGTGTGGCTTACGGGCCCACAGCATCAATGGGTGGTATTAGAATCTTTTATTCCTCGTCTATACTCTGGGACTCTGATCTCTCTTCTATTCGGGTTAAAAGATTTTATTAACTCTGACTCTAGGTTCTCGCAACTATTTCTCCCGGAGAGCCCTCATTACGGAAGATCACCTGCTTCGTCAGAAGATTCTGAGGATATCCCTCGATATTTCCCCGAGACCCTTGTGATCAACGCCTTTGCAATTCACTGCCACCGATATATCCCTATGGATATTTGTGTGCATTTGTCATTCTCATGATCGTTCCTCGTCACTCTTGTTGTTACAAGATGCCTCAAAAAATTCTCCGTTGTCCCGAGAATCCTTTGAGTTTACTCTCTTGCAGTTTTATTCACATGAAAACCCTTATGATTATTTCCTCACATTTATCGAGGATTCGTTCCTCTCATTTGTTCATGTGTCCCACAAAATTTTTCTGAATACCTTTCGTTCTTTCGAAAATCCTCTGCAGCCTGTTACTCTTGAAATTCTTGCATGCTTGCATTATGGTTAATTCCATATGACTAGTAGTCCTCGTTAACATCCCTTGCCTTAGCCATTTTGAGCATATTGATTTAATGTGTGCGTATGCACGCAGTCATCAGGTTATCCTTTATAAAACTATCTTTCCGACTCAGACGTCATTCCGGACATGAGTTGGTTCTCGGCAATTCAAACCTTTATTGATTGTCCAACTAAGTGTTTTCAACTTATCCATCCTTGATCAGAGCGTCTGCTTTTGATCCTTCCTTTTGGAAACCATAATTTCTTTCTATTTCAAGCATCAGGCTAATCAAGTGATTCTTGAATCTGATGCCTCTGCATTCTTTCTTCCTCTAAGTGAGTATCGATACTCACATCAGCTCCGTTGTGGATTGCCCGATCCATTGTTGGATTGTTATCCGACAGTGTCCTTCATATTCAATCACCTTGTGAGTTCTTCCCATGATACATAATGCCTTTGGTAAATTATATCCTCTGCTTCCGAGCTTGTGTTTTTACTGTTGAAACTTGTGGTATATGTTACTAAGATGCCCGATGGGTTGAACCTATGCCTTCCCCTAATTCGTGAGAACCCGAAAGTTTTCACAAGTCATACCCTTCCGGTTTTCTATCGATAAAATTCCAACACTACAGTTTTATCAAAGCAAGAGGTAAATGAAACGTATGCATTGGAGAAATGGGAGTCGACCTTGAGCTTTTGTTCATGCCCATGGAAACGATGTAGGCCGTCTCGGGAGCTTCTTGCAAAATGATTTTACGTCTAAATAATTCTTTCGGTGTCAATAAATTTGATCCCTTGCAGTTATGGTTCCGACCATGCTGTCCTTATTTAATATATCTGGAATAAATCCATTCCAGGCCTCGTCAATTTTTGACAAGGTTAAAGCATCTACAGTCATAGGTCAATGACCTAGTTCAACTTATATCGTGTTCTACCTTTGAGTTTTACCCTCTGATATCTCGAGGATAACATGCCCTTGCACTACACCTTTTGAGCTTTTGATGAAGTAATACCTTTGCTTGTCGTAATCACTCTACGGGTTCTAGGTTGCCGTCAACCGAGGACACCGTTTAGTAAATCAAATCTGCTCTAAAAATTCAACACCCCTAGTAGATGTTACTGGGAAATTTTTAAACTCAATCTGGTCTATTCCTAGACTATCGGGTACATCCCTTGTCTAGCTATCTTTGACTGTGCTACCTCGTCCTTCTTTGGTGCACGAATTCTTTAGAGATTGAGCACAACTTACGTCGAGCTTTCAACATCTGGTTGCTTATCTTGAAAGGCAACTTTGATTCCGACCCTGCATCTTATATATTGATACTATAACTTGCCACTCCATCATTCCCTTACTTGTCGTCATTGTTGTTTGATTGCATCCTCTTGAGACCTCCCGGCAAATGTGTCGGATCACCTTCAACATTTTTGACTTCTTCCGAGATGTCAACTGTGTTCATGATGGAAAATACCCTTCTTGCCCTTGATGATTTTTATTATTATCGACAACATCCTTGACTCCCTTTCATCGCGAACTTGTCCACATTATGAATACAACTTGCTATCCAGCTAGTGTTGTGTTCTGCCTTAAAGTATTATTGTCTTTTATGTCGAGAATGTTGCGGGGATTGCTCCACCTCTTAGAAATTCTCGGTATGATGATACTTCTCACCATCACCATTCTTCCTTGGTCCCCGTGTTGTTTTTAACCTGGATACCAATATACTAACGATGTTGTTTGAGTTCTATACTTCTAGCAACCCTATTGCTATGAAGTTAATGATCAACAGTTCCTTCTTAGACTGTTGGTAATTGAATCATCACTCTAACATTTATATGGCTGCCTAAGGTCATATTTCGGGCACACCTTTCAACTAATGATTAATGGTGTATGTTTTCCTCGAGCATACAACATTATATCATTTGAATTGACAATTGTCATCTTCTTGTTCATATTATTATGGAAATCCATCCATTTGGAATTCTCGATGAATTGTCGCTGAGCCCATCAGCCGCCTCCCCATCCTCTCCTTGGTTTAAATGATGAACTATTAATTCGGGAACCTGCTCCCATAGTCCATTTCCCGAGAATCTTGCAATGTAATTTCATCGATTTGTGTTGCACCTTTTCTTCTCAAACATCCCGAGTTTGAGGTATCATGACGCCAATCAGATATGAATCTTGGTCAGATATGATGGTTGGGGCAACTTTCCAGGAGTTATAATCTTGGTCCTTTGATAACCCGGTAATATGATGCCATGCCTAGCACCCCTGGCTGGAGGACCTATCATTATAATTTCTTTGCAAGGATAACCATTCTTCCAGGAGGAAATTGTAAGTCTTATTTTATAAGCTGCTCCTGATGAATCCTTTGTGTATCCAAGTCCGACCTTTGCTTAAAGACCATGCCAATGCTATCTCGAAGCATGTCTGTGGTACTCCAATTTTCAACAAGAGCATTTGAAGCCCAATGCTAAATGATTCTTGGTCAGTTATCCAAACACCGTTGTATGGGTAACGTCTTGTTTAATCCTTGCCTCTTTATCTGTATGGTTGGGTACTTGCTCTCCAACCCTGTATGCCATGTTCTGTTTGTCCATGGGAAGGATATACTCCCATTTATTGTGTGTAATCACAATTTTCCTTTCCATTTGTTTGTTTAACCTTTCTTTGATCTACATATAATCTAAGCAGTAATAATTCTCTGCTTATGTAAACACCTCGTGGTACAACTCTGTCAGTAAGACATCGTTACTATTGTTGTAACATTCCATTAACTACCGGTGAACGAGAACCTTGCCTATTGGTCCACCTCGTTAGAATGAGCAAGAAATTGATTCTCTTTGTCCCCTGTCCTTGGTACCAACATTGTTGCCGACATAGCTAACAAGCTATCCACTCACATGCCTCCCTGTCGCGGCTGTGCAAGATGTCACCACCCTTCCCACTTTCAACCCACATGGTGGGCCCATAACCCACAGGTCCACTGGATCGAAACCTGACTCTTCTTTACAACCTGAATTCTATGGTATCCTTTGCACGTGGCTTCGTATGTGATTCACGAGCTAAATTCTATACCATTATTATCCTAGAATCAGACACCATGTTACTCTTGTTGTTCAAGCCCCATTCCAGCTTCTGTCTAGGCATCGAATGATTGCCTACCCATTTGAAACTTTGGTACCATCGTATAGTGCACTCAATGAATTCATCGAAATACTACTCGTAGGGTACTTCGTGTATCACTTTCTGAATTCACTATCTGATGCACATACTTCATGGAGATACGTTCCTCCAAACTTTTCCCCCTGGTCACGTTCGTAGGACGATAGAGATCCCGAAGAAAGGATGACGTCTTGATCACGATAACTTGAAGCAGAGAAATGAAGACATCAATGAAAGGGATCAACCTCTTCGAAAGGACAGTCAGGACCAAGAAGACTCGTTAGCTTTTCGCTACCAGAACTTTTCCCCCTTACTCCATCGCTTAAATCTCGGGACGAGATTTCTTGTAGTGGAGGAGAATTGTGACGCCCGGGTAATCAAGCTACAGTAAAACTTCGCTAATGATGCCACGTCACCTCGATTATTGTGGATAAACTCGTGTTAGTTCGAAACCAAGTTCGAATTCAAATTCAAAATGAAGCAAACCATAAAAGTTTTCAAACGTCAAAACTAAAATGTTCTAAAGGTGACAAATAAATCTTAGGTAATATTGGTGGAGGAACCACACTTTTCTAATGTGTTTAAATGCACTATCATAAATCAAAAAATGATAAAAACTATTATTTGAAAGCTCTTAAACTAATAAACAAATACAAACTACTTTAATTATAATGACAATTATTTATGGCAGTAGCATATCTATTAATACTAATTTAGATGCTAGTTGTAGTTTTATAAAACTAGATTTAAAAAAATAAACAAACAACAAAAATAAAAGAAAAACAAAACAAAACTAACAGACCCCTTCCCCTCCTCGGCCCAACCGGCCCAACCAACCCCTATAACCCCCCACCCCACTGGTGGGGAAAATATCCCACCGACAGAACTCCCCCCCCTATCTGGATCGAGATCGGGGGGCACGACCTCCACGCGCCCCTCGCCGCCATCCTCTCCGCCGTCGCCCGTCGTCACCGCAACCCCGCCGGTCTGCCTCCTCCACATCGCCGTCGTCCTCGACCACCACCCCGACGCACCACTGCCCGTGCCCTACGAACCCCCGTGAGCGCCCCATCCATCCATCCCCTTTTCCCTGCACTCGCCGCGCTCGTCTTCCAGCGCTGGCCGCTCGCCACGGCCGCATCGCCGCGTCGGCGCCCGCGCGCCCTGGCCTCGCGCCCCCGATGCCATTCCTATCGCCACGCCCCGCGGGCCCCCCCA
>LR738710.1:791556253-791578885 GCA_902687465.1 Secale cereale | reverse complement strand
CCACCCCTAAAAAAACAATGGCATTCATGCTAAATTCTCTTAGTTTAGTTCTCCACATAACTATACAAAAAATTATTTGTTGAACTGTAATGGGTGAACCACGTAAAGGAAAAAGGAGTAGCCCTCCACACCTTAATTTGGTTCATAAGATTTCAAGACATCGGAAGAGGAAAACATAGAAATTTGATGTCATGTCATGTTCATGTTGAATCCTACATAAACCGAAAACACATAAACGTGTAATAGGTGTTGCTATGTTGTGCTAGTGATAAGCTAGTGTTTTCTATAAGGATTAGATCGATGTATGCCATGATTGACGCTGAAGTAAAATGGTTCTATTAAGTTATACTCAGTGAAAGAAAATAGCAAATTAGTTATGGCTAGATTTGTTTTGCAATGAGATGAAGATACAAAGAAATATAATTAAATGGAGATCAGTGGGTTTGAAGAATTTGAATCTTGAACTTATGAACAAAGCTCGGATGCCTAAGTGGCTTTGGAAACTAGAAACTAAAAGTGGGTTATGGGAAAATATTGTTTTGAATAAACATGTCCAAATTGAAGGCCTAATTGGGATTAAACTAAAAATGGGGAACTCCCACTTTTTGTCCAAGCTAATGAAAATCAAAGACATCTTCCACCAACACAGTAAGAAGATAGTGGGTATCATAAAACACAAGGCTTTGGGCGGATTGGTGGGTTGGTGATAAACTTGTGAAAATACACATGCTAGATTATAAAATTTGAGCTTTGATTACAATATTTATGTGGATGATGCCTTACGAAAAGGATGGGAGGGTTTAAAATCTAGAAGGACCCTATGGGGTGGTACTTTAGCTCTCTGGGGTAGTCTTAAGCTGACTCTGAGGACACTGAAATGTATAATAATAAAGATTCCATAAAATGGATGTTAACTGTGGATGGAGTATTCACTTTCCAATTGCTTTGTAGACATTTAGTTGTGGCAAAAAGTGGATTCCCATCGAAGTTTACGTAAAGATTAAAATATCTTCAGAGGAAGTCATTTTTCTTCTAAAATTGCCACCATTTAATTTTGCGTTGCAACTAAAATTGTCCGCAAAATGTGTCTGTTTGCCACCCCCTCCGAGGGAACATTCAACAGTTAGTATATTTCCAAAAAAAGACTATGAATTTTTTAATTTGAAAGTATATGGAAAGTGGATTACATGAAAAACTCATATGGATTATATAATCATATAAAACTATTGATCCGATTTTTTTGAACAAACCACACTCCTTCGTAAACGCCATGAGTCAATTGATGACAACAGGCTAGGCAAAGATTGAACTGAAGTCCTACAGCGATGGATATGAGTGCAATTGAAATTTCTGAGGAGTTACACATTTGTGTATGGATAAGAGTGTTCATAGTTTCTTGAAGTTCGATCTTTCTTCCCAGATGAACCATACAACCAACAGAGACCATGAACCGGAGTAGAAGAGATTGCCCGACGCACGAGTAAACATTTAGTATACCTTATTAATCCTGCTCATAATAAGCCAAGCCAAAACTATGAATAATGCACAAGGTGTAAGCAGTTTCGATTACAGATTTAACTAGCACACGTCCCTCCCCCCCATCCACGAGCAACTCACGGGCAGCTAGGGTTTACCCTCCTCCCGTTGGCGCTGCCGCCGATCTGCCTCGTCTCCTGTGTCCTTAGGTCTATGAAGGGGAAGTGGATACTGACCCTGGCTAGCAAGAGGGATCATGCTTCATTTGAGCCTTTTTAGCATGTTTAGGGTTTGTGTCATGCTCAGTAAGGCGAGACGGCGACAACTCCCTGAAGATGGAATAAGTTTCTCCCTGCCTAGCCTCCTCCCCGGTGGTGCATCCCACGTCGTAGAGGGCGTGCAAAGGTGTGTCTCTAGCAAATCTCACGGGATTCTATCGGTGTTGTCTTCAATGGATCTACGTGGATCCAGTCATCATCCATCCGCGTCCATGTGTCTACAATTTGTATCCTTCCGATTTACGCTTCTCTTCATCGGTAGTGGTTGATGTACTAGTGTGCTGCCTGGTATATTGGGTCCTTAGCACGTCGACTTCCTGACTGTTTGCCTGACTCCAGTGAGGAAGGGGCGATGATGACAGCGCGCCTTCGGTTTGCTCCAGTGGTTGTAGCCGTCGCTAGGTGGTCTACGTACATGGATGTAATTATCCTTACTTTTGATGTTCTTTATATTGGCATGATGTTTGATGAATAGATTGAAAGTTTTTTCGAAAAATAAAAAATCCTACACATAATAAATTACTCCCTCCCTCCATATATATAGGGCCTAATGCGTTTTTCGAAACTGCCTTTGACTATTGATAAGATTAATAATATATGAGATGTATAATATGAAAACTATATCATTGAAAGCTCCTTTCACATACAAATTTGACAATATGCTTTGTGTAACTTGCATGTCATATATTATACTACTCTAATATGTGATCAAAGATGGCCTCGAAAAACACATTAGGCCCTATAGATATGGATAGAGGGAGTAGCACATCTCCAACGATAACCCACAAATTTTCTCCCACAACCGTCCGTGGATAGGGGGACTATAGTACGCGGACACGAATGCGGGAGGACGACATCCAACGCTAGCTGCATACATTTCAAACTCTTTTTCAATAAACCGAATGAAATTCATACAAAGACGGCCGGATTTCATACAAACATCACGAATTTCACACAAACATGACAGATTTCATTACATTTCGAGCATCTAGAACAAAAAAATACACACCCCTAAACCTATCCTACGGCGACGGCGTCCAGCATCCAGGCCCGTGTCATCCTCCATTCACCATCTTCATGCGTACTGTCGATAAAACCAATGAAGTGAAGGTGCGGTCTCCGGCGAGGAAAAGTAGAACACGGGAGACAGACCGACCCACATGGGACACCAGACCCTCCCGTGGCCTACTCATCCTCGGAGGAGTCCACACCTTGTCCGTCGCCGGTGAATGTGAGGTCCACGAAGGGAAATGGTGGCGCTGGTGCTATTGTCGTCCCACCGGGCCGGCTGATGGTTTGTCGGCGGCGCGTAGGAAGCACAACTATCGTTGTTCTCCTCCACGATCGCTTGCAGTTGCACCTCCACAGTTGCCGCTTCCTGGCGGACGGCAGCTTGAGCGCGGACGACATCGTAGATGGCACGTTGCTCCACGATGAAATTTGGGTTTGCCGCGGCCTTGGCCACCACGGCCTCCTCGCTCTCGCGATCGCCGTAGGTCTGGCTCTTCGCCAGCCGATGTTGTTCCAGGAGGAACATGTTGTACCGTTGTTCCTCCTGCGCATGCTAAAACGCCGAGGCATGCTACACCTCCACCATATGGCGGCGTTGAAGTGCGCATGCGCCTACTCCATGGTGAAGCCGACGAGCACAAGAGACGCGGGAGCCGGGGCGGAGTCGTCAGAGCCCGTCTCCATCGTGGTGTCGTCCTCGTCGTCAGAGACCTCGAGCGAGCTAGCCGGCAAGCCGACCTCGATCTTCCTGGCACGATGGCACTGCCAGGCGACGACAAGGGCGGCCACCGCGTGCTTCATCTCCGGCGACAGACTGTCCCATGGTGCTTTCCCGCTGGCGGTCACGACGGATGTGGAATAAAGGAGGAGGATGTGGAGCAGATGTGTTGTGCTGTGGAGATAGCCGGGTGTGGCCGCCCTTAAATAGTGGATTCCGGTGAGGCCAGGCGTCCATGTGGGACACCATAGTGGGTTTCTCGGCCGTCGAGCCTACTTAATGGCGACATACGGATGGACGGGGCATTGAACAGGCGTTGTAGATATTCATCACGTCCCGTCCAGTCACGCATCTTCGGCATTGAACAGGCGCGGACACTGGGGACGTGTTACAGGCGGCGCCCTCGGCCCGCGAGCCGCTTCAATACAGCTCCAGTGAGAGGTCACGTCCGCTCTACGGCGGCATGAATGCAGGCAGCTAGCGCGGGGTGACAACGCGTGTGGGCGCGTGAGGAAGGGTTTGGGTGAGGCAGGGTGGTCAGAAGCGAGCGTAGGATCTGTCCGGACTCCCGCAAAGCCTCTCATATTTTGTCTCCGATTTGCGGGAGAAATCGCACCCGAAAATGCTTCACGGAACGATGCAGTTCAGCGTTGGATGACTTCTGCGGTCCAAACAGCACGGTCCGGAATGATGCGGGTAGTTTTCGGAATGCCCTTACACACCTCCTTTTGCTTTGAAACAAAATATTTGTACGGTCGAACAAGCATCATGATTTTACAGCCAGTCCTTGAATTCCCGTCTTTTTTACCCGTGACTTCCATAGTTCCATTTCCTCACAGATTCCGCTTGGATTTCACCTATTGTACCGTAGTAGTACTGCAACCTACGGGTGTGGCATGGGGCGACGGGACCGGGATCACGCCGGCTGCCCGTTGCAGGTCCCAGAGGAGACCACTTTGGACGGCCATCCTCGGAGCGGTGCGCATCTGGGCTGGCAGGTACGCGACGCGCCGGTTTGTTACAGTGCCTTGTCTCGTCTGGTCCCTTGGACCCTCCCCTAGTGCCGGCATGTACTACGTGACACAGCCACAGCCTACGCACCGCATGTGATGTGGACGTACGGCCTTGCACCGTGCAGCGCGTGACATGCCGTCGCTATCTTCTCTCGCGCGGGATCTCTCACAAAATACTCGGTATGCTGCACGCACGCAACATTTCGGAAATGCTGGAGCACACACCGACAGCTATTCACAGTTTCACACCAAGGACTTGTCACAAAAAGTGGTTGAGATGGTTAGGTGGACAGTGGTATCCTCAATCCATCAGGGTTCAAATCCTGATGCTCGCATTATTCCTAAATTTATTTCAGGAATTTCCGGCAATGAGTTTTCACTGGGAGGAGACGTTCCCGTCGATGACGAGGCGCCTACGGTGACTTCGTAAATCTCAAGATGATATGTCGGCTCAGTCTCTCGGAGATGGTCATAGGGGTAGAGTGTGCGTGTGTGCGTTCATAGACGTGAGTGTATGCACGTGTATATGAGCGCTTGTGTCTGTACTGATGCTAAAAAAAAAAATCACATCAGGGCGCTCTAGGTCCACGGTGCTATACTTACGGACGCAGTTTATAGAAACAGGTGTGGCCTGACGAGGAATACTACATGTACGGACATAATATTACGGGATCAACGGAGGGTGCCTAGGTGTGTTAGGGCATGTACAATTAGACCTGGCCAAACCTCGGGCCGGGCCGGGCTTCGGGCCGGGCCTACCAAAGCCCGGTGCAAAAAACCCAGGCCCGAACCCGGCCCGAACACGCAAAAGCCCGACGGGCCTCGGGCCGGGCCCCTTCGCTAATGTGCAAAAACGACGGGCTCGGGCCCGGCCCGGCCCGGTCATCGGGCTTGAAATCTAGGCCCGAGCCCGGCCCGTGGACAAGGTCGGGCCGGGCCGGGTCGGGCTTTTTCAGGCCGGGCTGCCCATGGCCAGGTCTATGTACAATAGTTGATAAGATAGTCTTATCTAAAATTTTGCATTTAATTTAAAGATGACAAAATAATATGTGTACAGTGGGTCATCTTTTAGCCTTATCTTCAATAAGTAGCTATTTTTATAAAAATATGGTGAGACATATTGTGCTAAGAGATTATCTCTTGTCTTCTTTTAAATAAGGGAAGACAAGTCTTTTCTTACGATTTCTCTCTCCTCCATCTCATCATTTATCCTACGTGACATTGCTAAAATAGAACCGTTGTACATGCCCTTATAGTTTCAATTGATAAATATCAATCTGAGGGCCCACTCCCACTGAAATTAAGGGACGAGAAGGTTTT
The DNA here is from genome assembly GCA_902687465.1 of Secale cereale. Lineage (NCBI taxonomy): Eukaryota > Viridiplantae > Streptophyta > Magnoliopsida > Poales > Poaceae > Secale > Secale cereale. The sequence continues at coordinate 791,573,069 of LR738710.1, read as the reverse complement.
GTTATGGAAAGATCCGTAAACACCTCATATTAGCCCGTTGATTTAGAACTTTCGGTGGCCTCACCTATTCGAATGGGAGAAAATTAAAGAAAGAGACGATACAACATCTTAAGATTGACAAAGTCGGAGAACGTTTTCTTCCATTAAACGAATATTGTCGAAAAATTTGAAATAAATTCAGATGAACACTTATGGGTTGGTTTCATCACATGAATCTAACCATCTAAGCTACGCTCAATTCCATGGACTTAATGTTTAAGTGATAGACCTATACAAGTGACATGTTGCGGCGTAGGAATAAGGTTAATATATAAGTTTAATTCATGTTATTTCGATGCTCTCTATCCCACATGAAACTTCTAAGAGCAGAGATCCCTCGCTTTTGACTACCATTTTTTTTAGCTTTTAGGGCATCTCCAGTGCTGATCTGTAAATTTTCTCCCGCATCCCTTCGAGGACAGGCGGGACATTTCAAGGACACGGATGCCGGAGGCCGTCATCCAACGATGTCTGCACATATTTCGATAATTTTTTAAATTAATAGAATGGAATTCATGCAAACACAACAATTTCATATAAACCGGATGACATTCATGCAAACACCCTGGATTTCATTACATGTCGAACATTTAGAATCCGTAAAAAAAACTACGGTGACTGCCGGTGTCCAAGCCCTTGTTCTTCCCTTCCCTTATTGGGGCCGCCTTCCCCACCCGCCGTCTCCATGAGCACCGGCGATAAGACCGATGAAGTGAAGCTGCAGTCTCCGGGGAGGAAGAGTAGAACACGGGAGACGGACCGGCCCAGAAGGGACACAAGGTCATGTCACCTTCCATGCCCTACTCATCCTCACAGGAGTCTGCGCCTTGTCCGTCGCCACTGTATGTGAGGTCTGACGAGGTTATAGACCTAGGGTATGGTCATAAGCCTGACCAAAGTACCCCACCCAAAGTCACTACCCTAGAAGATCAAAAGACAAGACCCATGGCAGTGGAGACAGTCGACCGAGACGGTCCAAAGAGACACTTCACTCGACCGACCCACGTACGCAGGACGACTCAATTCCACTCGACCGGACCGAGCACTCGACCTCCGAAGACCAAGTGCCTCTTGGAACGGCAACGGTCCTATATTTACTCTCTGTAGTAAATATCTTAATTATCCTTTACTGCAGGCATTATCAGTAACGCCTGCCTTAATGTACCTTTAAGCCCTTGGTAACGTGGAGCATGGCCGGGGTCCTGGCACACTATATAAGCCACCCCCTCCTCCATAACGAGGGTTCGCACCTCTGTAACACACACATACACACATCAGTCGACCAAGCCTCCGGGCACCAAGATGTAGGGCTATTACTTCCTCCGAGAAGGGCCTGAACTCGCTAACACCCTGTGTACAACCTCGCCATAGCTAGAACCTTGCCTCTCCATTCGTACCCCTACCCTTACTGTCAGACTTAGAACCACGACAGTTGGCGCCCACCGTGGGGCAAGGCGTCTTAGCGACATTTGGTGAAGTTGCGATCTCTTCCCCGACCACTTTCATCATGGTGTCGGGCGGCGTTTTGGCGTCGGGCCACGAGATCCGGCTCGACGCGTTGGTCTTCGTCGCCGACGACTCCGCGTGGCTCCAGGAAGCCCCTCTCGACGTTGAGGCTCTGCCCGCCCGCGGAACTACGCACTTTCGTGCCGGAGCCGGCGGCCTCCTCCTGCTGCAGTCGCCGACCCGGTACTCGTCGTCCCCCATCCCCGCTGGACGCCGCCGTAAGCGATCCGGTCGTTCACGGCTCCAACGGTGGCTGAAACATGCGGTGGCCCGTCAAACGGCCACCCCACAAGTCGCGGCCATTGAGCCCGACGGTTACCTTTACGGGCCGGCCGATCAGTCGACCGGGCTCGAAGATTCCGTTTCCGAGTGCGGGAGCAGCGATCCCACGGTGGAAATCCTCATGGTCGATTCGCGCCGCAGCCCGCCAGGTTTTCCTCGTGGGGAGAACGGCGGCAGCGGTGGCGATCGGGCGCACGACAACGACGGTTACATCCCTCAGCCCCTCACCTCCGAGCAAAGAGCTGAGCTTTGTCGCCGCAACGGAGATGCGCTCTTCACCCACATCGTGGGGGATTCCCCAGAAGCTTTGGCTCTCGAAGCCACGCGCGTGGCCACCTTGGCCGAGCGCGCGCGCCTGGAAAACATCCAACGTTCACTCGACGAACAGGCCCGCCGACTGGCCCCTGAGTCCAGTCGACGGCCGCGGCAATCACGTCAGCGCGAGACTCAGGTGTTTCGCACACCAGTCCAAAACCTCGAAGCCGCGGCTCGTATCGCGGAGTCGATTCAGCCGTCCCACTCGGAAGCAGGGAGAGGCCTTCAACAGATCCAGGCTTTGCTCCGGACGGCCGAAGAACAAAACGCGGCCGCTTCTCAGTCGCGCAACAGAATTCACAGCAGATCGGTGGCTGCAGACACCGTATGGTCGGCCCACAGTCCAAGATCGCCCCCGAGGCGTGAGGAACGTGGCCCACGGCAAGACCGGCACCTGGGCCGGAACGACGATCCGCTCGACCGTCGACACAGACGCTACGACCGTCGTCGAGCGCCTACCCCTCCTCTGGGAAGTGGGTCACACTCGCCCCAGCGGCACATGGGTAGGCGCCTGCGAGATGACGAGCGTAGGATTCCCCCGGATCCCCGGCGGCCAGGTTTCGATGCGAGGTCCATCCTTGTGTAGGGTCGAGTCGACCGTAACCGGGCGTCCAGGGACGAGCGAGGCGGAGACCAACCCAGTGGCAGCCGAGCGCCGGCCTCAGGGCCTGAATGTTTCTGCAGTGCAATCAAAGCCGCGGAGATCCCCCCGAACTTCAGGCTGGCAGCGGGAGTAAGCAAGTTCACCGGTGAGTCGAAGCCGAACACTTGGCTGGAAGACTACCGAGTGGCCGTGCAGATCGGGGGAGGCAATGACGACGTGGCCATGAAGCACCTCCCCTTGATGCTGGGAGGATCCGCTCGGGCGTGGCTCAACCAGTTGGCTCCCAGGAGCATATACAGCTGGGAAGAGCTCGCTCGAGTTTTCGTTCGAACTTTCGAAGGCACCTGCAAGCGACCTGCTGGACTAGCAGAACTTCAGCACTGCACGCAAAAGCCGAGTGAAACTTTGAGGGACTACATTCAGCGGTGGACCACTTTGCATCACACGGTGGAGAACGTTTCCGAACACCAGGCGGTGTGCGCCTTCAAGGAAGGCGTCCGCAACCGAGAGTTGAATCTGAAGTTTGGCCGAACAGGCGACATGTCCCTGTCGCGGATGATGGAGATTGCCAGTCGGTACGCCAACGGCGAGGAGGCCGATCGGCTCCGCAGTGGCAAGAAATCAGTCGGGCAGGACGATCAGAACCACAATCGAAAGAATAAGCACACGGCCGACCCAGCCGCTCAGGGAGAGGCTGCGGTGGTTAATCAAGGGAAGGGCAAAGGGAAACCAAAAGGCTACTGGGCCCCCAAGAAAGGGAAGGGTCAGGCTGGAGATGATATGCTCGACCAGCCGTGCCCCATACACACGAAGAAAGATGAAGAGGGGAACTTGGTGTATCCCAAGCACACCACTCGACAGTGTCGACTCTTGATCCAGAGTTTCCAGAAGGATCAGTCGACTGAGAAAGAGAAGGAATCAGAAGAGTCCGAAGACAAGGAAGGAGACGGAGGATACCCCCGCATCAACTCCACCTTGGTGATTTTCGCAGACGTCGAGAGCAAAAGTCGATTGAAAATCATCAACAGAGAAGTAAACATGGTTGCTCCGGCGACCCCCATGTTCTTGAAATGGTCGAAGACCCCCATCACATTTGACCAATCCGATCATCCAGCGCACATCGCCACCCCTGGGCGGCATGCGTTAGTGGTCGACCCAGTAGTCGAAGGCACGCGCCTGACCAGAGTTCTGATGGATGGAGGCAGTGGCTTGAATATCCTGTATGCAGCAACCCTCCGGGATATGGGCATTCCGATGTCCAAGCTAAGGGAAAGTAACATGAGGTTCCACGGGGTAATCCCCGGGAAGAAAGCCGACTCACTTGGCCAGATCTCACTCGACGTCATCTTTGGCGAGTCCAAGAACTACCGAAAGGAGAAGCCGACGTTCGAAGTGGTGGACTTTAACAGCGCCTACCACGCCATCCTGGGTAGGCCCGCTTACGCCAGGTTCATGGCTCGACCATGTTACGTCTACCTCAAGCTGAAGATGCCGGGGCCCAATGGCGTCATAGCCATCACTAGGAACCGGCAGAAAGCGGAAGAATGCTTCCAGAAAGGCTCGAAGATCGCCGACGAGCAAATGGCAGCAGTAGATATGGAGGAGTACCAAAAGCAAGTGGATCCGGGCGACCTGCTAAGGGCGAAGAAGCCGGCTTCCGAGTCAGCTTTTCAGTCGGCCGGGGACACAAAACATGTGCACATCCACCCCACCGATCCCAACGCAGCGCCGACCCGCATCTCCACCACACTCGACAGCAAATAGGAAGAAGCGCTCATCCAGTTCCTCCGTGAGAACTGGGACATCTTTGCATGGAAACCTTCAGACATGCCGGGTGTGCCCAGGGGGCTGGCTGAGCACCATTTGCGAGTCGACCCGAAGGTGAAACCTATGAAGGAACATCTCCGTCGATCCGCTGCGGAGAAGCGAAAGGCAATTGGCGAAGAAGTGGCCCGACTCCTAGCAGCAGAGTTTATCCGCGAGATATACCACTCCGAGTGGCTCGCCAACGTCGTCATGGTCCCCAAGAAGGACAAGTCTCTCCGCATGTGCATCGATTTCAAGCACATCAATCGGGCCTGCCCGAAAGATCATTTTCCTCTTCCCCGCACCGATCAGATAGTCGACTCGACTGCGGGATGTGAGCGTTTGTCCTTTCTGGACGCATATTCCGGGTACCATCAGATCCGTCTGTATGAACCCGATGAAATAAAGACAGCTTTCATCACCCCTTTCGGGTGTTTTTGTTATGTCACCATGCCTTTCGGCCTCAAAAATGCCGGCGCCACCTTCATGCGCATGATCCAGAAGTGCTTAATAAAGCAAATCAGTCGGAACGTCGAGGCGTACATGGATGACATCGTGGTCAAGTCACGGAAAGGTTCCGACCTGCTGACTGACCTCGCTGAGACATTCGCGAACCTCAGAAGCTACGATATCAAGCTCAACCCGTCGAAGTGTACATTTGGAGTTCCTAGTGGCAAGTTGCTCGGTTTTCTCGTTTCCGAACGGGGAATCGACGCCAACCCAGAGAAGGTCAGCACCATCCTCCGAATGAAACGCCCCGAGCGTATTCACGACGTCCAGAAGCTTACTGGTTGCTTGGCCGCATTGAGTCGATTCATCTCTCGTCTTGGGGAGAAGGCACTGCCTCTCTACCGACTTATGAAGAAATCCGACAAGTTCGAGTGGAATCCCGAAGCCGAAGCAGCGTTTGAAGAGCTCAAAGCCCTGCTGTCCACCCAGCCGGTGCTCGCTGTCTAGTCAGCGGAGAGCCTCTTCTGCTGTACATTACCGCCACCGGACAAGTCGTCAGTACTGTACTCACGGTCAAGCGGGAAGAAGAGGGCAAGGCATACAAGGTCCAACGCCCGGTCTATTACATATCCTAAGTTTTGACTCCCTCCAAGCAAAGGTATCCACATTACCAAAAGCTTGTATACGGGATTTACTTGACTGCAAAAAAGGTTGCCCATTATTTCTCGGATCACTCAATCTCAGTCGTCAGCGACGCCCCACTATCAGAGATACTAAACAACCGAGATGCGACCGGTCGAGTGGCAAAATGGGCGATTGAACTTCTTCCGTTGGATATCAAGTTTGAAGCGAAGAAAGCCATTAAGTCTCAGGCCATAGCGGATTTTGTGGCTGAGTGGATAGAACAAGAGCTTCCGACTCAAGTCCAGTCGGACCATTGGACTATGTTCTTCGATGGGTCCAAGATGCTAAACAGATCCGGCGCAGGCGTAGTCCTGATCTCTCCCAGGGGCGACAAGCTCAGCTACGTCCTTCAGATCCATTTTGATTCATCAAACAACGAAGCCGAATATGAAGCACTTTTGTATGGGTTGCGCATGGCCATCTCACTCGGCGTCCGTCGCCTGATGGTCTACGGCGATTCCGACCTAGTGGTGAACCAAGTGATGAAAGAATGGGACGTCAGGAGCCCGGCAATGACCAGTTATTGCAGTGCAGTGCGAAAGCTTGAAAAGAAGTTCGAAGGCTTAGAGCTCCATCACGTGCCCAGAGCAAAGAATCAGCTAGCCGACGATCTCGCAAAAATTGGGTCGACTCAGAGACCTATACCCAAGAATGTGTTCCTGGAGCATCTGCACACCCCCTCTGTCAAAGAAGACCCCTTCACGGAAGAGCCCCCGCAGCCAGTCAGCGCGACGGATCCGATTGAGGTCGAAGTGCCTGCCGTGGTCGACTTGATCATGGAGGTCCTAGTGATCACACCTGATTGGACTGTGTCATATATATCATATCTACTCAGACAAGAACTCCCAGAAGATGAAGAAGAAGCACGCCAGATCGTCCGCCGATCCAAAGCGTTCACAGTCATCCAAGACCATCTCTATAGAGAAAGCGTCACCGGAGTCGCCCAGCGCTGCATCGATCCAGAGGAAGGTCGACTGATCTTGGATGAAATCCACTCGGGGACTTGTGGCCACCACGCTCCCTCTCGGACTATCGTGGCCAAAGCATACCGAGCCGGGTTTTACTGGCCCCGCGCCAACGAGATGGCCAAGGATATTGTGGATAAATGCGCGGGTTGCCAGTTCTACTCCAACATGTCACACAAGCCAGCATCTGCCCTGAAAACCATCCCTCTAGTCTGGCCCTTTGCTGTTTGGGGCTTGGATATGGTCGGCCCTTTCAAGACAGCCAGAAGCGGATTCACCCACCTTCTGGTAGCAGTCGACAAGTTCACCAAGTGGATCGAGGCCAAGCCCATCAAGAACCTCGAGTCAAGCACCGCCATCAGCTTCATCAAGGAGCTAATATTCAGATATGGGGTCCCCCACAGCATCATCACGGACAACGGCTCCAACTTTGACTCGGATGAATTTAGAGCTTTCTGTCCCAAGGAACACGAGTCGACTACGCCTTCGTGGCACATTCATAGTCGAATGGACAAGCAGAAAGAGCAAATGGTTTGATTCTCCATGGCCTAAAACCACGGCTCATGCGTGACCTTAAGCATGCCGCCGGGGCTTGGGTAACTAAGCTGCCCTCTGTCCTATGGGGTCTCAGGACGACTCCGAATCGGTCGACCGGCCGTACCCCTTTCTTCTTGGTCTACGGAGCCGAAGCTGTGTTGCCGAGCGACTTATTACACAACGCCCCGAGAGTGGAACTCTTCTCCGAAGCCGAGGCAGAGCAAGCCCGTCAAGATGCAGTCGACCTTTTGGAAGAGGAAAGAGAGATGGCTCTGATCCGGTCGACCATCTACCAACAGGACATGCGTCGATTCCATGCTCGCAACGTTAGAAGCCGAGCATTCCAGGAAGGAGACCTGGTCCTTCGAGTGCATCAGAAACGTCCGCACAAGCTCGCCCCAGCCTGGGAAGGCCCGTTCATCATCACAAAGGTGCTGCGCAACGGAGCATACCACCTCTACAATGTAACCCAGAAGAAAGACGAACCTCATTCGTGGAATGCGGACCTACTCCGCCGTTTTTACACTTGAAACACTCGACGGTCAAGTTGTAATAAAGATTCCCCAATTTGTTTTAAAGACAAGATAGCAATGATCCCCTAACGATTGGTGTCCTCTAAATCCCCCAGTGGGTGCTTAGCCGCGATCCTCCGAGCTACGCTACAAGTACAAAGCGGCTCGGTCCTCCGAACTCCGCCACAAGTACAACGTAGCTTGGAATCGCCAAAGTTACAAACATTCCACTCCGAGTGAAGAGCGACCCTCTCACTCGGGGGCTTAGCTGCGACCCCGTGACTTTCCTAAGTCACAACCATTGTACTCCGAGTAAAGAGCAACCCTCTCACTCGGGGGCTTAGCTGCGGTCCTCCAAGCAACGCTACAAGTACAAAGCGGCTCGGTCCTCCGAACTCCGCCACAAGTACAACGTATCTTGGAATCGCCTAAGTTAAAAACATTCTACTCCGAGTGAAGAGCGACCCTCTCACTCGGGGGCTTAGCTGCGACCCCGTGACTCGTCTAAGTTACAACCATTCTACTCCGAGTGAAGAGCAACCCTCTCACTCGGGGGCTTAGCTGCGGTCCTCCAAGCGACGCTACAAGTACAAAGCGGCTCGGTCCTCCGAACTCCGCCACAAGTACAACGTAGCTCGGAATTGATGGGCCTCTAACCCCTCGTTGGTTACCCCAAGTGGAAGGTGTGAGATGCAGTGTTGTGGAAGTTTTTCCCTTAGCAAAGATGCCAAGGATCGAATCCCCAGAGACTCCTAGGTTCAACAAGTAGGTGTCAACTGCTAACGGCGCCAGATATTAGCAATCAACGTGGACCTGTACACAGATACAAATAGCTTTGCTCCCAACGAGTACAGAGAGGTTGTCAATCCCTCCGGCCTTGTAGTTCACAAAGGATTAAACGCAAATGATAGTAGTGATAGATAATGTTTGCAATAGTAAATAATAGCGAAAAGTAAATAGCGGATGTGATCAATGATGGTAATATGGACCGGAGTCTCATGATGTTCACTAGTGATGTCTCTCTCCCAAAAGACGATAAAACAGCTATGTGAGGTAAACGAATTACAGCTGGGCAATTGACAGGACCACGAACGCAAACCAATGCTGACTACATTGCAATAAAGGTTGAGGTTCAAAGCATGGGCGGTACGCCAAAGTAAGTAGACCGAAATCCATCAATATCTACTACTAATCATCCACCTTGAGATATCTATCCAGAACATCTCGCTGGTATTAAGTTGCGAGTCCCACCCATAGTGTAAACTCAGTGCAACAGACAACTGCATTAAAAGAACTTTGCGTAAAGTAAACAATCCTTGCACCCGCGGGCACCAGCACCGTTGTTTTCCCCCTTGTGGCAACAGCACATCCCCTAGACTCATGTTTCTGTCACTCAAGCTAGTCATCGAGGGGCATGAACCCACAATCAAGCATAACGTTCCCTCTTGGAGTCACTACGTATTACTTGGCCAAAGCAATAAATAACAACGGAGAACATGCAAGAATTACTTATGAACATAAATATAAAATAGGTAGATCAAATATATTACTCAATCACAATCTGAACATAATCTCATAATCCATCAGATCCCAGCAAACTCATCATAGCAACAGCATAAGGATTACATATGTGCCTCGATCATGTAGGGCAGCTCACGAGGACTAATTAGTGAAGCACAAGAACGAGAGGAGAACATCACATAGCTACTGGTCATGGACTCATGGTCCAAGGGAGACTACTCACAACTCATCCGGGAGGCGTCCATGGTGGTGGAGAGGCTCCCGGTGGTGATCCTCCCCTCCGGCAGGGTGCCGGGAAGAGTTCTCCTGGTGCTCCCGATCTTGGAAGCGGCGGTGGCGGCGGAACAGAGATGAGATCGCGAAAAAGAGTTCCCGTCCCGAGGGTTTCGAAGGACGCTCTAAATATATGCCAAAGGGGGGCACCAGACGGGGCTCGGGGGGCCCAAGCGGCCCCCCGGCGCGGCCCAGGGGGGGGGGCGCCGCCAGGGCGCCTGGAGCCCTGGTGGCCCCCCCCGGCTGTACTCCGGGCGCAAGGTAGGTTCTGGAACGCTGATTTTTTATATAATTTTTCTGGATTTTTCCTGGCAGTTCTCGTAGTGTGAAAACCTGAAATACAAAAACAGCAGAAAACAGAAACTGGCACTAGGGTGCACTGGATTAGTAGGTTAGTCCAAATATGATCAAAAGTGTATGGAAGTGTATGAATATCATAGAAATATCACCCAAAAGTGGCATGGAGCAAGCAAAAATTATAGATATGTTTTGGACGTATCAACATCCCCAAGCTTAATTCCTGCTCATCCTCGAGTAGGTAAATGATAACAAGAATAATTTCTGTGGTGACATGCTATTAACCATATAGGACTTTTTATAGTCATATGACAAAAGCTTACTGAGACAATGATTCTATAGTAATTAAGTTGCCTCATGAGAAAATCACAAAGGACTGAAAGTTTTACAACATGACATTGAAGCATCAAAAAGATTTGCAATGAACATGATATGCAAATATGATAAAGTGATATCTAGCTTGCCCCCTTTAGTGAAGCAAAACATAAATGCAGGGGCACCTTCAAGGTTTAAGTGATGACTAGATACAATGATTTCAAAATAAACGATATCACAATCATGCAAAAGACCATGCTACTTTGGGACAATGCACATTACACTCAGAATGACAATCATGCTCTCAGTAGTTGGTGCTTTAAAAGAAGGTGGAGACTCAACATAAAAGTAAAAGAATGGTTATGTGCTAGTGCTTTTTATTTTGAAAACATAGAAGCAATTTTGTCAACGGTAGTAGTACTTCATATGTGTTATGCATAAGACATCCTATAAGTTGCAAGCCTCATGCATCGAATACCAATAGTGCTCGCACCTTGTCCTAATTAGCTCGGATTTCCATGAGTTATCATTGCATTACATATGTTTCAACCAAGTGTCGCAAAGGGGTACCTCTATGCCACCTGTACAAAGGTCCAAGGAGATAAATCGCATTTGATTTCTCGTTTTTGATAGATCTCAACTTGAGGACATCCATACCGGGACAACATAGAAAATAGATGATGGACTCCTCTTTAATGCATGAGCATATTCTCATAAGAGATTGATGATTAATGTCCAAGCTAAAACTTCCACCATGATACATGGCTTTGGTTGGCGGCCCAATGTTCTTCTCTAACAATATGCATACTCATTCAACCCATGGCAAATCACCCTTACTTCAGACAAGACGAACATGCATAGCAACTCACATGATATTCAACAAAAGTGTAACAGTTGATGGCGTCCCCAGAAACATGGTTACCGCTCAGCAGGCAACTTATAAGAAATAAGATACATAAGCAACATATTCTTTACCACAAAAGTTTTTAAGCTACTTTCCCATGAGCTATATATTGCAACTGAAGGTTTTAAAGGTAGCACATGTAAATTTACTTTGAGTGGCGGTGAAATACCACATATAGTTAGGTATGGTGGACTCATATGGCATAACTGGTTTAAAAGGATGTGGATGCACAAGCAGTCAGTCCGCTTAGTACAGGTGGAGGTTAGCAAAAGACTGGGAGCGACCAACTAAGAGAGCAATGACGGTCATAATCATGCAGAGCGACAAAGCAATATTGAATCAGGCATGGAAGTTATATCGCTACTCAGAAATAAAAGATCATCAAGGCTTGACAGACTTTCTTTAAAGTCTTAAATATGCGTGAGCATACGCCAAGTCAATCAAAATAAATTCTCAAAGGAAGATATTACTAAACCATACCACATCATTGGCAAACAAATCATGTTGGTACTCCAATAACACATTGGGAATCCCCCAGCTATTTGAGACTAACCATAAGAAAACCTGAACTACTAAGCGCCATTATGCACGTAGCATCTTTATCATAGACATATTAACAAATGCAACGGAAGCAAACTCTCTTAATTAGATAAGCATAATAATTAAAGAGAGTTCAAGCAACCAACTAAACAAAAGCTCTTTGAAAAGATAAGCATGAATACTAAGAGCAGAGCATGATAGTAGCTATTAAAAGACAAAGAACACACACAACAAAGATAGACATGAAAATTCTATGTTATGTTCTAGGTAGAAGTGGAGCGTGTTTCTCTCCCACATAAAGAACGCTGAGTTCCGACTCGTTATGGAAAACTAAAAAGGAAACTAAAAGCAAGACGCTCCAAGCATAGCACTTAACACATGAAGTGATAAAAATATAGCGGAACGAAAGACGAACTGATAATGTTGATGGAGAAGGGGATGCACGGGGGCATCCCCAAGCTTAGACGCTTGAGTCTCCTTGAATATTTCTTGGGGGTGCACGGGGGCTTCCCCAAGCTTGAGCGCTTGACACTCCTGAATCTTTTTATCATCTTCCCTCGCACACTTGAAAACTCCCTTCATACATAACTCATCATAATCTGATTAGCGAGGTTAGTACCCATAATAAAATAATTATACCTTGCTGGAAATAAGGATATTCTTGAAGTTCTACTGTTTCTCAAGATTTCCAAAAGGTTTTTGCAAAGAAAAAGCAAGCTCTTGATTTGCAAGATGAAAGAAAGGCAAAACAGGACAGAATCTGTGAAAAACAGAATAGCAGGTAGTAATCGATTTGTTCGGGGTACTTCTGCAACTCAAATCAAAAAACTCAGAACAGACGCACGAAAGACAATTATATATAGAACGCTGTAGAAAATATTCAGACCAAAAAGATGATCTGGTGATTTTATACGAATTTTTCTATCCAAGGACAGAATCTGTTTCCTGGACAGCACCTCACAACTTTTTAACTTTCTAGCAATAGAGGCTATACTTGGCACAAATATGAAAAGCAAAGATACAATGATGATGCTACTGTAGTAAACAACATCAAGACACAACAAAAGCAAAATATAAAAATTTATTCATGTGGGCTGCCTCCAGAAAGCGCTTTCTTTTATGCCTTTAAGCTAGACATAATGCATAGAGATCAAGTTTTATCAAGAGTAAGAGAATAGCTAGCCCGTACAACGGACTCAAAAGGTAACTTGATCTTCTTTCGAGGGAAGTGTTCCCCCCCTTTCTTGAGATGAAACTGAAATTTTATATTACCCTCTTTCATGTCAATGATAGCACCAACGGTGCGTAAAAAGGGACGTCCCAAAATAATCGGACATGAAGGATCACATTCAATATCCATAATAGTAAAATCAACGGGAACATAATTATCATTAACAATGATAAGAACATCGTCGATCCTCCCCAAAGGTTTCTTTATGGAAGAATCAACGAGACGAACACCAAAAGAACAAGAAACATAAGGTTTCAATTTAAGCATATCATATATTCTTTTGGGCATAACAGAGGTACTAGCTCCAACATCACATAATGCATAGCAAGAGAAGTCATTCAATTTAATTTTTATCATAGGATCCCAACCATCTTCTAGCTTTCTAGGTATGGAGGCTTCTACTCTAAGTTTCTCCTCCCTAGCTTTAATGAGAGCATTAGTGATATGCTCTGTGAAGGCAAGATTAAGCGTGCTAGTGCGGGGGTCTCTAGACATCTTGTGAAGGAAATCAATAACTTCGGTAAGAGTGCAATTATCAAAATCAAGGTCACGAGCATCAAGTAAAGTGGTAGTGGTGTCCTTTAGGTTCACTTGTTTCGTAGTTTCTATAGTCATAGCATCACCATTAATAGGTCCAATGGGACCAGGGGTACATTGGGTGCTAAGAGTTTGAACATCCTCAACAACTTGGATAGTAGCAACAGTGTGGTGGGTAGGAAGGATCTTAATTCTATCTTCTTCCTCCCTTAGGGATGCAACCACTTCGGGTTTAGCTGCCATTTGGTTTATCAAAGTGGCTTGTGTGTGGGACATATTGGAAACTTGGGTCTCAGTGATAGTGAGTCTAGTCTGGAGGTTAGAAATCTCAATATTTATGTTCTCTAATCGTCTACTAATGTCTTGCAAGATAGCAGTATGCTCATTTAATTGCCTCGAGAAGGTTTTGTTTTGTTCATATTGGGTGTGCATGTAATTCTTAGTGGCCTTCTCTATTTCTAGCAGTTTCTCGTAGCCAGGCAAATCTCTATCTTTTTGGATGGAGTTCTTGGTGCTAGGATAAGCATTGTTGTTCCCATAAGAATTAGAGGGGAACGGTCTAGGATGGCTACCAAAATTACTCCTATAAGCATCAACAATCATAGAATCTAAAGGATCATAACGAGGATCAACAGTAGATTGCTTCGAAAGTAGAGACATGATCAAGTCAACTTTTTCATTTAGGGAGGAAATCTCCTCGACAGAGTTTACCTTCCTACCTGTTGGAGTGCGTTCGGTGTGCCATTGGGAATAGTTGGTCATCATCTCATCGAGAAGCTTTGTGGCAGCACCAAGTGTAGTTGACATAAAGGTTCCTCCCGCGGCCGAATCTAACAAGTTCCGCGAGGTAAAGTTCAAGCCTGCATAAAAAGTTTGGATAACCATCCAAGTAGTCAAACCATGAGTAGGGCAGTTCTTGATAAGAGACTTCATACGTTCCCAAGCTTGGGCAACGTGTTCATTATCCAATTGTTTAAAATTCATTATGTTACTTCCAATAAAAGCATCTTTGCACTCGTCCCATGAATCTATGCTATTTCTAGGCAAAGACTGAAACCATATTTTAGCTTCTCCTCTCAAGGAGAAAGGAAAAAGCTTAAGCTTAACAATATTACCATCTATTTCTTGGTACTTTTGCATATCACAAAGTTCAACAAAGTTGTTCAAGTGTAAAGCAGCATCATCTCCAGCACCGGAGAATTGATCTTTCATGACTAAGTTCAGTAAAGCAGGTTTAATTTCATATGATGGTGCTGAAGTGGCAGGTGTAGTGATAGGTGTGCTGATAAAGTCATCGTTGTTGTGACTAGTGAAGTCACACAACTTGGTGTTCTCGGTGGAACCCATAATAGCAAACAAGCAAGATAAATATTTTTGTGATTTTCGATAAAAGGTACTAAAGCAAAAACTGAAAGGTAAACTAACAAGACTAAAAAGCAAAGGTAAAAGATAGCATGCAACTCCCCTATCCTGAAGAGTGGAGTCCCCGGCAACGGCACCAGAAAAACTCCTTGATGGGCCTCTAACCCCTCGTTGGTTACCCCAAGTGGAAGGTGTGAGATGCAGTGTTGTGGAAGTTTTTCCCTTAGCAAAGATGCCAAGGATCGTATCCCCAGAGACTCCTAGGTTCAACAAGTAGGTGTCAACTGCTAACGGCGCCAGATATTAGCAATCAACGAGGACTTGCACACAGATACAAATAACTTTGCTCCCAACGAGTACAGAGAGGTTGTCAATCCCTCCGGCCTTGTAGTTCACAAAGGATTAAACGCAAATGATAGTAGTGATAGATAATGTTTGCAATAGTAAATAATAGCGAAAAGTAAATAGCGGATGTGATCAATGATGGTAATATGGACCGGAGTCTCATGATGTTCACTAGTGATGTCTCTCTCCCAAAAGACGATAAAACAACTATGTGAGGTAAACGAATTACAGCTGGGCAATTGACAGGACCACGAACGCAAACCAATGCTGACTACATTGCAAGAAAGGTTGAGGTTCAAAGCATGGGCGGTACGCCAAAGTAAGTAGACCGAAATCCATCAATATCTACTACTAATCATCCACCTTGAGATATCTATCCAGAACATCTCGCTGGTATTAAGTTGCGAGTCCCACCATAGTGTAAACTCAATGCAACAGACAACTGCATTAAAAGAACTTTGCGTAAAGTAAACAATCCTTGCACCCGCGGGCACAAGCACCGTTGTTTTCCCCCTTGTGGCAACAGCATATCCCCTAGACTCATGTTTCTGTCACTCAAGCTAGTCATCGAGGGGCATGAACCCACAATCAAGCATAACGTTCCCTCTTGGAGTCACTACGTATTACTTGGCCAAAGCAATAAATAACAACGGAGAACATGCAAGAATTACTTATGAACATAAATATAAAAGAGGTAGATCAAATATATTACTCAATCACAATCTGAACATAATCTCATAATCCATCGGATCCCAGCAAACTCATCATAGCAACAGCATAAGGATTACATATGTGCCTCGATCATGTAGGGCAGCTCACGAGGACTAATTAGTGAAGCACAAGAACGGGAGGAGAACATCACATAGCTACTGGTCATGGACTCATGGTCCAAGGGAGACTACTCACAACTCATCCGGGAGGCGTCCATGGTGGTGGAGAGGCTCCCGGTGGTGATCCTCCCCTCCGGCAGGGTGCCGGGAAGAGTTCTCCTGGTGCTCCCGATCTTGGAAGCGGCGGCAGCGGCGGAACAGAGATGAGATCGCGAAAAAGAGTTCCCGTCCCGAGGGTTTCGAAGGACGCTCTAAATATATGCCAAAGGGGGGCACCAGACGCGGCTCGGGGGGCCCAGGCGCCCCCCCCGGCGCGGCCCGGGGGGGGGGGGGGGCGCCGCCAGGGCGCCTGGAGCCCTGGTGCCCCCCCTGCTGTACTTCGGGCGCAAGGTAGGTTCTGGAACGCTGATTTTTTATATAATTTTTCTAGATTTTTCCTCGTAGTTCTCATAATGTGAAAACCTGAAATACAAAAACAGCCGAAAACAAAAACTGGCACTGGGGTGCACTGGATTAGTAGGTTAGTCCAAATATGATCAAAAGTGTATGGAAGTGTATGAATATCATAGCAATATCACCCAAAAGAGGCATGGAGCAAGCAAAAATTATAGATACGTTTTGGACGTATCAGGAATCGCCTAAGTTACAAACATTCTACTCCGAGTGAAGAGCGACCCTCTCACTCGGGGGCTTAGCTGCGACCCCGTGACTTGCCTAAGTTACAACCATTCTACTCCGAGTGAAGAGCAACCCTCTCACTCGGGGGCTTAGCTGCGGTCCTCCAAGCGACGCTACAAGTACAAAGCGGCTCGGTCCTCCGAACTCCGCCACAAGTACAACGTAGCTCGGAATCGCCTTAGTTACAAACATTCCACTCCGAGTGAAGAGCGACCCTCTCACTCGGGGGCTTAGCTGCGACCCCGTGACTCGCCTAAGTTACAACCATTCTACTCCGAGTGAA
>LR738710.1:791539018-791556004 GCA_902687465.1 Secale cereale | reverse complement strand
GAATCGCCTAAGTTACAAACATTCTACTCTGAGTGAAGAGCAACCCTCTCACTCGGGGGCTTAGCCGCGGTCCTCCAAGCTACGCTACAAGTACAAAGCGGCTCGGTCCTCCGAACTCCGCCACAAGTACAACGTAGCTTGGAATCGCCTAAGTTACAACCATTCTACTCCGAGTGAAGAGCGACCCTCTCACTCGGGGGCTTAGCTGCGGTTCTCCAAGCTACGCTACAAGTACAAAGCGGCTCGGTCCTCCGTACTCCGCCACAAGTACAACGTAGCTTGGAATCGCCTAAGTTAGAACCATTCCACTCCGAGTGAAGAGCGACCCTCTCACTCGGGGGCTTAGCTAAAGACGCGACTCAAAGATTCAGATGATCAGAAGAAGAGCGACGAACCAAAGGATCAAAATCAAATAAAAGCCCCGTAAAGATCGGGCAAGAGTACTTGGGCCATAGACCCACCAGAGTTTAACGAGTAAAAATCCTCGCGGCATTCCGCGGCAAATAAGATTAATGTATCAAAGTCATGGCTCGGGAGGAGGCGGGCTTGCAGGCGCAACGAATTCGTCCAGATCAATCCTGTCGGCGATGCGAGTGGCGGCTTCCAAGAAAGTCTCCATAAACGAATGGAATTGGAGCTCCTTCGTGTTTGCGACCTTCAGCGCAGCAAGCTTCCTCTCCTTCACCTCCCTGCAGTGCACACGGACTAAAGACAGCGCCACGTCAGCTCCTCCCCGGGCCGCCGACTTCTTCCATTCCTGCACTCGGTCGGGGATCTCATTGAGTCGAGTCATCAAGGACTCGAGGTCGTTCTCCCGCATGATCCCCCTCCAGAGCGCAGCGTCGATTCAAGCCATCGCTGCCTTCAGTCGTCCCAGGTAATCCGTAGCCGCAGTGAGTCGTGACTCCAGCCTCAGTATGTTCATGGACACCTCGTCCTTCACGATGGAGTTGGTTGGGTCCAAGCCAGGCTCGACCCGTCCAGTCTCCTCTGCGAAGTTGCGACAGAACTCTACACCAAGAACAGCGAGTCGAGTCAACGGATAAGACACGGGTCGACCGATCCAATTTTAACCAAGCCAAAGGAGGCATAGCTTCGAGCACGAGGTACCATTTTTTGGTGATGTCGCCCAGATACGTCTCGAGATCCACCCTCTTCCGGAAGAGAACCTCGTACTTGTCGTTCAGGACGGCCTTGGACTTCTTCAGCTGAGTCACCTCTTGGTTGGCCGCGTCGAGTGAACCTCTGAGTCGGATGATCTCTGCCTCGAGCGCACCCACGGAAGCCAGCTTCTTCGCCGCCAGTTCTGACTTCTCCTGAGCCGCCTGCTGCGCTGTCGCCAGGTCAAGATCCTTTTGCTCCAAAGCCGCCCTCAGTTGACCTACCAAAGCCACCACTGGACGGATGAACATGAAGGAACGCAAGGCACATCTAGCGAAAAATCAGTCGACAGAAGACAGGAGTAAGTTACCAGCCGCATCATCCTGCGTCTTCTTCAGATGGTCCCGAGCCAACTGCAAGTCAAGATTAAGCTGGATTTGCTTCTGCTCAAGATCTGCAAACTTGGCCCCGAACTCGCAAGATTTCTGCATCAACACAACAAAGCAAGATTATAAGACTACAGTCGAGTCAGAACACTCAACCGCAGCCTCGGGGACTACACCCAGTGGGTGCACTGAGCGTGCCCCCACTAGTTTCACTCGGCCAAGGTCTATTGTAAGACCATGGCCGACCGCCAACAGTCGACCACGGTCTCGGGGACTACACCTAGTGGGTGCACTGAGCATGCCCCCACTGGTTTCACTCGGCCGAGGACAGCCCGGCGCGAGCTCAAAGAAGACATGGAAAGAAGAACACCCAGTGGGTGTGGTACCTCATGAAACAAAACAAGCAGATTCTCTCGAAGTCAAAGACTACTCCAATAAAGACAACGTACCTGGACGTTGGCCCGAAGAGCAGAGCTGGCATCGTAAGCCACCATGCTGGCTTCATACGTCGCCTTCGTCCTCCCCATCATCACCTCCGCCTGGCGAACGACTTCTTGAGCCGCCCCCACAGGGTCCTCCGGGAGGCGGTAGGTAGAGAAGAGGACAGATGAAGCGGCGGGCGTCGAGCCGGACACGGGCGCAGGCACTGGATCGACGACACGAATCGGCGCTGAGTCGACGGCTGGAGTTGACGCTGGGTCGACAACCGGGGTGGGCGCTGGGTCGACGTTCGGCGCAGACGATGGGTCGGCAGCGTGCACGGTCGACACAGGGACTGCGAAAGAGACCGCGGCTCGGGCCGCGTCCTCCTGTCGCAGGGCCTCCGAGCCAGAAAGCGCCTTCCGGCCCTTCATCCTTATGCGCCGGCGGTCCCCTCCCAACTGCTCCTCGTCTTCGTCGTCGTCCGACAGCTCTATGACAAGGCATGGTGCTTCAGATCAAGCAGGGAACCAAGTCAGTCGACCATCACCCGCGAAAGAGAAGAAGGATAAGACAAGTCTCATAGAGCCCATACCTGCACGAGATGTCGCGGCATCCGCGATCTCCTCGTCGTCTCGACCCCGGTCGATGTCCATCGAGGTCGTGGACGCGGCAGCTCTGGAAGATTCAGTCAAGAGATGAGTCGACTAAAACTGCAGTCGACCTCCAAGAAACAGAAAGAAACAAGTCCAAGTGGCACTTACGTGGAGGCGATGGGTACATCCACCTTAATCCTTGGCAGGGCCTTCCGGGACTTGGTGGCGGCGACCTTGGGCTGCTTGGGCGTATTCTCGGCCGGCTCGGGGGTGGTGGTTCGAGTGCGTTTGGGCGTCCGGGACCCCGAGGGACCCACTTGGGGTCGTGCGGCCCCTGGGTCGTTCTTCTCCTTGGATCATCGCTCGACACGGGGAGGTGACTCGACCTCCTCCCCGCTGGTGTAATCCTCGCTCTCCTCGGTCTCCTCCTCCGACTTCCATTCGGCGGCGTCGCATGTGCCCTCCTCGCCCTCCTGGCCCAAGTCCCCGTTGGGCAGCGAGTACATCTCTGTATAGATCTGCAAAGAAAGGAAGTTCGACCAAATACCAGTCAGAACCATCAATAAAGACCACAAACCAGTCGGTGGATACGTCACTCGGAAGTAGAGGGCTAACCTTGTCTCGCAGGTGGTCAGCGTCAAATGGGATGATCCTCCCAGACCCCCTGGGGTTGTCCTTGTTCCCGGTGATGCTCTTCAAACACCGCACTACGTACTCCGGGTGGGCCGCCTCCGGGTGGACTCGCGACGAGTCGTCGGTGCCGGAGTACAGCCACATCGGGTGGTCCTGGGCTTGAAGCGGATGGATCCTCCGCGTGAGGTACACCTCGAACATGTCCATCCCCGTGACCCCCTCACGGACTAGCTGGACGACCCTCTCCATCAACATGTCTAGCTCGGCCCTCTCGGCCTTACTCACTACCATCGAAGGAGGTGGGCTGGCTCGACCTAGAGTAAATGGAGGAAGGCCAGTCGACTGGCCCGGAGTCGGACTGTCCTTGTAATAAAACCTGGTCGACTGCCAGTCCCGAATCGACTCTGGAAGGTTCATGGGAGGGAAGGCACTCCTATTCCTAAGCTGAATCCCGAGCCCGCCGCACGCCTGGAGGACGTGCGTCTTGCCGTCACTCGGGTTCATCCTCTTGACGGTCTGTGAGCGGTAGGTGAAGATGTGCTTGAACAAGCTCCAGTGCGGTCGGCAACCGAGGAAGTTCTCGCACATAGAAACGAAAGCCGAGAGGAAGGCGATGGAGTTGGGCGTAAAGTAATGCAACTGGGCACCAAAAAAGATCAGAAACGCGCAGAAGAAAGGGTGCGGGGGCGTAGAGAAACCTCGGTCGACGTGGGTGGCGTGGAGTACACACTCGCCCTCCTGCGGCCGGGGCTCGAGCTCTCCTCCCGGCGCCCGCCAGGAGCCACCGGCGATCAACCCCTCCTCCTCCAGCTCCTCCAGATCCTCCACTACGACGGTGGACCGGATCCAATCCCCCTGGATCCATCCAGCGGGGAGTCCGGACCTCGACGACGAACCGATCCGGCCAGCTCGCCTCCCCTTCCCCGATGCCGCCTTCTTGGAGCGCTCCATGGCCGCAGTCTTGTCTTTGCCCATGGCTCGCGAGACGGCGGTCGTTGCGGAGAGAAGCAGGAAGGAGCGGGGACGCGGCGGAGAAACAAGGACGCTGCAGAGAAGCCAAGGCGAACGGGAGAAGACTAGGCACACAGTGCCCCCCGCAGCAGACTCGGCGCGCCTTTATAATGGCTCGATCGAGTGGCTGACCGGTGACCCCGAGCAATCCTATCCGATCCCGTAACAGACGCTGACGCGATACGTGGCGAAAAAGGAGGCGCGGGAATCGAGGCGTTCGAACCGCACCCCTCCGATTGATGCGGCACGTCCCGTCCCGCGCGCTTTCCCAAATTTCGAAAGCCCCGCCGAATCCGGCGGCTAGAGGGCAACCGATCCCGTCGAAAATGGCACGCGCTCACGGCGCCCAACCCCTAGTGCAAAACCCAGTCGACACAAGGAGCTCAATCGACGCAAGACATCTAGTCGACGCGAGAAGCAACTAATTCATTGATGGCTTCAGAATCGATCGAGGCGACCAAGACACAACTGAGGGAGCCTGCCCAAGTCACGAGCTCCGAAACAATATGCCCCAAGGATATCGAGCCAAGACCGGAGCTTCCCTCAGCATCCCCTTGCTCAAGCCCCAATCCATTCGGGGGCTACTGATGAGGTTACAGACCTAGGGTATGGTCATAAGCCTGACCAAAGTACCCCACCCAAGGTCACTACCCTAGAAGATCAAAAGACAAGAACCATGGCAGTGGAGATAGTTGACCGAGACGGTCCAAAGAGACACTTCACTCGACCGACCCACGTACGCAGGACGACTCAATTCCACTCGACCGGACTGAGCACTCGACCTCCGAAGACCAAGTGCATCTTGGAATGGCAATGGTCCTATATTTACTCTCTGTAGTAAATATCTTAATTATCCTTTACTCCAAGCATTATTAGTAACGCTTGCCTTAATGTACCTTTAAGCCCTTGGTAACGTGGAGCATGGTCGGGGTCCTGGCACACTATATAAGCCACCCCCTCCTCCAGAACGAGGGTTCGCACCTCTGTAACACACACATACACACATCAGTCGACCAAGCCTCCGGGCACCGAGACGTAGGGCTATTACTTCCTCCGAGAAGGGCCTGAACTCGCTAACACCCCGTGTACAACCTCGCCATAGCTAGAACCTTGCCTCTCCATTCGTACCCCCTACCCTTACTGTCACACTTAGAACCACGACAAGGTCCATGATGGAAATGGTGGCAACGGTATTGTCGTTGTCCCACACTGCCGTCGGAGACTGTCTCGCATCGCGGGGTCGTCCTCGTTGTCGGAAATCTTGGGTGAGCTGGCCGGCATGCCGACGTCGATTCGCCAGGCATGATGGCTCGGCCAGGCGGCCGCCTCATGGTTCATCTCCATGGAAAAGCTCTCCCACAGAGTGTCGGCGCCTGTAATCACAGCGATGTGGTGCAAGGGAGGATGATGTTGATCGGATTGTGTTGTGGCATGGGGGTAGCCTTGTGTGTCCGCTTTTAAATAGCGGATAGCAGTGAGGCCAAACATCTGAGTGTGTCAATGCGCGGTGCCAGAGTAGGTTTCTCGGCCGCCGAGTCTGCTTAATGGCGGCATACTGACAAACGGGCATTGAACGGGTATGGTAGATATCTGCCTTGTCCCGTGCAGTAACACGTCTCCGTCATTGAACAATCATAGACACTGAGGATGTGTCGCAGGTGGCGCCCTCGACCAGCGTGCAACTTTAATGATGGATGCTACGAGAGGTCGCGTCGGGATGTAAATGATTTAAGGTGTTGAATTTATTCCCAATTCCTTCGGTGCAACGCGGTCTGGCCGCTCGATTCAGCGATTGTTCGCACGAGTTCATGATCATGACCACACACATGATGTCAGCACAACATATGTTTGCATCACCCACCGAGGCTTTGCATCACACATGAGTTCAAATCGGCGCTTGCCGCCTCCTCTTCCGCGGGCCGATGGGCGGCATGGGACCCTCCCTCCTGCCCTGCAGCCCCTGATGTGGATTCGAGCCGGTGCTCTTCCTCGAGCCTGGCACCTCCTGATGCGATCCCAAGTTGGTGCCCTGATGCTGACATCAACCCTCCTATTGTGGACTCAAGATGGTGCCCCGCTGCTGGCTGCGACCGGATGGAGGAATGGTACCTCGTTCGGCCGACTTATTTGTGGCGAGTGCGGTGCCCCAACCTCCAGCGTTCAAGCAGGCGTGCTGGGTGTCGTTTTTCTTCCCCTGGGTGGAGGGAGTTCGTCAAGTTCAGTGAGCTGCCTCCTCAAAGGACACTGCAAGGTCGATTGTCAAAATCAGTTCACTTGCCTCAAATGCCGGCAGATTGGCCATCGCGCCCGGAACTATACCAACCCCGCGATGTCGTCTGCGGCCGCTGTGCAGCACCCGCCTGCTCCTCCTCTCAAAACGCAGGGCTCGCTGTCGATCCACTTGTGGCCTCGCGATGTGCAGAGACACACGCTAGCAACATCGTCGTCTGCGGCCGCTGTGCAACGCCCACCTGCTCCTCCTATACAAATCACACGATCGCTATCGATCGACTGGAGGTTGACCGACGGCAAACCTCGACCCCACGAGGCGGTGTGTCGTCGCTACAACATTAATGATCGCCATGGAGATAATGTCCGTGATGGTGGTGACCGGGGCAGAGGCGCACGTCATGGTCGGGATGGTGACTGGAGATCTTCCTGTCGCTCGTGTACCCAAGAGCGACAACCAGATGGTGATGCCAACTCTTGTGGTCGCTCGCCACTGCCATCTCCGCGCACCACCTCTCAGGACATCAGTGAGATCGTGACTAATGGCTTTGCTAGGGTCACACCTCCACCATCGCCTCACACCACTTCTTTGGACATCATCGAGATCGACACCACCAAATCTGCCATGGACCGGCTCTGCGAATCCGCTGCTTGCCTGGATGCCAGGATCCAGGCGTCCTCACGCAGGATGATTGTGAGGCACCCAGCTCAATCGTACCGCGTACGGAGACGCATTAGGGCCCTGCAACCTCCCTTTCTGGATCGACGGAGGGGCCATTGTCTCGTCAAGTGCAACAAGGCAGATCGTCGTTGCCACTCTTGACCCGACGGACGCTACACCGGAACTCGTCCTCACCACACCATCGTCGTTGCCCACAAGGTCTGTGATGGATGCTGATCTCTCTGTTCAGGAAGCGACAACACCAACCCACATTCCCTCCTTGAACGCGCAGACGGAGGGCCAGGAGGGCACGCCCATCTTCATCCCGCGCATGCCAGCACTTCTACCTTCCCCTATTGCAAGCTCCATGCCGCCAAGGGCACCGAAGGCAAGAATAAAAACTTTTACAGGCACTACAAGAAATATGTCAACTTGTGACCTTCTCTTAGTGACCCCAGCTGAATTGGTTGTAAATCCACGCCCATTTCGCTTGGAAGGGCTCAAACCCTGAAATTGCCTTACACCAAGTGGTCATAAAGCAGACAAGAGTGGTCGATGACCTTATTTCTACTTGATTACGACCAATATAAATGGTCATGAGGTTGTGAACGTGGATGCATTAGTACTTATTGCTATGACAAGGCGCCACCTCATCAGTTTTGCCTATGTGTCAATTTTTGCTCTAGGTTTTGAAGCAACCTATATTTCCGTTATTCCCAAAATTCCCAAAAAATTCTCATAAATACATTGGATCATATCTTCGTCAAATACGTAAAAAACCTTCCTCACCTAGTTCAAATATAATTCAACAATATTCATTTTCCTACTCTGTTCACAACAATACTTTGTGAAGGAAGTGCTATTTATATATACTTGATTGCCCTCAAAAAAATTTGGGCACTCTTTCTTATCCAAAGCATAACATGTGCGATGATGATCATATCAATGTTGGAACCACTTCCAACACACATCGTCACTTCACCTTTAACTAGTCTATGTTCATTCTGCAATTATCCTTTTGAGTTACTAATTTTAGCAACTGGACCGGTATCAAATACCCAGGGGTTGCTATGAACAGTAGTAAAGTATACATCAATAATCTGTATATCAAATATACCTTTGTTCACTTTGCCATCCTTCTTATCCACCAAGTATCTAGGGCAGTTTCCACTTCCAGTGACCATTTCCTTTGCAGTAGAAGCACTTAGTTTTAGGCTTGAGTTTAGCTTTGGGTTTCTTCACGGGAGTGACAACTGATGGCTTCTCGCCCCTCGTTGGATACCCCAAGTGGAAGGTTTGAGATGTAGCGTAGCGGCAAATTTCCCTTGGCAAAGATACCAAGGATCGAATCCCGTGAGACTCCGAGGGTCGACAAGAAGGTGTCAATAGCGCCAGAAACTTTTGCTTGACAGGACCTGCACACAGATACAAATAACTTTGCTCCCAACGAGTACAGAGAGGTTGTCAATCCCTCCGGCCTTGTCGTTTACAAAGGATCAAACGCAAGAGATAATAGTGATAGGTATGACTGCAACTAGGAAATAAGAACAAGAAGTAAATAGCGGGTGTGATCAGTGATGGTAATATGGACCGGGGTCCCATGATGTTCACTAGTGATGTCTCTCTCCCAAAAGACGATAAAACAGCTAAGCGAGGTAAACAAATTACAGCTGGGCAATTGACAGGATTATGTGCGCAAACCAATGCTAACTATGCTGTAAAGAAAGGTAGAGGCTCAAAAGCATGGGCGGTACGCCAAGGCAAGTAGACCGAAATCCATCTGCATCTACTACTAATCATCCACCTTGAGATATCTATCCAGAACATCTCGCTGGTATTAAGTTACGAGTCCCACCCAAAGTGTAAACTCAAAGCAACAGACAACTGCATTAAAAGAACTTTGCGTAAAGTAAACAATCCTTGCACCCGCAAGTACAAGCACCGTTGTTTTCCCCCTTGTGGCAACAGCACATCCCCTAGACTCATGTTTCTGTCACTCAAGCTAGTCATCAGGGGGCATGAACCCACAATCAAGCATAACGTTCCCTCTTGGAGTTACTACCTACTACTTGGCCAAAGCAATAAACAGCAACGGAGAACATGCAAGAATTACTCAAGAACATAAATATAAAAGAGGTGAATCAAATATATTACTCACACACAATCTGAACATAATCTCATAATCCATCGGATCCCAGCAAACTCAGCAGAGCAACAGCATAAAGATTACATATGTGCCTCGATCATGTAGGACAGCTCACGAGGTCTAATCGATGAAGAACAAAGAGGGGAGGAGAACATCACATAGCTACTGGTCATGGACCCATGGTCCAAGGGAGACTACTCACAACTCATTCGGGAAGCGTCCATGGTGGTGGAGAAGCTCCCGGTGGTTGTTCTC
Organism: Secale cereale; assembly: GCA_902687465.1. NCBI lineage: Eukaryota > Viridiplantae > Streptophyta > Magnoliopsida > Poales > Poaceae > Secale > Secale cereale. The sequence goes on along the minus strand of LR738710.1, from coordinate 791,546,566 downwards.
CCCTCCGGCAGGGTGCCGGGAGGAGTTCTCCTGGTGCTCCCGATCTTGGAAGCGCGGCGGCGGCGGAACATAGATGAGATCGCGAAAAAGGGTTCCGTCCTCGAGGGTTTCGGGACGCGAGCAATATATATGCCAAAGGGGGTCACCAGAGGCGGAGGTGGGGCCCGAGGCGCCCCCCTGGCGCGGCCAGGGGAGGGGCCGCACCGGGTGGCCGCCTGGGCCACCCTAGGCTCCCCTCTGGCCCTGCCTTGGTTTTTTTGAAAGCTCCCAATACGCTGATTTTTCCTGTATTTTTCCCGGAATTTTTAGGGCACGTTTAATATGGGGGAAACCTGAAATAGAAAAACAGCAGAAAACAGGAACTGGCACTGTGGTGCACTGAGTTAATAGGTTAGTCCAAATATGATCAAAAGTGTATAGAAGTGCATAAATATCATAGCAATATCACACAAAAGAGGCATGGAGTAAGCAGAAATTATAGATACGTTTTGGACGTATCAACAACTTGCTTGTCATTCTTCTTGAAGTTCCCCATGACAAAATTCAGCTCCATTTGCCTAGTAAATGTTGCTCGTTAAATTTTCAAAGTTTTTGTTCAGCTAGAAGCTTTGTAAAGGAAGTACTAACTATGCATATCCTAATGAGTTGAATTTTTCCACATCTATAATACCTAAATAGTTCATCCCCACTAATCTATTTCTCTTAACATGCACCCTATCCACATCAGCAAACACCATGCAACCATCTACCTCAGCTAATCTGCCACATCATCAAGTTTTTATTTTATTTTTCCTATCCTCTCTCAGCCAAATTTATCGGGGACATTTTTTCCCACGAGAGGTTCCCGGTCGCACGCCTCCTCTTCCCCACACCTGCCACCTCTTTTTCCCAATCGCAGCGCCGCCTCTGCTTCCGGCTCGCAACCGCCTACCTTCTCCGCAGCAACTTTCCCCCCATTTCATCTTCTCCAAACTCCATTAAATCACGGCAGTGGAAAGGATGCATTTGTATATTTACCCATCAATCGATCACATAAGAGCCATGAGACAGCAAGGTCAAGGTTCAGACTGGTGGCGTGGCGGAGCGATGTCTCACTGGAGCAGCGACCTCCTCAGTGGTCATGTTCGAGCCTTTTGCGTCGCTGCTCGAAGCCATGGCCTCCTTCTCCCACCGGCCGCTCGACTGCATTAGGCCACACGCCGCCGCAGACTGCCTTGTCCTCGATTCGGCTATGTGGGTGAGAGAGCCCAGCGGGTGTGGTCACCACCATTATTCCACCTTACATGGTGAACGCAGAGATCAGAATTCTCGTGTCGAGTAATCCCAGCGGATAGCCTCGCCGACCCCCGCGTTCGTTGGAATCACAACAAGGAGCTGGATGAGCCCTGCCACCGTCAGGTTTCAAAGTGAGTTGTGCCAACCCCTTTTGTAACCAATCTCAGCCGCCCTCGCTCCCTTCCAGATCTTCCAAATTTTGCTTCGATGCAACCCAAAGAAAAGGTGATAAAAATATGAGATTTTTTGCTGCATCATTGGAAGATTTTCATCTAAAATTTGCCAGGTTTTGTAGATGTGAGTATCTAGCATTTGATAAGGTGAGAATACTGTACTCTGTTTTTCTGAAAATGTTGTGTTCAGAAATTTTTCCATGGAATTTGGACATAGTCCTCACTGTTGCAGTTCAATTAGAAACAAGCAACTAATCGTGCTTTCTTAATTCTTGGTTAATCACATCAACCTTCAAAACAAATAATCTGATTACCATGGTTTTGATGTCTTATTCTCTGATTGCTGTTTTAGATGATGTTGACTGGGAAACAACAGTGATAGCAAAATAATGTTGTATACTTCATGCTCTTATGGCGAAACCACGAGGACTGAGGTTAGCATGGTTTAGGCATATAGCGTGATTTTGTAGTTCAAGCATATAATGATTTTATAGTCCAGGCATATAGCGATTTTATGTGCTTTAGAGTTCATGTATACTGAGATTAGCATGGTTCAGGCATATAGTGATTTTATGTGCTTCAGAGTTCATGTATACCGACTAATTCATCTATTCATCAAGCCATCATAGTTTCATTCAGTTTGATGTGCACACTTACAATTCACGCATATAGTGATTTTAAACTAGAGATTTTGATCAACAAGAATTCATGTTATCTGTAGCAATTGATGTGCTCTTATATCATATAATAAAAATTGAGCCAGAGTTGTTGGCATTCTACATTTTAATAGAATATATCATATTTTTTTTTATTTTTTTTATCCCATTAGGCAAAATTAGCATATGTATGTATGGCCGTATATCAACTATCTTACCATAATTTGTTGCACCTTTTTATTTTGGTAAAAGTTCATGCCGGTCGATTCATGGCACATATGAACATCCATGTACTTCAAACAATTGGATTAATGGCTTATCATTTATATCTTCAAGATGCATCTACATCCCGGGTTTCCACCATGGTTAGTTAAACACTTAATTAGAAGTTTATATTGTGACATATAATAATGTAAGGATTTATTTAATCTGAAGCTCTCTTACTGGATTAGCTTCGAGAGGTATGCTATTATTAACTCTGAAGCCCTCTTACTGAATTTTTAAATTACAGTAATTACAATATATACTTTTGTTAAGCATTTTTTTTGTTCTTACATTTCATTAAATACTTCTTAATTTTACTTGACATATATGTTCTTTTAGGAGGGAGGGAGGTTTAGATGTCATGTCTGGAGAATGTTAATTGCGCCTACATGGTTGTAGAGTATTAGTATCTTGGTTCACTGTCTACTGATAATGATGATTGCAAATTATTAGCAATCTCAAGTGCGAATAGTAGGATTCATTAGTGGGTGCCATTGAGCTGCTAAGATGATATTGCTTTTACTCTAGTGTCGAGGTCACTACATGCAAGATTTGTAGGTAACTGGGTGCTGAAAGTGTCTATAATTTGCGCATTCTTCTACAGTTTCACTTCATGTTGTAACCTGAAAGTGCACATAATTTATTCATGTTGTATTTATTTTCCAGCTTGCAAATTATGTTTGTCCTTCTCAAGTTATGTTTTCATGCTTATTCCACTAAGGAGCTATAGTTTCTCTTATGTTATTCATGTTATCAGGATATTTGGCTTATTTAATTCTAAGCAGAAAGAAGCTGGCTAAGTTCATTCTTGATTAAAATGTTGTAATATTGAGCCAAAACATGATAGGCAAGAAGCGATTTAGGAGCAGTGATTTTATGTTGGGATTTAGTTCACATGTATTTTAGGAGCAAAATTGCACAACAAGAAATCCTTCTGTTTGATCATTATAGACACAAATGTTCCCAACTTCTTTAAGCTTTGTAACCAGTTGAATTTGTCGATAGTTCGGGAACTGTACATTAGTTTTGATTGCACGGAAAGCAACCTAATCAATATTGTCAAATTATCACATTCAAACTTTGACGTGATCTCTAAAAATCATCATTCAAACATCCTACAACAATATCCCGCAGCAACGCGCGGGTAATCATCTAGTATTCTATATGCCCATATCATATCTCTCCATAAAGTTTTAGCTCCATCTAACAATCCATGATAGCTCACCATCCAATCTTTGTTTCTAGTAATATTTCCAGTTTGTGAAGCAACTACATTTTATATTGCTTGATAATTGCTGCCAATTTACCAGGACATGACCCTGCCCATAGAAACTCACTATGCCAAATTTTATCTCATTTAATTTAACCAATTGCCCTCAATATTTTCCCCAAATTTCTGTTAAGTGGAGAGCATTGTGAAGGAAGTACCATTTTTATATATCCAAATGGAATGAAATTTTTACAGTCCCTTCATATTTCCAAATTACCACCCTCCTCCAAATTGCAGCTAAATATAATCATCTATGTGAGCCCAGCTTCAATTTCTATTTTCTATCCAGATTGGCACATTGCAAAGCAAGTACTATCTAGACACCTCCTATTGTCCTCAAACTTTATGTGTCATCTTACATATCCAAATTATTGCCACATTCCAATATTCGGCTCCATTTTCCTATTAAATCTTCCTTAGTAAATTTCTAAAGTTTCTATACAGAGAGAAGCTTTGTGAAGGAAGTATAAGCTAGGATTATCCAAATGATATAATTTTTTTATAGTGCTTTACTATGGCCAAATGACCATACACCACAAAATTTCAGCTCAATCCATTTATCCATTTGAGCCCAGCTTCAACATCCATATTTCTGCCCAATGTGGTACTTTGCAAAGTAAGTGCCATCTAAGCTCCTCCATTTGAGTTGAAAATTTGCCAAGACAGTCTCCCTAGTAGCTGATCATCCTCAGCAAAAACTCATGCCCATTGTCCATGTGCGTGTCCCGTACGGCTAATCAAACACTTGACTGCTAATTCATGTTTGAGCATAGTTCGGTCTCCTCCTGAGATTCTTCTATTGTCATTTTCTTCCTAGAACCTACCTGGAGAGTTCCCATCCCACTAGACATGCCTAGGCCGCCCAGAACGCATGGCAACGCCACGGTCACGCGGTGACCATGCGGCGGGCATGCGAGTTTACATGCTTTGGAGTTGGGGCCCTTTGCCACCGTCCAAACCTCGACGTATCGCCACCAAACCATGTATTTCCGCTTAAATAGATACTTATGTAACTAGAAACGATTTTTGGAAATAATAAAGAGCAAACTATAAGGCAGTTGCAGTTCAAATTTGACCCGTTTCCTCCCGAATCGGCGGAAATTTGTCTTTTTCACGAGAGGTGGATAAAAGCTTTGGACACCCAACCATTTTGTCAATTGTGCATTAAATATGTCATTTATAAAAATGATTTGGTACAATTTTGCAACAAATATATGGTGGGTCCTTCACAAAAAAACCTCATTTTGGGCACTCAGAAAATGGAAAATGATTTTTTCATCCAAAGAAAACGAGAACTTCCTTAGGCAACATTGTTTGCCATTCCAATATGCACCCTTGTGCACAATTCGAGATCATTTGAACAAACTATGCTATGAATATGGCCATAAGATTGATCATTTGGCTTGACAGTCGCCCTCGTCGCCGCTCCTCTGCTTATTCGCCATGGACTACGTTGTTGCTCCTGTGCTTATTCTCTGTGGCGCCGCTCCCTTTCCACTCCTTCGAGCACAAGCAGCAGCAGCACTTGGCGGCGAGCATGTACACGCTGCACACACACACAAGCTATCTAAGGTATGATAAAAAGCTGGTTGATTGATCTTTGCATGACAAGCACGTACACAACTGCCTAAGCAGCTTAATTGATTCCGGCTATGTGTAGTGTAGGTACCAATTGCCCTGCAGATTTTTCTTTAATGATGACAAGAACATAATCGTTTCGTATTTGCCATCTGAACAAGTTATTGTTATCCAAATGAGTTTGCCTAGAATAACCTATTATTCACCATCGGTTCAGTAGATGTCTATGTAAGGGTAACATACAATGCTATTGTTTTGGGATTCTGCCTTCTGCAGTGATCGTTGAACGGTACTGTAGCGAGCTAGTAGAGACATCTATCTTCTGAATTTTACTTCACTTCAGTTTTCAATGCGGCAGAGGTTTAATGTTTAGTACTAACTTGGTTCACAATGGTCAGTGTGCAAGGTGACCCTCCCTCAGATGGTAAAGTCCGTGGCAAGAGCTATCGATGGCTAGCACAGTCGCTACAACATCCTAGCTACAACAACTTATCATATAGTTTCTGCTACATATCTGAGTTGGTAATCATTTCTCCTATTTAGAAATTGACATATATGAGTTGCTTATGTTCAGTAAATTTCATGAATGTATGAGTCTTTGTCCATGAAAATCCAGAGGTGTAGCATCTATCTACCAGGGCTAGTAATTATTGTTGGTTACAGGTTACCAAAGTGTTGCAGCTCATTGTATATGCAGTTCTAGTAGCAGCCATAATAATATATCAAGGACAGATAAGAGATCCTATACTTTCAGAAGGTTTTGCTTGCTTGGTTGATTAGTGTTTCATAATAGGTATATCTAGTCCATGTGAACATCAACAATGTCGTAGATGTTGGCTTGGATATTCCAGACATTTATTTTAGTTGGAATTAGAAACATCTAGTACGGTCTGTTCCTGGTGCAGCTGCAGGACCGCACCTTCATGCGAGACACCTTCAGAACATCAACCAGAACTACTGCCTGACGCTTGAGTGGTACATCAAGTGGGTGTACATCGGGCTGGTGCTGGTGTCCACGGTGGTGATGCTGTCCCTCATCTTCTCGGTGATCTACGCCAGGGAGCGGCGCCACCAAGCATACAACAAGGTGCACCGGGGCAACAATCCGGAGCCTATGGGCGGGAACACCTGATCCATGATGACCGTTTCGTGCATTCGGTCGTCATAGAAAAAGTCAATGAGTGTAGAGAGTAGAGGACCGCTGTGTGGTTGACTTGATTGTTGCATGTTGATTGATTCTTCTTTCGTTGTTGCGAATCTGATGCTTGCTAGTATTTTTTTTGTGTTCCTGCTCGGTTGATGTACAGTTTGTGATGGAGTAGGAAGGATTTCGTACTTGTTAACTGCTTGCCTCATTCGGTTTAGTATCATCTTGCATTGTGTCTCTTATTTTGCATTGAGATTGAAATCACACGAGGTAGCTTTTTGCACCATACTCAGGTATACAAATGGTCTTGGTGCGAGGTCTTGAACCATGCTCCCGTATTAGTTTGGTGATTATTTTAGATACATATTCTTTTTATACAGAAATATGTTGTGGTTCCTTGCTGAATAAATAAGTAACCAGTATAGATAAACATTTTAAAGTACAACTCTTGGAATTGATGTTTTCCTTGTTGTAAAATTACCTATTTGTTGTTTACTTGTTGCTATCAGTTAATCATACTTTATTCCTATTATTGAGCTACTCCGCCACCTCCCCCGGCGTCTTCACGGGGGCGCACGACGGTAGGCAGGTCGTGGGTGTGACGGACCTGCTGTTGCCGGCTGTCTTCCTCGACCACTTCCCTGAGCTGCTCCTGCCGATGACCCTCCTCAACTTCGCCCATTGCCTACTGTTGCTGCTGGTGAGACGATTTCCTCGATCTGTCGATTCTTCCTCTTGTCAACTACATATGTGATGATTTTATAACTGCTCTAGTTTGGATGTAGTTGTAACTACTGTATTTTGGGTGTGATTCGATAAAAGCTATGTGGTTTGGGGTTAAGGAGATTGTGTAGCATTTGAAGCTGTAAAAGTTATATGGTTTTACTAGTCATCAGTATTATGCTTATCAGCTTTAAAATTCTGAGACATCATTGTTTTCCTTTGCTTATTTATAATTGTGTAGCATTTGAAGCTGTAAAAGCTATGTGGTTTTACTAGTCCTCGGTATTATGCTTATATTCAGCTTTAAAATTCCGAGACATCATGTATTGTTTTCCTTTGCTTATTTATAATATATATGATTGTCTTTCTTATTTTCATGTGTTCTGCTTGCTGCTTGATCCATTCGCTTGTACCCTTCCTGGTTTGGCTTGAGTTATGATCGCACTGTTTTCTTTCGTAGGT
>LR738710.1:791523435-791538968 GCA_902687465.1 Secale cereale | reverse complement strand
GCGGACCACACCATCCTCCCCAAGGGGAAATACGAGGCCAAGTAAGTGCTCTCTCCGTCTCCATGCTCATTTCTAGAAGTTTCTGTATGCTCGTGTTTAGTTTGTGTGAATCCCTTCTATTTGAGTGAGATCTGAACTGCTATTGTGATAATGTAGAGTTGGTGTCTATTTTTTCATGCAGATTTGAGTTTCCTCTTTTTGTTTATTCTGTGTGGTGTTACTCTGATGGTCTATTGCAAGATGGCTCTATGGATAACTCAACTTTGTGTGTTTATGGAATTTCCTAGAGGGTTGATAAAACTGTGAGTCTGTCAGCTTGCTTTGAACCAATTGTTATGTGTTGCTTTGTGCAGTGCTGATTTTGTGCTGATATAAACTTACAATAGTATTACATTTTAGTATTTCTGCATGTTGTCGTATCACTAGTTCCATGCTGCCTACACATTTGAGTCTATTACTTGTTTTTGTTTTTATCCTTGATTAGTATTAATTGTTGCATTTTAGACTTAAAATTGTGGTGGTTCCTCTTTTACTGAAGCTCAAGTGTGAAGTGTGAAGCCGTGAAGTGTGAAGACAAGTGTGGAGCCGTGAAGTCCAACTCAGTAAAGAGTAGCATATTGTAGAATATCTATGTTGTAAAGATTGTAATAGATTTATTTAGTGGTATATTTGATGAATTTTATGTCTTCTTTGTTTTATTTGAAGTATTGATTATGTATGTGATTTGAAAACTTGTGAAATGGAAACATGTCCAGTGGGGCCACTTATGAAAATAATCTGTCAAATTTGTAAATTTCTGACATGTGGGACCAATTTGAGAGATGAACATGACAAGTGGGACCAGGTTGAATATATAATGGCTGAGAATAGAAAATCAATAGACTAAAAGGCCATGAACGAGAAAATAAAAGGCCGAATTTTTGGGCATGGCCCATGTGGCTGGCTAGAATTAATAGGAAAAATAATATTAAATGGGCTAAATTATTGGGCTCGGCCCATGTAGAACACCGAACTGGACCAGGCTGAATCTTACCAACAACCAATTCAATTGGTCGCAATTTTGCCACGTCGGATCCGATGTGGCCCGAGCAGACAACCAATGACCAGAAAATTGATCGTTGAACCAACGACCTTTCCCATTTCAGAAAAAGTTCATTAATTTCAGTTCACGACGGCCAGCTTTTGACCATATGTTTTTGGTCACAAAAAGGTCGCAAATGAAAAACAATGACCTTTCAGTGACCAATAGTGATGGTCGCAAGTTGACATATGTCTTGTAGTGAGGGGTTTTTGGCCTCCAACTATTTCGACACAACCCGCGGCTTCAAGCAAAGAACAGGAGCATGCGGATCGCCAAGCTTGCGGAGAAACTCCTGTGTCACCAGATGAAAATCGTAGCCGAGGGAGAGCCGATTACTAAGGCGGCAATAGCAAAATTTCCCTTAGTGTTCAAGGGGTGCCTTCCTGACATTGCAATTGCTGCTCTTCGAGCCCTCTTCAGGCTTGACTGCGATCTCTCTATTGCTGTTGAAGACGCTCTGGTCCAACATGGGGGACAAGGAGGTTTGGACGGGAACGACGCGGATCATTGCAAAATAAACTATCAAGTTTGCTCAAAGTCGGATCATTTTGTTCATTACTCCAAGTGAATCTTCCTGATCCAAAATGGTCCATCGTCGCTATCCGAGCACTGCCCTCTCATTTTAACAAAATGGTCCAGTGACGATGAGACGGGAACGACGGGAATATCCATGTTAACGATGATGGGTCCAAAATGGTCTCTATGCTGCTGTTGAAGACGCTCTGGTCCAACATGGGTCAATTTTTTTACTCACATTCTTCATGCCCTCTCATCATCGCTATCCGACCACTGCCCTCTTTTACTTGCTAACGATGATGGGCCCATGAGACCCAAGTCCTTCCGCTTCGAAAGCTACTGGATCAAAATGCCAGGCTTCCATAAGGTGGTCATCGACGCTTGGAGCGAGGAATCAAGGCACGTCGAGCCCTATCAAAGGCTCTTCCACAAGCTCAAGAAGACAAGCCAAAAATTGCGCAAATGGAGCAAGACCCTTTTTGTCAACTCCAACGTCCAACTCCACATGGCCCTAAAAGTTGTCCTCCACTTTGACTTAGCGCAAGAGGAGAGAGCTCTCAATCCTGAAGAAAGTGACATCCGCAAAAGGCTTAAGAGAAAGATTATTAGCTTAGCCGTGTTGGAGAAGGCTAGGAAGCGTCAAAATTCCAGAATCACTATCCACAAGGAAGGAGATGCCAACACTCATTACTTCCATTTGCGGGTCAACCATAGAAGGAGAAAAAAAAATCATTCCTCGCCTCAAGCACAACAACAGTTGGGTCACTGAGCATGAGCACAAGGAAAAAAATTTATCCACAACCACTTCAAGAACATTGCAAAAAATGCCCTTCAATTAACATCAAAATCAATTGAGGGAGCATTCCTACGCCCAATTGTGACCTTCATGAGTTGGGATAGGCCTTCACCGAAGAGGAAGCAAAGAGAGCTGTGTTTTCCATGCCAAGCGACAAGGCACCGGGTCCCGATCGATTCACATGTGCCTTTCTCAAGGCATGTTGGGAAACCATGAAGCCAGACATCATGCTTGCCATCAACCATTTCTCTGGTCTCCATGCTGCTCACTTTCATTAGTTGAACTCCACCAACATTACTCTCATTCCGAAGAAGGAGGGTGCCGAGGACATCACCGACTTCCGACCCATTAGTCTTATCCATGCCATTGCTAAATTAATTGCCAAGATGATGTCCAACTGGCTTGCCCCGCACATGAATGATCTTGTCTCGCACACCCAAAGTGCTTTCATTAAAAGAAGATGCATCCATGTATGTGCGCAGCCTCGCGAGACGCTTTCACCGTAGGAAAACCCCGGTGTTTCTCTTCAAACTTGACATCAAAAAAGCCTTCGACTCGGTGCGGTGGGACTTCCTCCTCGACCTACTTCGACACCTTGGTTTCCCGCCTCGCTTCAGAGGTTGGGTTTCCACACTTTTGACCTCGGCTTCATCGCGCGTTCTTCTCAATGGCGTGGCCGGCGACTACATCAAGCTTGGTCGTGGGTTAAGGCAGGGGACCCTCTATCACCCTTGTTATTTGTGCTTGCCATCGACCCGCCGCACCATATCCTTACGAAGAGCACAACTCAAGGAAATCTTCATCCCCTAGGTGGAAATGCTATGTCTATCCGTGCTTCGCTTTACGCGGATTACGCCACTGTTTTTCTTGCACCTTTTAAGGAGGACGTCAAGTTTTTTGACAACACTCTCAAGCACTTTGGGAAAGTCAACGGTCTGGTCACAAACTGTTCCAAAAGCTTTGTCGCCCCAATCCGGTGCAAAAATGTGGATCTCCCGGACATCCTCCAATCCTTCCCAGCCATGTGATGCTCCTTTCCGATGAAATATATCGGGTTGCCTTTGTCTATCCAGAGATTGAAGAGAATTCACTACCAACCCCTCGAGGACAAGGTTGCGGACCAACTCATTCCTTGGGTGGGGAGGCATGTTGCCTCGGCGGGTCGCACAGTCTTGGTAAAGTCGGTCCTCACAGCGATTGTTGTCTACTACATGACGACCTTAGATTTACCGGTGAAGGTCAAGAAGAAAATTGATGCCCTCAGACGTGCTTTCCTTTGGGCAGGTTGTGATAAGGTCACTGGTGGAAAATGCAAGATAAATTGGGAGCAAGTGTGCAAGTCCAAGATGCATGGAGGTCTTGGAATCCTAAACTTTGACAAATTTGCCACTGCCCTTCGCCTTCGGTGGCTGTGGGACGAGTGGCTTCACCCTGACAAGCCACGGGTTGGCTTGGGAACCCCTTGTGATGACAATGACTGACATATCTTTGCGGGGCTACCAAGGTCCAAGTTGGGGATGGCAAGCGTGCCAAATTTTGGGAGTCTACTTGGCTTGATGGGATTAGGCCCAAGGACATAGCTCCCAAAATCTACACTAGTAGAAAATAGGGTTTTGTTCACAGCTCAATGTACACATTAGTCCCGGTTGCATTACGAACCAGGACTAATGTGACCATTAGTCCCGGTTCGAGCGGCTAGGGCGTCGGGAAGGCATTAGTCCCAGTTCAAATGGGACCTTTAGTCCCGGGTTGAGACACGAACCGGGACTAAAGACTATACCTTTAGTCCCGGTTTGAGACATGAACTGGGACTAAATGGTGTGATGCCCTTTAGTCCCGGTTCGTTTCTCAAACCGGGACTAAAGGGGTTCGTGGTTCAAACTCTACCCCCCCCCCCTTCGCCATTTCAGATTTGAAAATAAATAAAAGAAAATGATAAAAACTTTAAAAATTCAAATCCTCCGAGATATAGTTATGTTACTACATCTACTAGTTAGGAAAATTAAAAAACTTAAATTTGGACATGTTTTGCAAATAAAGTGTTATGAAAAAGTAAAACGACTATATCTTTTGCATACGATGTTGGAAAAAACGTATAATATATCATAATGTTCAGGACAAAAATCCGCATCCGATTTTGACGTCCGTAGGTCATTTTGCAAATTTTTAGAATCCTCAAATTTTGAAAGGAATAAAAAGATATGCTCAAATTTCAGTTTTTTGAATTTTGGTTAAATCTGGTCAAACTGTGCTCAAACTACTTATTCAAGAAGTATTAGTGTTACTTAATAATTATTCATGAATATTAGTGTTACTAAATAATTAATTCAGTTTTTTTGAATTTTGGTCAAATCTGGTCAAACTGTGGTCAAACTACTTATTCGAGAAATATTAGTGTTACTAAATAATTATAGTTTTTTAGAATAATAGTTTCAAACTCAAATAGTGAAACGTGTGACTTCATGCTCAAGCTAAACTCCTGAGGGTTAATATGATTGACATCGTACTATTGTCAGGAAAACAACAAGTGTAGACTTGAAAACTAGGGGGAATAGAACCCGGAAGTTAACCGTGCTCATGCTGGAGTAGTGAAAGGATGGGTGACCGGTCGAAAAGTTAGATGATTTAGAATGATGAGGGGTGATTAGAGAATAGAGATTATCGATTAAATTGAGTAGTGGTGAGGGGTGATTAGATATTAAATTGTAAAAAATTCAGAAATTTGAAAATCGGGGAAAAAATCAAAAAAAATTCAAAAAAAAATCCTTTAGTCCCGGTTGGTGTTACCAACCGGGGCTAAAGGTGGAGCTCCAGACAACGGCCACGTGGAGGGCCTTTAGTCCCGGTTCGTAACAGAACCGGGACTAAAGGGGGGGGGGGGTGGCTATAGTCCCGAGGCCCTCTGGAACCGGGACTAAAGGCATGTTTTCTATTAGTGTTATGACTTGTCGAAGAAGAAGAATTGCTCGGTTCATTTGGCTCTCCACGATAACTTATGGACTTCCCAGGTGGACATTGTTCAGGGCATCACTGTCGAACACCTCTCCGAGTTTGTCTCCCTTTGGGAGAGGGTCTCACATGTCACCTTGACGTCAACACGCCCGACACTATCACTTGGAAGTTCACTACTAACGGCCACTACTTGGATGTGTCGGCCTATAAGGCGCAATTCTATGGACATACTGACACGACCATGATTCCGACCGTTTGGAAGATTTGGGCGCCTCCTAAATTCAAGTTCTTCGCATGGCTGGCAATCAACAATTGAATTTGGATGGCGGACATGCTTCAGCGTCGTGGGTGGCCAAACTGTAACTTTTTTCCACTATGCAAACAAGTTTCAGCAGCCCACCTTCTATTCCAATGCTGATACACTATCAAAGTTTGGCGTATAATCAAAGATTAGCTTGGTCTCCATGATGTGCATCCTTCCGATTGGAGTGATGCAACTTCCGTTAAAGAGTGGTGGAGCCACAATGCTAACAAGAAGACCCAATCGCGAAGGACGCTCGCTTCCTTGATGCTGCTAATCTCTTGGGAGTTGTGGAAAGAGAGGAATGCACGGATCTTTCGTAATAATGCCGTTCCGGTGGGAGTCGTCATTGCTAGGATTAAAGAGGTGACCTCACTCTCGAGCATTGCAGGTGAATAACGTAATGCCGCGAGAGTGATTGTTGTAATTCGGCCTTTGGCCTTAACCTCTAAAACTTCTCTCTTAATCAATGAAAATGGCAAAAAAAAATTGCCTAGTTTCAAAAAAAAAACATGGGATACATTTTTTTCGAGAAGGGGCGCTTTATTACTTAAAAGATTTAAGCGTTACACCCGGTCTCTGCATAACTAAGATGCACATGGCCAAATAAGGTTCTCTCACACAAACGAAAAAAGTGGAAATACAAAGAAACTTAGAGTCCGTGTAACGCCTAAAGCGGACAGGTGCCAATCCTAAGATCATGCTGCCACCCATGTTGGGTAAAAGTATTCCTTGCCGTATCCTCCAATCGTGTACACACCTCCGTAAAAAGGTCTCGGTTCTCCATGCGTTGTAGAGAGGACCATAAACGAAGAGTTCGGTACATCTGTAGATAACCTGCAACAGAGACGTACTTTTATCGTTAAAAACATTATCATTTCTACATAGACAAAGCGACCAAATAATCGCAAGCGCTCCCACCCTGAGAAGAGTTCTGAACTTGTGATCAATCACATGCAACCAGTTGCCAAATACATTAGCAACACTACATGGAGGATACAAGCCAGACGCTATTTGAATGACTGACCATATAGAACGAGCTAATTTGCATTGGAAGAATAAATGTTTTATTGTCTCCTCATGGTGACAAAAGACGCACTGTGGACTTTCATGCCAATTGCTCTTAATAAGGTTATCTTTAGTAAGAATGACTCCGCGACGAAGATACCATGCATATATTTTATTCTTAAGTGGTATCTTTATCTTTCAGATCTTCTTGTTATTGTCAACTGGCACATCAGACTGGATTAACGCTCTATACATAGACTCCGCTGAGTTACATGGGATATATGCATCTTTCCAATAATGGTTTTCTTCTTTTTACTTGATTCTCATATAAAATGCCCTTTTTTTGCGGGGTATGCCCCTTTGGTATTCATTCTAAATTATTATTACTCCATCGCAAAAAAATAAAAATAAAATATTATTACTAATACCAGAGTCGTGAAGGTTGATTATTGAAGAAGTGAGTACGAATTGGTACTACGTGTGTTTCTCCTTCTACTTGCAAACCATGCACGTGGCACTTATCCAGAAATCTGCGCAATTTTCAAATAAATAAAAAACTGTGCCATTTTCTTCAGTTTCTTCCACCCCCCAAAGTCCATTTTCCCTCCGCCGCGTGATTTGATCAGACGGTTCGTGCTAGCAGCTCAAATGAGAGATGAGATAGATCTCTTGCGTGCTGATGTTGCAAATTAAGCCGCGGAAGCACATGAAACACGAAACGCACGCAAGAAAGGATAGCTCATACTGGCTGCGATGTTGAGGTATGCCCTTGCATAATCACAATCGACTACTTGCTCAGGAATGACGTGCTTTATGGATTTCTCGGTCCATGGTTCTTTGCAGACTGGAGCGGCATGTGATTAACGACTAGACACTTCTCCAAGATTTGCAGTCTAAATGCCACGGGGCGTACGAAATGTTACGCAAACAAGTACTCCCTCCGTTCATCACTATAGGACGTTTTAGCGTAAGTGCGACGGGACATGTGCAGTGTTAAGCAAACGAGCTGGTCGTTCTTCCCACTTGTGCGAGTATATTCCTCACCGGCACAGTATATTCATCAGAATATGCAAGGCGACAGGCACCATTCTTACAAGACTCCTGCAACTGTCGGGACCGCCCAAGTCATCCAACCCAATTCTATATCGGTCTGCGGCACGATACAAACGTTTTTTTTTCGTAAATCAGAGACAAACGTAGAGGGCTTTGCGGGAGTCCGGGCCGCTCCCAAGCCCGTTTCTGACCATCCTAACTCACCCCAAATCCCCACCCGCCCCTCCCGCGCTTTTGTTCTGATGCACGCGCCGCTTACCGCGCCACATTCATGCTGCCCCAGAGCACGGAGCAACCGGCATTGATGCCTCGCGATGTGACCAGACGGATGGCGGTACTGACCGACGCGACCTTTCGTCAGCCGCTGCTTCAATGCGGATGCTGTTTTCCGAGGAACCAACTCCGGCTGCTGCGTCGCATTGAAGCAGAGCGCCACTTCGCCTGGGCCTCATTACGGCTATTCTAACCGTGCGCCTGCGACGCACGGAGCCACACTCCCCTTCCCCGAGCACCGGCCCCCTCCCCTCCCCGTCTTGGTGCCCGAGCCCCTTCTCCTCTTCGACCCCAGTTGAGGCGATGCCGAAGTCGTGGTGCTCCGTGCCAGCAGGCGAAGTAGGCAAAAGCTCCTCCTCCGACGGTTCTTGGCGCCACCGCCCACGCTCTCCGGGCCCATTGGCATCCACGGCGGTCGACTCCTCCGGCGCAGTCGTAGCCACCCCGACTCATCAAGGAGGCCGCTCTGACAGACAAAGATTTCGTCTGTCAGATCGAGATAATGACACAACGGTCACTCGGCTACATGGGTTCGTCGCAGCCATCGCCATGCCTGTGAAGGAGGAGCCGCCGTCCCCGCCACCGCGTGAAGCACGAGCCGGCGTCCTCGCTCCTGCCTGTGAAGGAGGAACCGGCCTCGCCCCGACACAACTGCATCGTCCAGATCGTACGGCGCGTGAAGGAAGGCCAGCCTCGCGCCCACACCACCGCGCCGTCCAAATCAGACGCCGGGTCAAGGAGGAGCCTGCGGCCCCGCCACACCGCTGGTACAGCCGCATGGACACGCCATCGCAACCGCCTCGCTATCAAGGAGGAGTTGCCTCACGCGATCAAGAAGGCACGGGGCCGCCTCCTCCACTACATCGGAGGAATTAGTTATGGCGGTCCCTCGGGCTCGAGAGCAGTCGTCTCTCAGGCGGAGCACGCCGCTCGGCAGCAGGCGAGGTACGCCTGGCGCAATGCCGTTCGCCGCTCCGTGTTCGCCAAGAGCGACGTGGCGTTGGACTAGGTCCGCAACGACCCAGACCTCGCCATCACGTGGTCGCTCGGCCACTCCATGACGACTGCGGAGACGACCACCAGGTGACGCCGCCGCCTTGACGGCAGCCTTGCCAAGATTGGTGAGGAGTGGTCACTTAGCGACTGCTCCGCCAACGCTGTTCGCGGCAAGGCTACCGCCAGGGATCTGAAGGCCATGTCGACCGTGGGCACGGCGACACTCCGCACGGCGCAGCAGGAGGCGGAGCTGCTCCTCCGCGAGCGGCAGGCAGCCGCCGGACAAGGTTGTCGCGGCTATCCGACGCCGTTCCGCTGCTGGAGGGACCACGACGACGAAGACAACACCGTCGGGGATGATGGTGCGGCAGGGCAGGGCGGCCATGCGTACGAGGTGGTCGTCCGGTATAGAGTTTAGTTTTTTGTTAAACAGTCGAAATATCGACCTTTGATGGAAATTATGTCCAAGCTTCAATGAAATCCGTCCAGTTTGATTGAATTTCGTCCAATTAGTTCAAACTATTGTTAAAATGTATGTGCCTACGGTTATATGACGGCCTACCGCAGCCATGTTCACATACGGATGCGGGAAAAATTTACGGGTTGGTGTTGGAGATGCCCTTAGGCAGGTTGGTTCATGAAAGATGAGTGGTGACTTTGGCCGAGCATATTCCCTTAGTAAAGATAAGACGAGATGTAAATCATAGTTGTAGCAGCTACCGGATCCTAACAAATCCAAATTATATTTGTTATCACCTACTACTATAGAACTGTAGCAACCGACCATACATTATTATAATTGATCTTGACCGCAAAGATCTGTCTAAGAAATAAGCAATTTATCGAAGGATTTTATTAACATAAATACAAGATAAAGCATGACTAATATAGCAGTAATAGCGCAAGTCATGCGATCTGACAAAGAGAGGGTAAATAGTATCTTCATATATGAACTGTAACTAAATATATGTAGAACAGACAATAGAACAAGTTGCATATATAAAGTAGAACCTAACATATTTAGAGCAAACACTAGAATAAAGAACCGTGAAAGGACCTCTAACAGAAAGAGCAAGAACACATACGGGACAGAGAATAGAACAAGATAAACTAAAGAGATCATGAAGAGATACGAAGCAGCGGCATAAGCCCCGGTCTTAGGTGCGGTGTCCTCGCCGGCCATGTCGTCGAGGAGATTGTCGACGTCGGGGAAGAAGTCGTCGCCGATCTGATCGTCCGTGATGAATCTGCCAGTAGTCGCGATGGGCGCTCCCCAAAAACCTTATCATCCTTCTCCCGTACAGGACTCAAAAGGTGCAGTTTCGGAGGCCTATTGTCCCGACCTGTGGTGCACGCCGCAAGTCGGGATGAGGAAGACAGCAGCAGCTCAGAGATGGAACCGGTGGCGAGAGGACGGAGAGGTTCTGGTGCGTCTCTCTAAGGAGGAGCGTCCTCCCTTTTATAGATGCAAGAGAAGGAGGGGAGAAGCCAGCGACGGGAGTTGAAGTGAGTGAGGGAGACGAAACGAACAGGCAGCAGCCGAAGAGGCGCGCCGTTCATCGTATATCCGTCGTGCGTGGCAAAAATTAGACATCGGCTCGGCTCATTCCCGCAACCCGCGGCGCGGCGCGTCGTGAGCAGGCGGGCGGCGGAGGAGGAGCGCGCGTGGATGTCCCTCTTGTTCTCATGCTCGTACAAATGGAGAAATAGCCTCCCTTATAAAGAGGTCCAACTCCCTCTAAACTAGCAATATGGGACTAAACTTTTGTAGTGCCCCTTGCCTTGCAAAAATGGGCTAAGTGGGCCTCTAGGATTTAGGAATTTCTGAAATTATTATTGGGCTGGCCCAAAGTAGATAAAATTCCAGCAATCCCCCACCAGATCCCAGAGGCACACAGAATTTGCCTATGGTTCCAAAACACTGTTTTATATACCGGTATTGCAGTGGAGACTGTTAAGTTGAACTTTCACCTAGAACTCTGTGCTACCCTAGTAAGCAACTTGAACAGTGGACTAGGCCTTGAACTGCAAGTTTTCTGCGAATCTAACTTCACACAAAGCCTTGACAGATACTTGGCTACCGTGGGTCTTCCCCGCGGGTGGAGCTTATGCGTCATACTACGTGACCTTTCATGAGCTTACTAGATAGAACCCTTCTCTCATAGATTGCGACGTTTGATAATCAGACTCATATAGGTGTGTTCTTCAAAAGATGTTCTGCAGGACAACATCTCTGCTTACATGAGCCACTTAGAACACATTAAGATATACATCAACCTGCCATGCAGACTTAGGAAAGTATTGTATCTTCATGGAGTGGTATTGATAGTAAGGATACTCTCCTCTCAGTTGACCAACAACTTGTTTTCCACATCTAATTCACGGGATCTCCGATCACATAGACTAGGTTACCACTGTGAACAACTCGTATTGTGGGTCTCATACCCATCTCCCTCGATACATTATCTATCACATTTCGTGATAGACCCTTAGTACACGGATCTGCCAGATTTTTAGACGTTTGGATATAATCCAATGCAATTACTCCAGAGTTTTTCATTTTCCTGACAGACTTTAACCTTCTCTGAACATGTCTTGATGACTTCATGTTATCCTTTGAGCTGCTCACTTTCGTGATCACAGTTTGATTGTCGCAGTTCATAAGGATACCCGGTACAGGTTTCTCAACTACTGGCAAGTCATTCAAGAGCCGACGAAGCCAATCTGCTTCGACCGTAGTTGTATCTAGTACTGTGAGCTGTGCTTCCATTCTTAACCTCGTTAAGATGGTCTACTTGCAAGACTTCCAAGAAACAGCGCTACCTCCATAAGTGAATACATATCTGCTCGAGGCCTTTATCTCATCAGGATCTGAGCTCCAGTTTGAGTCACTATGCCCTTCAAGCACCTTTGGGTGCCCGGTGTAGTGAATTCCATAATTTGCAGTGCCTTTAAAATAACGCAAAACTCTCTCTAGAGCTTTCCAATGCACATCTCCTCGTATTGAGACAAACCGACTCAGTTTGCTAACAGAAAAAGAGATGTTAGGTCTTGTAGCACTTGCTAAGTACATAAGCGAGCCAATAATCTGAGAATATTTCAATTGATCGCTAGCAATTCTTCGATTCTTTCGAAATAACACGCTGGCATCATATGGTGTAGGAGAGGGCTTGGAGTCACTATAGACAAAGCGACTCAATATCTTTTCCACATTGTGAGATTGAAGCAAAGTAATCTCACCATCATCATCTCTCAACAACTTGATGTTCAGAATGACATCAGCCACTCCTAAATCCTCTATCTCAAAACAACGAGATAGGTAATCCTTGACCTACTTAATAACATTCAAACTTGTTTCGAAAATCAGTATGTCATCAACATACAAGCAAAGGATAACTCCCTCGCCCCCACCATGGCGATAGTATACACATTTGTCAGCTTCGTTTACAATGAAGCCTGCAGCTGTTAAAGTTCTTTGAAACTTCTCATGCCACTGCTTTGGTGCTTGCTTGAGTCCATACAAAGACTTTAGCAACTTGCACACTTTTTCTTCCTGACCATCTATTACAAACCCATCCGGTTATTCCATATAAATTTCCTCATCCAACTCTCCATTTAGGAACGCAGTCTTAACATCCATTTGATGAGCGAGAAGACCATGCGAGGCGGCTAGCGAAAGTAGAACTCGAATAGTGGTCAATCACTCCACAGGTGAGTAAGTATCAAAGAAGTCTTCACCTTCCTTTTGGGTATAACCCTTAGCCACAAGTCGTGCCTTGTACTTTTCGATAGTACCATCAGGCCTAAGCTTCGTCTTGAATACCCATTTGCTCCCTATAGGTTTGCACCCATAGGGACGATCAGTAATCTCCCAAGTTTCATTCGCCAAGATGGAATCCATCTCACTACGAACCGCTTCCTTCCAGTAGTCAGCATCTTCAGATGCATAGGCTTCTGAAATAGAACTGGGAGTGTCATCTATTAGGTAGACAATAAAATCATCACCAAAGGATTTTGCAGTCCTCTGTCTCTTGCTCCTAGTAGGAGCTTCATTGTTTTCCGCCACGGGTTTGTCAAGTGTTCCATCGAAATGGTAGGTTCCGTAATTATACCTGATTCTTGATTCGATGAACTAGGCATCACCTGAGTAGATGAGGTAGTCATATCCTTCATGGGAAAGATATCTTCAAAGAAATTCGCATCATTCGACTCCATGATTATACCGACATGCACGTCAAATACCTCGGATTTTACAACCAAGAATCTATATTCAATGCTATTAAAAGCATATCCCAGGAAAACACAATCCAGTCTTTGGTCCAAGTTTGCGCTTCTTTGAGATTGGCACATTGACTTTCGGCAAACAATCCCAGGTTCGTAGATAAGAGAGTTTTAACCTTTTCTTCTTCCATTCCTCGAATTGAGTTATTTCTTTGTTCTTCGCGGGAACTCGGTGTAGGACATGACATGCAGTCAATATCGCCTCCCCCCACCATGCCTTGGATAGACCCGATGTATCTAACATGGCGTTAACCAAATCAGTTAGAGTACGGTTCTTTCTTTTAGCCACTCCATTTGACTGAGGTGAATAGGGAGGCGTCCTCTCATGGATTATACCATGTTCCGCACAAAAAGCATCAAATTCATTGGAAAAATACTCTCCGCCACGGTCGGATCTAAGCCTCTTGATCTTACGATCAAATTGGTTTTCCACTTCAGCTTTATAGATCTTGAAAAAGCTCAAAGCCTCATCCTTAGATTTCAGAAGATACACATGATAGTATCTAGTGGAGTCATCAATTAACGTCATGAAATATTTCTTTCCACCTTTTGTCAAAACACCATTCATTTTACATAGATCCGAATGTATGAGCTCTAGTGGTGCAAGATTTCTCGTTTCCGCAGTCGTGTGAGACTTACGAGGTTGCTTAGCTTGCACACAAACTTGACACTTAGAAACCTTGACGGTGGTGAAACTAGGGATTAAGTTTAATTTGTCTTGTCGTGACATGCAACCAAAGTTAACATGACACAGACGCGAATGCCATACATTTGATTCACTATTTTTGCAAACATGATTAACAACTTTATTGCAAACATCTGACATGGATAAACGAAACAGGCCTCCTGACTCATAGCCTTTACCCACAAACGTTCTATACTTGGATATTAGAAATTTATTCGACTAAAAAACAAGCTTGTAGCCATCTCTACATAACAGAGATCCGCTAACAAGATTCTTATTAACAGAGGGGACATAATGCACGTTCTTCGGCCGCACGATCTTCCCCGAAGTAAACTTCAGATCGACCGTGCCAACACCACGAACAGAAGCACTTGAACCGTTTCCCATCAGCACGGTTAAAGTCCCTGCAGTATGATAAGACGAAAACATGGAAATATCACCGCATACATGCACATTAGCACCTGTGTCAATCAACAAATAAGGAGAATGACATACTGAAAGAATAGTGGGAAATATACCATACCCATCATCCTTCATGTCTGTGTCTCCATGTGACGTCCGGATAATTACGCTACAGTAATTCCACGCTAATGATGCCACGTCACCACGATCACTGTTGCTAATCTCGCGTTGGATCAAAATTGTTCAAAATTTAAATTTAGCAAACATAAAAACAAATATGTTCGGTGTGTGACAAATATTACTATGGTAATTATAGTGAAGAAAACATAATTTTACAAAGTGCCTAAGTGCTTTAAACTAAATAAAACAGAAAAGGGAAATAGATAAAAGAAAAGAAAAACTACTAAACAAAAACAAAAAAAGGGGGAAAAGGCCCCCTGGCCAACTGGGCCAGATGGCCCAGCCGGCAAGCCCAACCCCTGGACTATATGGCCCTTCCCCCGTGACCCAAACAAACCACCGCCCACTTCCCCCCACACTCCTTCCCCCTCCCCGATCCAATTTGGATCGGGATCGAACCCCGTCGCCCCATTGTCCCCGACGCCGCCGCTGGATCCGCGCCGCTCGGAGCTCGATGCGCCTCGGCCACGTCGCCGGTCTGCCTCCCCTTCGCCGTCGCCTCGTCCCCAAAGGCTCCACCGAGCCTCGTCGCCCGTACCCCTGCAACGCTCGTGAGCCCCCCTCCTCCTCTGCCTCGCTCCCGCCGCGAACCAGGCGCGCTCGCGGCTCCGCCTCGCTCCTCCCCTCCCCTCTGTCCCACGCTCGCGTGCCCTGCGCTCGTCGCTCCGGCCACCGCACGCATGCGTCCCGTGCACGCCCGTCGACCCGCGCCCCACCTAGCCTCGCCGCGGTCCCCGCTCCCTCGCTGGCTTCCTCCGCCGCAGACCCTCCCCGCAAGGCCGCCCCGCTCCGGCGCCGTCCGCGCCTCCACGCGCGGCCACGCCGCGCATCACGCCCGGCCGATCCCACTACTGCTGCCGCCATGCTATCCCGTCGTGCTGTTGCTGCTCGCGCGCCGCCGCAGCCTCGCCGAGGCCGCTGCTCCGCCTCCGTCCCCACGCCCCTCTG
The DNA here is from genome assembly GCA_902687465.1 of Secale cereale. NCBI lineage: Eukaryota > Viridiplantae > Streptophyta > Magnoliopsida > Poales > Poaceae > Secale > Secale cereale. Next base: position 791,523,496 of record LR738710.1, on the reverse strand, counting down.
GCCCCGCCGGCCGCCACGGCCCTGCTCCGCCTGCTCGCGCCACCCGGCTCCCTGCTGATGT
>LR738710.1:791459194-791523371 GCA_902687465.1 Secale cereale | reverse complement strand
CCCGCGCGCATCCCGCGTCGCTGATGTCTACTACACGCTTCTATTCCTGTAGACAGTGTTGGGCCTCCAAGATCAGAGGTTTGTAGGACAGCAGCAAATTTCCCTTAAGTGAGTAACCCAAGGTTTATCGAACTCGGGGAAGTGGAGGTTGAACGTACCCCTTTCAAGCAACCCTGCAATCAAGATACAAGAAGTCTCTTGTGTCCCCAACACACCTAATACACTTGTCAGATGTATAGGTGCACTAGTTCGGCGAAGAGATGTTAAATGGCAAGTGATATGGATGGCAAAAGATGTATTTGTAAATCTGAAATAAAAATGGCAGCAAGCAAATATGTGGTAAACGTGAGCACAAATGGTATTGCAATGGTGGAAACAAGGCCTAGGCTTCATACTTTCACTAGTGGCAACTCCCAACAACATTAACATAATCGAATCACATGATATTTCCCATAATGGAGACGCAATCGGAGGTCATTCCTTTGTGGTCAAGAGAGGACGAGAATTATGTAGGGCTACAAAAGCACACCTCTAAGTTCGTAGTTCTCAATCTATGGATTTCCCAATGTCACCGCGGCCATCCAAAGATAGTACCACAATCACCACAACATATCTCAAGGATAGTCAAAGACAAGCACCAAGAGACTCTCAATCTTCAATCAACACACAAAAGAGGAAATCACTCATGAAAATATTCTTCTAATCCATGTCCAATAGACCGCTGTCACCTTGGTCTCGGAGATTATACTAGATAAAGACAGGTGAGTACATCAATCCAATACATAGAGGAAGGGAAAATATCATGGGATCACCCTAGATTAACATAGCCTATGATCACAACGAAGATCACATCATGGGAGAGAGAATTGACCACATAGCTACTGGTAGAAACCTCAGCCCCGAGGAGGAACTACTCCCGCATCATGGAGGGAGGAAGCAACGTCGATGGAGATGAATCCGGGGGCACTTCCCCATCATGGCAGGATGCCGGCACAGGAATTCTGGTCCCCCGAAACTTGGTGGTGATGGCGGCGGAGATCGGAATAGCTTCTGGAGAAAAGGGTTCTGGAATCAGGGTTTCCGCGACGGGAGATAAATATATGCCAAAGGGGGTCACCAGAAGCGGAGAGGGGGGCCCAGGCGCCCCCCTAGGCGGCCAGGGGTGGGGCCGCCTGGGCTGCCCCTGGCTCCCCTCTGGCCCCACTTCTGGCGCGTGGAAGCTTCTGGAGCACTGATTTTTTATATATTTTTCCCGGAATTTTTCTAGCAATTTAAGTAATGGGAAAAACTGAAATACAAAAACAGCAGAAAACAGAAACTGGCACTGGGGTGCACTGAGTTAATAGGTTAGTCCAAATATGATCAAAAGTGTATGGAAGTGCATAAATATCATAGCAATATCACACAAAAGAGGCATGAAGCAAGAAGAAATTATAGATACGTTTTGGACGTATCAGTCGCCTCCTGCACCGCCGGCACTCCACCGCGGCCGCGTTGGCTCGCCTCGCCGGCGAACCCGCCCAAGCCGGCACCGGGGCCAGAGCCCTGCTGCGCCCCCGCGCTCCCATGATGGTGCCTCGCCCCGGCGGCCTCGTCCGCGGCACCAGCGGGCGAGCGTCTGCTTGGGTGCCCGTCGCCGAGCGCCCGCTCCGCCTCTGGCGCACCAAACCCGCTAGGCCCTTTGGGCCAATGACAGGTGGTCCCACGCCCCCAGAACGTTTTAAAAAAAGAATAAAAAAGATATATAAAAACATTAAATATTAAAATACTTGAAATATAATTAATTAATTAATTAATTGCAGGATTAATTAAGTTAATTAACCATAATTAGTTTAACTAAATCACTAATTAACCTAACTAAACTGTTAGTTAATTAGGCAGTCAATCACAAGCGGGACCCACACGTCAGTTTGACCAGTCAACACCCCCTGTTAACTGCTGACGTCATTAGCGTGGAATTACTTTAGCGTAATTACCCGGACGTCACAATTCTGGATAACTGATGACTTGATCACAAGGAATGGAGGGAGTAACCATAATTAGTTTAACTAAATCACTAATTAACCTAATTAAACTGTTAGTTAATTAGGCAGTCAATGACACACGGGACCCACACGTCAGTTTGACCAGTCAACACCCCCTGTTGACAGATGACGTCAGCATACACTATTCTGGATAATGTTGGTTTATTTAATAATTAATAAATTAGAAAATGATTTAAAACTTTAAAAATTAATATAAAATAATCCGTAACTCGGATGAAAATACTTTATATATGAAAGTTGCTCAGAATTTAGAGACGAATCCGAATATGCAGTCCGTTCGCTCACCACACGTCCCTAGCATAGCGAACCTACAACCGTCCCCCTCCATTTCACCTGTCCGAAAATACCTAACACCGGGAATACTTTCCCGGTTGTTTTCCTCTCGACCTGTATCACCGAGCACTATGTTAGGTCACACGTAGCACCACGTTTTTCCATGTTATGCTTTGTGTTACAATTGTTTGCTTTATATTTATTGTTTCTTCCCCCTCTTCTCTCCGATAGACACCGGGGCTGAGACCGCTGGCAGTGCTACGGTTATCGACGGTGTCGACGACGACCCCTCCTTCTTGCCAGAGCAACCAGGCAAGCCAACCCCCCTTGATCACCAGATACTACCCATTCTCTTCTCTCTTATTCTTGCATTAGATTTGCTACTGTTGATGATTCGATAGCTCCTATTCTGTTGCATAGCGTATCATTGTTGCTACTACTGTTGATACCTTTACATGCTATCCTAAATGCTTAGTATAGGATGCTAGTATTCCATCAGTGGCCCCACATCCTTGTCCGTCTGCCATGCTATACTATCGGGCCGTGATCACCTCGGGTGGTGATCACGGGTATATGCTATATACATTTTACATGACACATAATGTGACTAAAGCCGGGTTGGCTCGATGAGTACCCGCAACTGATTCCGATGTGGGGGCTGAAAGGACATGTGGCTCCATCCAGGTAGTGGTGGGCCTGAGTTCCCGACGGCCCCCGAGTGGATCTTTGTGGCGGAGCGACAGGGCAGGTTGAGACACCCAGTCGAGAGGTGGCCTGGCCCTGGTCGTTGTCCGCGGTTATTACATAATAACACGCTTAACGAGATCTTGGAATTTGATCTGAGTCTGGCTGTTGGCCTATACGCACTAACCAGCTGCGTGGGAATAGTTATGGGCTCTCGACGTCGTGGTATCAGCTGAAGCCTTCTTGACGTCAGCGACTGAGCGACGCGCGCCGGGTTGGACCGCGTAACGTAACTTTGTAGGATCGAAAGTATGTCTAGAGGGGGGTGATTAGACTACTTGTAAATATAAAAATTCTGCCTTTTGATCATGAACAGTTTTTGGCAGATTCTCAGTAATGATCAATTCAAGCATCACCCTACACATGCAATTCTAGAGTATAAGCAGCGGAAAGTAAATTGCACATGTAGAAAAGAGAGGTGGAGAAGAGCAAACGCAATTTGGAGACGCGGTGATTTTTCTCGTCGTTCCGATAGGTGGTGCTATCGTACATCCACGTTGATGGAGACTTCAACCCACGGAGGGTAACGGCTGCGCGAGTCCACGGAGGGCTCCACCCACGAAGGGTCCACGAAGAAGCAACCTTGTCTATTCCATCATGGCCAACGCCCACGGAGGGCTAGCCTTACTCGGGGTAGATCTTCACGAAGTAGGCGATCTCCTTGCCCTTACAAACTTCTTGGTTCAACTCCACATCTTGATGACGGAGGCTCCCAAGCGACACCTAACAAATCTAGGAGGCACCACCCTCCAAAAGGTAATAGATGTTGTAGATGATGATGAACTCCTTGCTCTTGTGCTTCAAATGATAATCTCCCCAACACTCAACTCTCCTCACTGATTTGGCTGTGGTGGAAGAAAGGATTGAGTGGAAAGCAACTTGGGAAGGTTAGAAATCAAGTTTCACATGGTAGGAATGGAGCAACTTGATCTCAACACAAGGGTAGGTGGTTCTCTTCTTAGAAAGTGTAAGGTAGGAGTGGTAGTTCTTTCTGATGGCTCTCTCCACGAATGAAGAGGGGGTGGAGGGGTATATATAGCCTCCACACAAAATCCAACCGTTACACACATAATTGAGCAATCTCGGTGAGACCGAAGTGGAAACTCGGTCAGACCGAAAGTTCAAATATAGTGAATGTTGGGGTTTTCGGTGGGACCGAAAATACCATCTCGGTTTGTCCGATCTGAGTCAATACAGGAACTTGCCAGTTTCGGTGAGACCGAAATCATCAACTCGGTTATTCCGATTTGAGGACAAACGGTTACAGAAGCTTGGCAGCCCGTATTTCGGTGAGACCGATCTCAAACTCGGATTGACCGATTTTTCTAGGGTTTGGCTTATGGCTGAGGTGGTTCATCTTGGTGGGACTGAGTTTGGAAAATCGGTTGGTCCGAGATTAATTATGAGTGTGTATTGTAGTGAAAGTTGCTAATAGTTGAAGGAGATATATCACTAAGCACTTGAGCAACCAGATCATCAACACAACCTCATCCCCTTTTAATAGTATTGGCTTTTCCTATGGACTCAATGTGATCTTGGATCACTAAACCAAAAATGGAGTGTTGAGCTTTTGCCAATGCTTGCCTTAGCATTTTGAGGGGTCCACTTCTTCAGTCATTGCCATACCCATATCACTGAACTTCTCTGAAATGATTCTCAAGTAACTATTAGTTCAATGATATATATGTTGTTATTAATTGCCAAAACCACCCGGGGATTAGTTGCACTTTCAATCTCCCCCTTTTTGGTAATTGATGACAACATATAGATCAAAGCTTCGACAAAGGATATAATCAATGAATAATATCGTCGCTTTGAGAAGTATGTGATAAGCAAGAGCTCCCCCTAAATTTGTGCATTATTTAAAATTTGCGTTTGAATGCAAATGCACAATCAATTAGGATCATGGGTCACTCTTCCATGTCACATACATCTTGGTGGAGCGCACAAAATGATAAGAATGAATAACATGCACCCAAACACCAAGACATGAGTAAATAGCCATACAAGATAGGAATAGCATATGATAAGCATTAAGCACACATTAAAGCATAGTACGACCAAGCACTCATTAAAGTAGCATCAAACGTAGTATCAAGCACACTGAAAGTTTCAAGAACCAAAAGTACCAAATGAAACGGCAAAAGAACGAAAGAGCACTCTCTCTCTCGAAGCCCTATGATCTATACAATTTCTCCCCCTTTGGCAACAAGTTACCAAAAAGTTCGAAAAAGCATAGAGCTAAACGTCACTGTGGGCTCTGCTGGCGGCTCCTGTCTGGGTAGATGTTGGAGTAGATATGACGGCATCGGCGAAGACTTCAGCTGAGGTCTGCGCTGGAGGAGTGGATACTAGAGCTGTGGCTGGAGTGACTGCTGGAGCTGTAGGAGGTGCTGAAGTGGTAGCCCTGGAGTCAGTCACGGGAATAGCAGCTGATCGGGATCCTCTGGGAACCGGAGCAGTCTGGCGATGAGAGTCCTGGACTAGGTCATCCTGCATGAGCTCTGCCTGTCCTGCCTAGCTTCCTCCATGTCTGCCTCAAGCTTGTTGACGGTCACCTGAATTTCAGTCAGCTTCACGTCCAGAGCGTGGATCTTGTCGTCAACAATCCTCTCTAGGCTCTCCTGAGATTGTTCAATGCTGGCCAGGCGTTGTTCAATCCTTTGAGTAGCTTCAAGAATCTGCTCTCCGAAGCTCTTTGGTTTAGCTGCTGCTGCCTCTTTATCAGCTTTGGCTTTCCTAGCAGCTTCAATCTTGGCTTGACCTTCAACCGAAGTTGGATCCTCCTCGTCCATCACAACAACATTATCTTCATGCTCTGGCTACAGTGGTAAGTGCTTCCTATCCAACATGAATTTGCCCGTGCCAAACTTGGCATTGATAAGCATCTGAAGCATCTGAATCTGCGGGGCAAATCCACATGACCTCTCTTGGTCAACTGCAGTCCTCTTAATGGTCTCTACCATTAAGTCCATCACCTTGAAAGGTGCCTTCTCATCAAGTATGTGCAGCATGTTGATAGAATAGCCTCTGATCATGCGATGGTCTCCAGACTTGGGCATCAAGGTATGCCTCAGAATAGTGTTAGTGGTAGGTAGACCTGCCTGGAGATAGTACACTGAGCCAAGCTTCCACACTTCCAAATCTGCTGCGGGGATCTCCTTGTACATGTTTTTCATGGAATCATGGTTCTTCTTAGGAATCCCATAGACATCAATGTCGTCCTCTCTTTGCACTGGAGCATTCAGAAGTTCTGCCCATTCTTCAACAGACGAAGAAAACCTTTGACCTTCAGTCATCCAGGTCATCTTGCCATCAGGATAGAAGTGGGCTGTGGCATAGAACTGCATAATCATCTCGTCGTTCCAGTCTGTCAGCTTCTGACCCACAAACTCAGCAACTCCACATGCAGTGAAGCTCTCATGCACATGGGGAAAGAAGTCTCTGTGCTCTTCACTGTCAATGTACTTCTAGTCAACGTACCTGGTGTCTGCAACAATAGGCTTCTTGTCCATCAGCACAGTCTCATAGAAGTCCTGCTGCTCTCTGGTGTGGAATCTGGGGTCCACAGCAGTCCTTCTCCTCACGGCATATGGATCAGACCGTCTCCATAGCCTGAGACCTCTATCTTTCCTTGCCTTCATATCCTCGGCTTGAGGATGAGCATCATTGTGGAGTGGCAGTTTTGGACGGAGTTTCAGCAACACATGTTCTTCTTCAGACTCAGACGGTGGCACATCACCCTTGTTCTTCTCAGATGCTGGAATGTTCCTGGTAGTCCTCTTGGGCTTGGCAGTAGGCTTTGCTGGAGCTGCCTTGGCTTGAGCAGGCTTCTTGGGCTTTGAAGTGGCTCCAGCCCTAATAGCATCACCCATGAGCTTAGCCTTCTGAGGAGGAGGCTGGGGTGCTTCTTCTTCTTCTTCATCCACTGCTGCATGAGGTTCAGCATACACTACCCTCTTCCTCTTGGAAGTTTTCTTCACTTTACTTGGAGCTGGCTCTTCCAAGTTCAGCTTCTTGGCAACATCTGATTGCTTGACCTTGCTGGTGCCTTTCTTTGACTGATGCCCTTGGTGCTCTTTGGCAACAACTTTTCTCTTAGGCTTGGAGGACACTTCTTCCTCAGCTACAAAATCAGAATCCTCATCATCTGAGTTCCTCTCCTTTCTGGTTCTGGTGGCTGCAGGAGGCAAGCCACTAGGTGTACTCCTCTCACCATCATCAATAGGGCTACTAGCCTCAGGACTAGTATCTGCCTCTGGAATCTCTGCAAAAGGTGACTCTGACCTGTTCTGGCTGTCACTGGCATCTGACATGGCTGACAACCTGTGAATAGATAAGGTATAGGCAGAGTAGAAGAGTTATCACAAACTGCAGAGGTTTTTGCAAACAAAATGAGTTCAAATCTTAGTTTTAAGTTTTCACAGAATGCATTTCGGTCAAACCGATTTTCAGTTTCGGTGAATCCGAAGTGTATAACAGAAACTTAACACACCACTTTCGGTCAGATCGAAATGGGTTTCGGTCCTGACGATAAACTAGGGTTTCACTAAAACTGTACTTCGGTCACACCGATTTGCACGACTCGGTTAGACTGAAAGTGCAGTGCAATGGCCAGAGGCCGAATCGGTCACACCGAAAATTTAAATTCGGTTTCACCGAGATGTGTTCCGTGGAAACCTAACCCTAAGAATTTTACTCGAAACAAGAACGATCTGATGGAAAGGAAGTTTTTCAATCGTGGCTAGATACTGGGCAAACCAAACGTGCAATGAATCAGATGGGAGCACGAGAGGGATCGAGACTCACCCTAACTTGGTGGAGTCCCTCTACGGCGGCAATGGCGCGGAGGAGAAAACCGTTGACGGCGGCGGAGTCCTGCGGCGAGGGCGCACAGGCGACGACGGCGACGATCCGGAGATCAGGGCGACGGCAGCAGGGGGCGTGGGAGCGAAAACGTTTGAAGGATTAATCAACGCGCGCTGCCCTCGGTATTTATATCCCCTTGCTGTCGGTGGGACCGAGTTGAAAAACTCGGTGACACCGAGATGGATAACTGCTATGCAGTTACGCATATCGGTCACGCCGAGATTTAGAACTCGGTTTCACCGAGATGAAACCTAGATCAGTCTAAGTGCTTTTCGGTTTGACCGAGTGGGAGAAGTTGGTATGTCCGAAAATTACTTAGAAGGTTTTGGAAGTTAGCCCTAGACGGATCGGTGGCTCCGAGTGCTCCTCACTCGGAGGGTCCGAAAATGACTTGTTCAAAGTTTGTGATATAAGCATGAATAGAATTTGAGACAAGAAAGCATAGATAGCTAGGGGAGGTACTTAGGCATTCTTGTCCATCCATTTGGCCAGAAAAATCAAAACAACCAAAACAACAAATGGATGTCCTCGAATGGATAAAATCATGCATTCAACATGCTCACACAATAAGATAGCAAATGAAATATGTGTCAAACATGCACAACCAACACTCTAGCTACTAGCACACAATTTGTCGATGACTAGGTCATCTATATATGAGTATTTTGACTTAGGAGCCAAATGAGAACATTTGATCATAGGTCATACTCATCGTTTAAGCACAAGTGGGGTTACCACTTTTACATAATGCATTGATGTGTTCACATCATTTGAAGATGCTTTAGCTCATTTTTAGAGCAAAGCTCCCCCTAGATGTGAGAACCCCTTTTAAAGGGTCAAACTAACCTTGGGTTGTCGTAGAAGACTTCATGTAGATGTTGAAGATGTGGATGCTCAATGTTGATGTAGATCATCAAGAGTTGGGAGCTATCCTTTGGATTAGGGCACTTTCAATACCTACATGGGTTAGTCCCACAAGGAACAAACAAGGGTATCCATAGACATAGATTGAAGTTCACAAAAGATGATGTCCATGAAAGCAATGATTACCTTGTCCCTTGACTTACCAACAAGAGGGTTTGTGACTCCATGAACTAGTGCATGATGTGGAAGTTGTTTGCACAAGTTGCCAAAATGAATATGAGTGAAGTATGTTGGCGGAGTAACCCTCAAGAACCTTCTAGTTCTTCTTCTTCGGGATCCACATCATCTTGATGGGAATCCTTGGGGTTGTAGTTGAGCTTGACGAAGTAGAACTTGACGTGTCCTTGGGAACCCACTTGACCATGGCTTGAGGTGCTTCAATGAATGCATCAATCTCCTCTTGAAGCTTGTCCTTGGCTTTTAGCTTGTGGTCTTGTGGTGGAAGGTCATCTTGAGCTTGTTCCATATTGGAAGAAGTAGGATCATACTTCTCCTTTTGAGAAACAAACTGTGGAGTAGGGTATTGACCTTCTTCCCACTCAACACCTTCGGCGTTGAACTTTCGCTCAAAACCAATCCCTTGATTCTTCCGGTGCCTCCCTTGCTTGCGAACAATTTCCTCAAAGTTCTTGCTTCCGGCAAGGCTCTTGTAGACACCTTTCTCTATGATTTCCTTCAATAAGCTATTCTCTTGCTCAAGTGTAACTTGGCTTGAAACATTGTTAGTGGAATCAAGAGAACTACTAGAAGTATCAACATTAGATTTAACATGGTTATTGTTACTACTAGAGGAAGAATTTTTCTTATGCTTGTCATGCTTAGTCTTAATAGGTGGCAAGAAATTAGACAAGAGAAGTCGTTTGGCAAGATATGAAGAACTCTTCTTTCGAAGATCGTCATTGATCGCTTTTAGAAACTCATGTTCTTGCTCTAGAGTGAGCTTCTCGAAGCGTAGCTTCTCATGAGATTTTAGGAGCTCTCTATGATCTTCTTGAGTTGTTTCATGAGCTAACTTAAGAGTGTTTAGTTCTTTAGTTAGACGCTCAATCTCCTTCATAGCATTGTCATTCGACTCTTCTCGACTATAAAGACTACTAGCATTTTCATCGTTACTAAGCTCACTAGATTTATCATGCAAGAGCTCATCTTCACCAAGCAAGTCATCCTCATCACTATTGAAGTCAATGAATTCAGGGTGTGTTACCTTGGGGCCTTTAGCCATGAAGCATCTTCCAATTCCCTCATTTGGTGAATCAAATAAGTCGTAGGAGTTGGAGTTGGAGGATACGAGAGCAAGACCGGCAACACCTTCATCTTGACTGTAGTCGGAGTCGGAGTGATAGCTTCCATCGGATTGATTGTCGGAGTCGGAGCCGGAGACCCATTCACCTACATGAGCTTGATGTCTTCTTCTTGTGTAGCTCCTTGATGACTTGTCTTTCCTCTCCGAATCCTTGCATCTCCGAGAGGGTCTTCGTTCATAACGATCATCTCTACTCCTTCTCTCTTTCCGAGGTGACTCATCTCTTGATCTTCTTCTTGGAGATTCTTCTCTTCTCTTGTGGGGAGCCGTACACTCATTTGAGTAGTGTCCGGGTCTTCCACAATTGTAGCAGTTTCGATCACGACTAGAAGATCTCTTTTCATCATATGATCTAGACTTTGAGCTTCTTTCTTTGCCTCTATTCTTGTAGAATTTGTTGAAGTTCTTAACCATTAGGCTTATCTCTTCATTGGAAATTAACTTGTCACTTGAGGTTGTGGGAGCATCACTTGTAGCTTTGTAAGCACCGCTTGACTTGTTGTGAAGCTCTTCCTTATCCTTAAGTGTCATCTCATGAGCAACAATTCTTCCAATGACTTCAGTTGGCTTGAGAGTCTTGTAATTTGGCATCATTTGGATCAAAGTGCACACTGTGTCATACTTTCCATCCAAAGCTCTTAGAATCTTCTTGATGATGAATCGGTCGGTCATTTCTTCGCTTCCTAAGCCGGCAATCTCATTTGTGATGAGAGCAAGCCTAGAGTACATTTCAGCGACTCCTTCACCATCCTTCATCTTGAACTTGTCAAGTTGACCTTGAAGAATATCTAGCTTTGATTCCTTCACAGATTCGGTACCTTCGTGCATTTCAACCAAAGTATCCCAAATCTCTTTAGCATTCTCAAGACGGCTGATTTTGTTGAACTCCTCGGGACACAAGGCATTGAAGAGAATGTCACAAGCTTGAGCATTGTTTTGCAACATCCGCAATTCTTCAGGTGTGGCTTCGCGATCCGGAACTTTTCCTTCCTCGAAGAATTCACCTTGCATGCCAACACAAATAATGCCCCATGCGGCTGGGTTATGACCAAGAATATGCATTTTCATTTTATGCTTCCAACTAGCAAAATTTGTACCATCAAAGTAAGGACCTCTACGATAATTACCCTCACTAGACGCCATACTCTCCTAGGTTGTGAAACCAAGCTTATGGAGTCCAATGCAATGGAAACCAAAACAATGGAGACCTAAGCTCTGATACCACTTGTAGGATCGAAAGTATGTCTAGAGGGGGGGTGTGATTAGACTACTTGTAAATATAAAAATTCTGCCTTTTGATCATGAACAGTTTTTGGCAGATTCTCAGTAATGATCAATTCAAGCATCACCCTACACATGCAATTCTAGAGTATAAGCAGCGGAAAGTAAATTGCACATGTAGAAAAGAGAGGTGGAGAAGAGCAAACGCAATTTGGAGACGCGGTGATTTTTCTCGTGGTTTCGATAGGTGGTGCTATCGTACATCCACGTTGATGGAGACTTCAACCCACGGAGGGTAACGGCTGCGCGAGTCCACGGAGGGCTCCACCCACGAAGGGTCCACGAAGAAGCAACCTTGTCTATTCCATCATGGCCTACGCCCACGGAGGGCTAGCCTTACTCGGGGTAGATCTTCACGAAGTAGGCGATCTCCTTGCCCTTACAAACTTCTTGGTTCAACTCCACATCTTGATGACGGAGGCTCCCAAGCGACACCTAACCAATCTAGGAGGCACCACCCTCCAAAAGGTAATAGATGTTGTAGATGATGATGAACTCCTTGCTCTTGTGCTTCAAATGATAATCTCCCCAACACTCAACTCTCCTCACTGATTTGGCTGTGGTGGAAGAAAGGATTGAGTGGAAAGCAACTTGGGAAGGTTAGAAATCAAGTTTCATATGGTAGGAATGGAGCAACTTGATCTCAACACAAGGGTAGGTGGTTCTCTTCTCAGAAAGTGTAAGGTAGGAGTGGTAGTTCTTTCTGATGGCTCTCTCCACGAATGAAGAGGGGGTGGAGGGGTATATATAGCCTCCACACAAAATCCAACCGTTACACACATAATTGAGCAATCTCGGTGAGACCGAAGTGGAAACTCGGTCAGACCGAAAGTTCAAATATAGTGAACGTTGGGGTTTTCGGTGGGACCGAAAATACCATCTCGGTTTGTCCGATCTGAGTCAATACAGGAACTTGCCAGTTTCGGTGAGACCGAAATCATCAACTCGGTTATTCCGATTTGAGGACAAACGGTTACAGAAGCTTGGCAGCCCGTATTTCGGTGAGACCGATCTCAAACTCGGATTGACCGATTTTTCTAGGGTTTGGCTTATGGCTGAGGTGGTTCATCTCGGTGGGACTGAGTTTGGAAAATCGGTTGGTCCGAGATTACTTATGAGTGTGTATTGTAGTGAAAGTTGCTGATAGTTGAAGGAGATATATCACTAAGCACTTGAGCAACCAGATCATCAACACAACCTCATCCTCTTTTAATAGTATTGGCTTTTCCTATGGACTCAATGTGATCTTGGATCACTAAACCAAAAATGGAGTCTTGAGCTTTTGCCAATGCTTGCCTTAGCATTTTGAGGGGTCCACTTCTTCAGTCATTGCCATACCCATATCACTGAACTTCTCTGAAATGATTCTCAAGTAACTATTAGTTCAATGATATATATGTTGTTATTAATTGCCAAAACCACCCGGGGATTAGTTGCACTTTCAAACTTCCTTAGTAATGGAGGTTGCTAGTTCTGCTCACCGGCCGCCCTCGCAATGCGCAGGTGTGCATTGGGCGATGGTCCCACACCCCAGTGCGCTTAGGACTTAGACCGGCATGCTGACCACTCTGTTGTGCTTAGGTAGGGCTGCGATGTGTTGATCTTCCGAGGCCGGGCATGACCCAGGAAAGTGTGTTCGGCCAAATGGGATCAGGCGTGCTGGGTTATGTGGTGCACCCGTGCAGGGAAGTTATTCTATTCGAATAGCCATGTCCCGCGGTAAAAGGACGGCCTGGAGTTGTACTATGACCTCATGACAACTAGAACCGGATACTTAATAAAACATACCCTTACCAGTGCCAGATACAACCCGGTGATCGCTTTCCCATAGGGCGGCGAGGGGAGGATCGCCGGGTAGGATATTGCTATACGATGTTACTTGGTGAACTTACCATCTATTCTATTCTACTTATGCAAGACGGAGGCTGCGAGAAGCGATGATACTTGTTACTTTCCAGCTACTCTCTTCTACTGCTGCAAGATGGAGGCTGCCAGAAGCGTAGTCTTCGACTGGATTAGCTATCCCCGTCTTATTATGGCATTCTGCAGTTCAGTCCATAGATATTACCCCTTACACAGATACCATTGCATATGTAGAGTAGATCCTTGCTTGCGAGTAATTTGGATGAGTACTCACGGTTGCTTTGGTCCCCCTTTTTCCCCTTTTACTCTTTTCTCGAATGATGCAACCAGATGGTGGAGCCCTGGAGCCAGATGCCACCTACGATGACTCCTACTACACCGGAGGTGCCTACTACTACTACGTGTAGTCTGCCGACGACGACCAGGAGTAGTTTAGGAGGTCCCAGGCAGGAGGCCTTGCCTTTTCGATCGTTGCTATATTTGTGCTAGCCTTCTTAAGGCAAACTTGTTTAACTTATGTCTGTACTAAGATATTATTTCTTCTGCTGACTCTTGTGTTTTTGAGCTATGTATTCGAGCACTCGAGACCCCTGGCTTGTAATATAAAGCTTGTATTATTTTAATTTGTGTCTAGAGTTGTGTTGTGATATTTTCCAGTGAGTCCCTGATCTTGGTCGTACACATTTGCGTGCATGATTAGTGTACGGTCAAATCGGGGGCATCACACTTCAATGACAACATTGACGGTCTTGCCGCCTTTCCCAAGATGACGCTTGTCATAGCGATTAAGGCAACTAGGAGCCCAATGATCAGGATCTCCACACACATGAGAGACACCTTTCTTCTTGTCATTCTTCTTCTTGAAGTTGGTGTGTTGCACAGCCTTGTTCCTCCCATCAAACTTTGCTTTACCATCAAACTTGCCCTTGTTCTTGAACTTGTAGGACTGGAAGTTTTTCTTCTGTACCAAATTGGCACTAGATCCTCCCTCAATACCTCGAGCATGTGTGTCCTTTGCTCTCGCCTTTTCTTCCACATCAAGAGTACCAATGAGATCCGGAACAGAAAAATCCTGCCTCTTATGCTTCAGTAATGTAGCAATGTTCCTCCATGAAGGAGGAAGCTTAGTGATGATACCCCCGGCAACAAACTTGTCCGGTAGCATGCAATTGAAGTGCTCAAGTTCTCTAGCAAATGACTATATTTCATGAGCTCGCTCAACCACAGAGCGCTCTTCAGTCATCCTGTAATCATAGAATTGCCCCATGATGTACAGTTCAGTGCCGGCATCTGAGACCCCAAACTTGGCCTCGAGTGCGTCGCACATATCTTTTCTATTATCAATTGACGCATAAGCATCAACTATGTTCTCACCAAGAACATGTAGGGGAACGTAGAAGAATTCAAAAAATTTCCTACACTTCACCAAGATCAATCAAAGGAGTCATCTAGCAACGAGCATAAAGGATTGCATCTACAAACCCTTTGTAGATCGCTTGCGGAAGCGTTCGAAGGAACGTGGATGATGGAGTCGTACTCGTCGTGATCCTCGTCACCGATGATCCCAGCGCCGAACGGACGGCACCTCCGCGTTCAACACATGTACGGTACAGCGACGTCTCCTCCTTCTTGATCTAGCAAGGGGGAGGAGAGGTTGACAGAGATCCAGCAGCACGACGGCGTGGTGGTGGATGCAACGAAAAAAGCTGCAGGGCTTCGCTGAGACCCTGCGGGAGGAGTAGGAGGTGTAACGGGGGGAGAGGCGCCAGGGGCTGAGGTGCGGCTGCCCTCTCTCCCCCCTCTATATATAGGGGGCCAAGGGGGGGGGGGCGCCGGCCCTAGGAGATCCAATCTCCTAGGGGGGCGGCGGCCAAGGGGGTATCTTGCCCCCCAAGCCAAAGGGGGGGCGCCCCCACCCCAAGGGTTTCAACCCTAGGCGCATGGGGGGTGCGCCAGCCCACTAGGGGCTGGTCCCCTTCCCCTTATGGCCCACGGGGCCCTTCGGGATGGGTGGCCCCACCCGGTGGACCCCCGGGACCCTTCCGGTGGTCCCGGTACACTACCGGTGACCCCCGGAACTCTCCCGATGGCCGAAACTGGATTTCCTATATATCATTATTTACCTCGGGACCATTCCGGAACTCCTCGTGACGTCCGAGATCTCATCCGGGACTCCGAACAACATTCAGGTTTCCGTGTGCATATATCTCTACAACCCTAGCGTCACCGAACCTTAAGTGTGTAGACCCTGCGGGTTCGGGAGACACGCACACATGACCGAGACGACTCTCCGGTCAATAACCAACAGCGGGATCAAGATACCCATGTTGGTTCCCACGTGTTCCTCGATGATCTCATCGGATGAACCACGATGTCAAGGATTCACTTAATCCCGTATGTTATTCCCTTTGTCTATCGGTATGGTACTTGCCCGAGATTCGATCGTCGGTATACCGATACCTTGTTCAATCTCGTCATGGCAAGTCTCTTTACTCGTTCCGTAATCCATCATCACGTGACTAATTCCTTAGTCACATTGAGCTCATTATGATGATGTCCTACCGAGTGGGCCCAGAGATACCTCTCCGTCATACGGAGTGACAAATCCCAGTCTCGGTTCGTGCCAACCCAACAGACACTTTTGGAGATACCCGTTGCGTACCTTTATAGCCACCCAGTTACGTTGTGACGTTTGGCACACATAAAGTATTCCTACGATATCCGGGAGTTGCATAACCTCATGGTCTAAGGAAGAAATACTTGACACTGAAAAGCTTTAAGCATTACGAACTATACGATCTCGTGCTAGGCTTCAGATTGGGTCTTGTCCATCACATCATTCTCCTAATGATGTGATCCCGTTATCAATGACATCCAATGTCCATGGTCAGGAAACCATGACCATCTGTTGATCAACGAGCTAGTAACTAGAGGCTTACCAGGGACACGTTGTGGTCTATGTATTCACACATGTATCGCTGTTTCCGTACAATACAATTCAAACATTAATAACAGACAATTATCATGAACAAGGAAATATAATAATAATCCTTTTATTATTGCCTCTAGGGCATATTTCCAACAGTCTCCCACTTGCACTAGAGTCAATAATCTAGTTACATTGTGATGAATCGAACACCCATAGGGTTCTGGTGTTGATCATGTTTTGCCCGTGGAAGAGGTTTAGTCAACGGGTCTGCGACATTCAGATCCGTATGCACTTTACAAATATCTATGTCTCCATCTTGAACATAATTCCGGATGGAGTTGAAACGGCGCTTGATGTGCTTGGTCTTCTTGTGAAACCTGGGCTCCTTGGCAATGGCAATAGCTCCAGTGTTGTCACAGAAGAGAGTCATCGGGCTTGACGCGCTTGGAATGACTCCTAGGTCGGTGATGAACTCCTTCATCCAGACTCCTTCTTGCACTGCTTCGCAAGCAGCTATGTACTCAGCTTCACATGTAGAATGCGCCACGACGCTCTGCTAGCAACTGCACCAGCTGACTGCTCCACCATTCATAATATACACGTATCCGGTTTGTGACTTGGAGTCATCCAGATCTGTGTCGAAGCTAGCATCGACGTAACCCTTTACGACGAGCTCTTCGTCACCTCCATAAACGAGAAACATATCCTTAGTCATCTTCAGGTACTTCATGATGTTCTTGACCGCTGTCCAGTGTTCCATACCGGGATCACTTTGGTACCTCCCTACCAAACTTATGGCAAGGTTCACATCAGGTCTGGTACACAGCATGGCATACATGATAGAACCTATGGCTGAGGCATAGGGAATGACACTCATCTTTTCTCTATCTTCTGCCGTGGTCGGGGATTGAGCCGTGCTCAATCTCATACCTTGCAAAACAGGCAAGAACCCCTTCTTGGACTGATCCATATTGAACTTCTTCAATATCTTGTCAAGGTATGTGCTTTGTGAAAGACCAATGAGGCGTCTTGATCTATCTCTATAGATTTTGATGCCTAATATGTAAGCAGCTTCTCCAAGGTTGTCATGGAATTAGCACGGCAGATGTATGGTTTAGCGGACTTAGTAGTGGAACCATCGCACGGGTTAGCTTGAAGAGGTTAAAAGCACACAAAGGACACAGAGGGTTTATACTAGTTCGGCCCCTTCGATGAAGGTAAAAGCCTACGTCTAGTTTGGTTTGGTATTGCTTGGGCGTCGATGAACAGGGAGAAGATTGCTTGCCTGTCTCTCGATGGATTGTTTTCCCTGCCCCTGAACCGTCGCTGGGTCGTCCCTTCATATAAGAGGTGACGCCCGGTCCGGTTCACAGAGTCCCGAGGCCGGCTCATAATTGTGTCCGCCTCGGTCTTTGCTCTTTCTACCTTGTGCCTCAAGTTACATGATAGGACGGTTTACAAACCGTAAACTTTAAACATGGGCCCTAACCCTTCACAGGCCGTAACCTCTACTGAGTTTATAATTATACAACTATATTACCATAATCCGGTTTTCCCTAGCCGGTTTATATCTGCTAGTAATATCCCTGACATTAGGCCCCAGAATGATTTGTACTTGTTCATGTGAGTCTTCTAAATCTTGCATAAACTTCTTTCTTGTATATTCTCTGTTTTTGTAAACCGGCTATGACGTCATCCATGGAAATCATTTGATTCGATTGTGACATCACTTCCTAATTTATTGCGCACAGCCGTTTGTTACCTTTGTTTAAAAGCCATCCCGAAAATCGAGGCGATAGGAGAATCTTTATTAAATCTCTGACCTCCTCAAATCCCGCGCTTGCTGTTTCATCTCTCAACCCTTATAAATACCGCCGCGCCTTTGCCTTTCTTCCTTCCGGTTGTCTTCTTCCTCCGTCGCCCGAAGCTTCTCCGTCGTTCTCGAGCTCGTCGCCGCCGTCGACCAGGCCGCTGCATCAACCTGAAACGCATCCAGAGCCACTCCGCCGCCGTCTCCTTCTGCTTCAGGTATTCCCCTTCTCCTGCTGCAGATCCATAATCTAGGGTTCCTCCATTGCTTCCGCCATTATACCTCGAAGCTTTTGCTGTTCATCCTATACGCCATGCCCGTAGTAGATTCAACTTTAGATTAGCTTCGAAACTCGCTCCTGCTTCGTAGCTTTATGCTTAGATTCATATCTCTAAGTTCGCCCTTAGATTCGTTTGCTCTGTAGAAAGACCTCCGCAGTTCCTCTGTGACAGTTCTGCATAAATTTCATCTTTTTCTTTACCGCTCAGATCTATTTTACCTTAGCCTCTTGTAGAAACTTGTTTCTTTGTCTTTGATAAGTCTGCAAGTTACTTGCCGGTTTAATCGGTCATATATTGCTCCTGCGACACATCAACCACGAATCGACGGTTTAGCCTCTTCCTTTTTTTTGTTATCATAAACCGGTAGTAGCTCGTTTCCCATCTGCTCCCGGGTCGTCAATGCCATTAGTCCCTTGTCGAAACCGTCGATGTAATTTTGATAATATGATCCGGTTTATGCTTGGCACTTGAATAATTCGGATTTTGCACTTCACTTTTTCAGCTTTTTTCCTTTTGCTCACATGTGTGCCAAGCAGTTCGTCTCCTGCAACTCGGTTCCTTCCCGTATCACGGAAGAGGATTTAACCAATGCCGCTTCAATTGGCATACTGGGTCCTCAAGCAGTTCTGAAATGGCGGGCTCCAAAGGATGAATGTCCTCCCACCCCAAAAGAAGGAGAAGTTATTGTTTTCTTTGATCACATGGCCCGGGGTTTTAGCCCTCCCGGTTCAAAAAAATTCCGGGACGTGTTGGCCGCCTTTCAGCTTCACCCTCAGGACATAGGTCCAAATTCCGTATCAAACGTCTGTAATTTCCAAGTCTTTTCTGAGGTATACCTTCAAGAAGAACCGTCAGTGGACTTGTTCCGAGACTTTTTCCACTTAAACCGGCGGACTGAGTTCACTGCCGGACCACATCAAGAACTGGGTGGTGTCAGTATTCAGAAGAGGAGATATGTAGTTTTTCCTCATGCTGCTCTCCATACACACCCCAAGGATTGGAATCAATCCTGGTTTTATTGCAAGGATACTTCGCCTGAAGGAGAGAACCCACTGCCGGGTTATCGCGAACATCGTCTTCCTGAAGATCATCCACTGCCGCAGCGTCTTAGCTCCTCGGAACGGCCCTGGTTCGCCCCTCAACTCGCCAAACTCAAAGCCTTTATGGCCAATGGATTGACTAGAGTTGACTTCGTGCGTTGTTGGCTTGCCTGGAGTATCCTCCCTCTGAGCCGGCGCTCCGGCTTGATGTATAAGTATACCGGAAAGCCGGATGATCCTCAGCGCCATACCGACATAATGCTTCCTGAGAAGGAAGTTATTGAATCTGCTAAGAAAATGCTCAACATCTCTTTGGAGGAATGTAGCCAAACCGGATTGGCTCCATATTATAAGAAGAACAAACTGCCAGCAGTCAATCTCTTCTGTTTGCTTTTAATCCGTTCATTTAAATTATCTTCCATTTATCTTTCATCTTCTACACAGGCCGACGATCCTTTTTGGAAAAGGAAACCTCAGGATAAGTCAGGCAAACAGCCACGCCGGAAAACCTTCGCTGTTAAGAAGAAAAAGGCAGCTACTAGCTCCGGTTCACATGTTGAGGAAGATGATCCGGATTCTGAGGTATGAATTGATCCTGATATGCTTTGATCTCTTTTATCCAGATTTATGTTCACAGTGTCTTTCCATAGGATTTGGCTGAGGCTGATAAAGCGGCAGAAACTGAGGTAATCACTCTTTCTTCACATTATGAACCGTCGGTGCCCAAAATTCGTAAAGCATCTCGGAAATACCCTTTTTCTCATCCTTACGCTCAACTGGACCCCAATTTTCTTTTGAAGAAGCAGCAACACGAAGCCCGCCTGACTACACGCCATAGTGGCCATGTAGTCGAGTCTTCCGGAATATCTCTCACTCCGGCCCGGATACGCCGCTCTGAGGTTATAATTTCTCCAACTCTTCTTCATCCCAAGGCCGGACTTATACGCAAACCACTTAAACCGTCTGATCCTAACTATCAGGAGACACCTTTATCATCTTCTGGCGAATCGACTGCCACGCAGGTCCCGATTCTGAAAACTGTCCCTGGGTAAGTCCTTTAGCTCATCTGGTTTACCTTTGTACTTTGCCTTTATGACTCTGATTTCTTTTTCAATTCCTTTCAGTAAGCCCAAGCCTAGCAAAAAGGCAAAGGCCAGCAAAACGGCTGCTGAGACTGCTACTGATGATCCGGTAGCTGATCCGGACGATGTCATCCCTCCGGAAAACGAGCCTACAATTCAGCTTGACGATCCTGCTCCCATGGATCATGATTATGTTGCTGCTCCCGAAAATCCCAATGCTGAAGATGTTCATGAACCGGCAAATCCTATCCGGGCCAGCCCTCCTCGGACTAGCCCGGCTCCCGTTAGTCCGGCTCATACTGCTACCCCTTCACAGCCAACCAACGCTTCCTCTCCGGATGTTCAAATAACCGGGACGGGTTTAACCGCTCCTGCTGAGCCTATCATTTTAGCCAAGCACACTGCTAAAGCGGAGAAGCTTCAGCAAGAGAAGGGCAAGTGGAGCACCGATTTGTCCAATTATGCTGATCTGAGTGCCCAGGAACTTTATTCCGGGTACTTGAACCGGCTTCATACCAGCCGCGACTATGAACAGGGCTTGGTGAATATGATGAAGGATAAATATGAGGTACCTTCCTTCACTTATCTCCGCTCTTGCTTTCTTTATATTTCTGTGTCATGGTAGCCCCCAAGTTCCAGTTTAGCTTTGTTGGAGGTGAACCGGTACTTCCAAATGTGTACCAATGATCTTACATTAGCCCCCAAGTGCCAGGGGCGTAACTCGTTTTATGTGCCTGGGACTTGTCTAAATCTCTCTTTCAATACTTCAACTGCCCATTAGCCCCCAAGTGTCAAGTAGATAACTTGCTTATGGGCTTGAGACTTTATCTTTAGTTGTCTTCTTTTGATACTTCAATTGCTCATTAGCCCCCAAGTCTAAAGTGGATAACTTGGTTATGTGCTTCAGACTTGTCTGAACTGTCATTTATTCCTCTTGATTTTCTTTGTAGGCTGACTTGACCCGGAGGGATGAAGAAATAACTGAGCTCCGGAATAGACTTGCTGAGACTGAATCTGTTGCCGCCAAGGCCAAAAAAGATCTGGCGCTGAGCTTAACCACTGCTGAACAATTGAAGAAATATTTTGAAGCGGAGCGGACAACCTAGGAAGTGCAGAAGAATGCTCTTGAAAAAAGAGCAAAGGATGCTGAGGAAGCTCTTAACCCGGTGACACAAGAGCCGACCGGTTTAAAGCGGCAAATAGAGCTTATGACTTCTGCCGTCTTTGGTAAATACTTAACTTGTATGTGTTTTCATCTCTGCAATCTTTAGTCCGTTCCGGCTTAACTATGATAACCATATGCAGGGCGACGCGTCACCCATCTTGAGGATGACCTCCGGAAGAAACTCAAGGCCTCTTATACTCTGGTTGAGCAGCTGTATTCCGGCGCCCAAAGAATTATAAGTGCAATGTCTTTTAATAAACCGGCCCCTACCACTATCCAAGGCACTTTGGAGAAGCTTTCTATCTTGCCTGTACGCTTGGAAGAGGTGAAGAAATCTGCTGCCCGAGCCGGTTCTCTTGTAGCGCTGACCAGAGCCAAAGCGTGGGTTCTGGACTTTGATCCGGAAGAAGCCATGAACGGGTACCCCAGCACCAAGGAAGATGGATCGGCCTTCTCTGGCAAAGATCTTCATGCTTTGACTAAGGAAATGCGTCCTCTTGCCAGCAAGCTTGCTGATGAATCGGACTTGACCAGGTATCATCCGGCGTATGATTTAAAGAATGAGCGGGTGGATCGGCCGGTTTATGATACCGAAAATCTAATCCCACCAGTGCGCCCCCACACTTTCGTCCCAGATGTTGATCCGTCCGATCTCATTACTGAAGAGATGTACTTCGGTGCTTTATCCAAAATCGATTGGCGCGTTCCTGACTTTCAGCCGCTTCAAGAAGACGAAGAAGCTCCGGAACAGGTCGATTTTCAGCCTTCGCAGCGGGAAAAAGAAGCATAAGCCGCTCAATCTAACTTTGTAGCTGCTGTACTCTTTTGTCGAGAAAAACTTTAATCCGTTCAGGCTTGCCGTGCCTTGTAATAGGATAGCTCGAAACATTGCTGTTTTAATCTGGATGTCCCAACTTTGCTTTGGTGTCTGCTAATTTGAATCATTTGTCGGCTATGGTTTATCTGTATCTGCATAGATAATACTAAAAAAATGCCCTGGCGGTTTATCGCCGGACCGATTAAAGTGCTCTCATATGTTTATATATATCGCACGAGTATCTGTTTTATACAAAAAATTACTTCATACCTATGATTAAGTATGCCTGATATCCTTAATCGGGCGAATATTGTTGTTTCTGAGGAAGCTCTTGGCTCTGTTGGGGTGTACCCAATAATTATTCTGGGTTTATAGGAACTACCGGTTTAAATAATGCTGGAGCTCTGTGTCTAGACTTTTGAAAATATGTGGTCAACTTTGAAGTTGGCCAGCTCCGGATTAAAAAACCATATAAAACACATGAAAAAATCACAAACACAAAAACACAGGTTTGCAAATAAGACCATGTAGTCGAGGCTTTTTGCGAGCTGCCAGGCTCCCTATGTGCCAATCAAAGGGTGCGACCCAAAGGGCTATGACTATTAAAGGAAGTACTCCTAGGGACAAGAACTTTGCCATCAAAGGATGTACTCCAAGGGACAGGAAATATTGCATCTGGCATCAAAGGAAGTACTCCTAGGGACAAGAACTTTTTTGCAATCAAAGGGTATGTATCTTCCAAGGGGCAGGAAATATTGCATCTGCCATCAAAGGAAGTACCCTAGGGACAAGAACAGATTTTCTTTTGCCATCAAAGGGAATGATCAACCAAGGGGCAGGAATATTACATCTGCCATCAAAGGAAGGTTCCCTAGGGACAAGAACAGATTTTCTTTCGCCATCAAAGGGAATGATCAACCAAGGGACAGGAGTATTACATCTGCCATCAAAGGAAGGTTCCCTAGGGACAAGAACATGTTTTTTTCCTTTTGCCATCAAAGGGAATGATCAACCAAGGGACAAGAATATTACATCTGCCATCAAAGGAAGGTTCCCTAGGGACAAGAACAGGTTTTTTTCTTTTGCCATCAAAGGGAATGATCAACCAAGGGACAGGAATATTACATCTGCCATCAAAGGAAGGTTCCCTAGGGACAAGAACTTTTCTTTTGCCATCAAAGGGATTTGGTCCACCAAGGGACAGGAAATATTGCATCTGCCATCAAAGGTGGATCCCTAGGGACAAGAACATTATGTAGACCGGACCAGAAAAGACTTTATCGAGTATTCATATGTGATCCGTGGCTCCCTAGTTTGGTCCCTTCTGCATAAAATAGTTTGTTCAAAATATCTGTAATAATTTCATAGGACATATACTTAGAAGAAAAAAGGTTGATCCCCCGGTTTACCAAGGGTGCCGGTTTATTCATTAATCATAATATATACATAGGATACAGCAGAGCTCATGGCTCAGGTGTAGTAGGGCCGCAGGAGAGCGATGTTCCATGGCCTCTTTGTCTCTTCTTCTGATGTCCGTGAGTCCTTGTGCTCTCGAACGTCCACCAGGTAATATGAACCATTGTGTAAATTCTTGCTGACCACAAAGGGCCCTTCCCAAGGCGGGGATAGCTTGTGCATATATGTTTGGTCTTGTATGAGCCGGAGTACCAAATCCCCCTCCTGGAACGTCCTGGTTTTGACCCGGCGGCTGTGATATCTGCGCAAGTCCTGCTGATAAATCGCGGATCGTGCTGCTTCTATGTCACGCTCTTCATCTAGCCGGTCCAAACTATCCTGTCTTGCCTGTTCATTGGCTGCTTCAACATAAGCCGTCACTCATGGTGAATTATGGCGGATATCGCTTGGAAGGACCGCTTCAGCACCCTACACCATGAAGAAAGGTGTATAACCTGTGGACCGGTTCGGTGTAGTATTGATGCTCCAGAGGAAAGAAGGTAACTCCTCAACCCAGCACCCTGGTGTTCTTTGCAAGGGAGTCATAAGCCGGGGCTTGATACCTCGCAAAATCTCTTGATTGGCCCTTTCAGCTTGACCATTGGATTGAGGGTGAGCTACAGAAGATACATCTTAGCGAATATGCTCCCGTTGACAAAACTCTTCCATCTCTCCTTTAGATAAATTGGTGCCATTGTATGTGATGATGCTGTGTGGAAAGACAAACCGGAAAATTACCTTTTTGATGAATTTAACCGCTGTTGCCGCATCACACTTGCTCACAGGCTCTGCCTCAATCCACTTTGTAAACTTATCCACAGCAACCAGCAGATGAGTTTTTCGATCTTGGGATCGTTTAAAAGGCCCAACCATATCGAGCCCCCAAGTCGCAAACGGCCAAGTAATTGGTATCATCCCCAGCTCCTGTGCCGGAACAAGAGCACGCCGTGAAAATTTCTGGCACGCATCACACTTCCGGACTAGATCATCCGCATCAGCATGGGCTGTCAGCCAATAGAACCCATGTCGAAAAGCTTTAGCCACCAAGGATTTTGAACCGGCGTGATGGTCACAATCCCCTTCATGAATCTCTCGAAGGATGTCACAGCCTTCCTCGGATGATACACACCGTTGAAATGCTCCAGAAACACTGCGATGGTGAAGTTCTCCGTTTACAATTGTCATGGATTTGGATCGCCGGATTATCTGTCTTGCTTCGATCTCATCATCTAGCAACTCTCCACAGCTTAGATATGCCAAGTACGGGAGTGTCCAATCCGGAATAACATGAAGTGCCGCAACCAACTGCGCCTCCGGGTCAGGAACAGCCAAATCCTCCTCCGACGATACCTGAACTGATGGACTGTGTAGCTCATCCAAAAAGTATTCGGTGGCACCGGTTTACGCTGAGAACCCAGCCGGCTTAGAGCATCGGCCGCTTCATTTCTTCGCCGGTCTATGTGATCCACCTAATACCCTTTGAAATATCCTGCGACTGCTTCAACTTCTCGTCTGTAAGCTGCCATAAGAGGATCTTTAGAATCCCACTTGCTAGATACTTGTTGCGCCACTAAATCTGAATCACCAAAATACTTGACCCGGCTCAAGTTCATCTCCTTAGCCATCCGCAGGCCATGAAGCAATGCCTCATATACCGCTGCATTGTTAGTATAAGGAAACATTAAACGGAGGACATAACAAAATTTGTCACCTCGCGGGAAAGTTAACACAACTCCAGCCCCCGAGCCCTCTAATTGCCTTGAACCGTCAAAGTGAATAGTCCAGTATGTATGATCCGGCTTCTCCTCTGGTGCTTGCAATTCTGTCCAATCATTGATAAAATCCACCAATGCTTGGGATTTAATAGCGGTGCGTGGCACATATTTCAATCCGTGTGGGCTAAGATCAATGGCCCACTTTGCTACTCTGCCAGTGGCTTCCCTCTTCTGGATTATATCCCCCAATGGAGCTGAACTGACAACAGTTATTGGGTGGCCTTGGAAATAATGCTTCAACTTTCGGTTTGCCATGAACACGCCATATACCAGCTTCTGCCAATGCGGATACCTTTGTTTGGATTCAATGAGAACCTCACTAACATAATAAACCAGACGTTGAACCGGATATTCCTTTCCTGCTTATTTGCGCTCGACCACGATTGCCGCGCTGACTGCCCGCGCATTGGCGGCCACGTATAACAACAGCGGCTCCTTATCAACGGGGGCAGCAAGGACCGGTGGCTCTGCCAGCTGCCGCTTCAAATCCTCAAACGCAGCGTTTGCCTCATCACTCCATATAAACCCGTCTGTCTTTTTTAGCATCTAATAAAGCGGAATTGCCTTCTCGCCCAGACGACTGATGAATCGGCTCAACGCTGTAATCCGGCCGGCGATACGCTGAACATCATTGATGCAAGCTGGTTTAGTCAGGGACGTGATTGCCATGATCTTCTCCGGATTGGCTTCTATTCCTCAGTTTGACACCGAGAATCCAAGGAGCTTGCCCGCCGGAACACCGAAAGCACACTTCTCCGGATTAAGCATCATTTTATAGGCCCGAAGGTTATCAAAGGTCTCCTTGAGGTCCTCTATCAGTGTCTCCTTCTTCCTTGACTTCACCACGATATCATCCACATAGGTATGAACATTTCTCCCTATCTGCCCCTTAAGACAGTTCTGTACACAACGCTGGTAAGTTGCTTGGGAACTCTTGAGCCCAAAGGGCATAGATACGTAGCAAAAGGCACCAAAAGGAGTTATGAAAGCCATCTTCTCTTGGTCTTTAACTGCCATCTTGATTTGGTGATACCCTGAATATGCATCCAAAAAACTTAACCGCTCACATCCCGCTGTAGCATCAATGATCTGATCAATACGAGAGAGAGCAAAAGGATCGGTTGGACAAGCTTTGTTTAGATCTGTGTAATCCACACACATTCTCCACTTTCCATTTTTCTTTAACACCAACACCGGATTAGCCAACCACTCCGGGTGAAACACTTCCACTATGAATCCTGCGGCCAAAAGCCTGGCCACTTCTTCACCTATAGCCTTGCGCCTTTCTTCGTTGAAACGGCGCAGATACTGCTTAACCGGTTTGAACTTCGGATCAATATTAAGACTGTGCTCAGCGAGTTCCCTCGGTATACCTGGCATGTCAGAAGGTTTCCATGCAAAGATATCCCGGTTCTCACGGATGAACTCGATGAGCGCGCTTTCCTATTTAGGATCGAGGTTAGCGCTGATAGTGAACTACTTGGTGATACGTCTCAAACATATCTACTTTTCCAAACACTTTTGCTATTGTTTTGACCTCATTCTTGCATGATTTGAACTAAACTAACCCGGACTGACGCTGTTTTCAGCAGAGCTGCCTGTATGGTTTTATTGTGTGCAGGAAAACGGATTTTTAGGTATCTCAGAAAATTCCAAGAAAAACCACAGAAAATCCACGCACCCGAAGGAACCTTGTGCCAGAAGATGCACCAGAGGGCAGCCAGGGGGGGCCCAGGCGCCCTGGTGGCGTGGCCCCACCCCTGGCCGCGCCGGGAGGCCGCCTGGGCTGCTCCCACCTCCTCTGGTGCCCTACTTTGACCCGTATTTATCCCCGTGACGCAAAAACCCCAGAACAGAAGTCGTTTTCCCAGTTTCTGTCGCGGAGACGCCGCCACCCTCTGTTCTTCTTCGGGAGGGCTAATCTGGAGGCTGATTTGGCCTCCGGAGAGGGGAGATCGTCGCCATCGCCATCATCATCACCACTCCATCCTCCCTCCATGACTTCTCCTTCCATGTGTGAGTAATTCCCTGCTGTAGGCAAAGGGGATGGTAGGGATTGGATGAGTTAGATCATGTAATAGTTTATCAGATTATTGGGGGCATGTTGCCTATCATCTACTATGGTGTTTATCATCTTTGCTTCAACTTGTTGCTCTTAATGCTTGTCACTTAGGGCCCGAGTGCCATGATTTCAGATCTGAACCATATGTGTTTGCATGAATATATTTGTGTTCTTAATCCTATCTATGAGTTGTTTGCACCTATTACGGTCCGGAACCGGCGATCCCAAAAGTGACAGCTTGGGACACCAAAGGGGATGGTCCATAGTTTGAGGATTAAATGTATCCATTGAGTTTATTGCTTTGTTCCGGTGCTCTTTGACAGGAGCACCTTAATCTCCATAAGTTCCTTTTGGCCCCGTTCGTAGCGGGATGGTAGGACAAAAGATGTTGTGCAAGTTCTTATTGCAAGCACGTACAACTACCCGTGGGATACATGCCTAATATTTGATATTTGCCTAGATGATCATTACTTTTCTGTGTGCCTTGCCCCAAGTTAGATTCATGATGTATCTCATCCATGCAGCGCCCAACCATCCATCTCCCTAGCCTACAGTGTTTAAATCCTGCTGGTCACTAGTTGTTACTTTTGCTGTTTACTTTTGCTGTTTACTTTTACTATCACCACCATCACTATCATACCACCGTTACCACTTATCTTTTGTTGCAAGTAAGTATATTTCAGGTGCGGTTGAATTGACAACTCAACTGTTAAAGCTTATAAATACTCTTTGGCTCCCCGTGTGTCGAATCTATAAATTGGGTTATTCTTACCCGCGAAGACTATCTCGATCCCTTACGGTTGAGGGTTATCACTTGGATGAGTCACCTGGCACAAAGTCGACTTGCTTGGTTTCCTCTGCCGATTTAAACTTCAACGCCGGATCATGCTCTGTAGTCGGTTTCTTCAACGGGGACATATCTGCCGGATCAACATTGTCTTTGTAAAATTTCAATTCCTCCGTAGCACATACTGCCTCTACATAAGCAGCGTCTCCTTCCTCGCACTCCAATGCGATCTCGCGACTCCCATGAACTGTGATGGTTCCTTTGTGACCCGGCATCTTGAGCTGCAGATAAACGTAGCACGGCCTAGCCATAAACTTGGCGTAAACCGGCCGTCCAAACAGGGCATGGTGGGGGCTCCGGATCTTTACGACTTCAAAGGTTATCGTCTCTGACCTGGAATCCTGTTCATCTCCAAAGGTAACTTCTAGGTCAATTTTCCCAACTGGTAAGCTGATTTACCTGGCACTACTCCATGAAATACCGTGTTTGACTGTCTTAACTTCTTATCCGTCAGCCCCATGCGACGGAAAGTCTCGTAATATAAGATATTGATGCTGCTGCCGCCGTCCATGAGTACCTTGGTGAATTTGTAGCCACCCACCTGTGGTGCCACTACTAAGGCCAGCTAACCCGGATTATCAACCCGCGGCAGGTGATCCTCTCTGCTCCACACAATAGGTTGTTCCGACCAGCGCAGGAATCGTGGTGTGGCCGGTTCAACTGTGTGTAACGCCCGCTTTAGGATTTTTTGATCTCGTTTGCACAAACTCATAGTGAACACATGATATTGTCCACTACTCAGCTCCTTCGGATTACTCTGATATCCGGACTGCTGCTGAAGCTGCTGATTGCCTTGGTTGTTGTGATTACCCTGGCCCTGCTGTTGGTTGCCCTGGTTATTGTAACTGCCCTGGCCATACTGATGGTTGCCTTGGTTATTGTAACCGCCCTGACCATATTGATGGTTGCCTGAGTTGTAGCTATTGTTGCCGCCATGGTATCCTGATCCGGAGCCATTACCCTGGTGACCCTGCCCATGAAACCCGGGGAGCATAGCAATATTTACAAGTCAACTTGAAGTATCCTACCTGCTGCACTTCATCCGCTATGGGTAAGAAAGGAGACCCCAAGGTTCCGATCTTACTATCCACTACAAGAAGAGGTACTGTTCTGAACACTAGTGCTACATTTGATTCACCTTCTGTTATGAGTAAGTTTGCCTCACCGCCACCACATGATGCTCCTACTGAATCTGTTACTATGTCCGATACTCTTGATGATGCCTCTACTACTCTTGATGATATTAGTACACTTGGTTATGCTCTTGAGAAACAGATCGCTGCTGCAAAAAAATCTGGAATTGAAATTCCTGTTACTCGCTACCCTATTGGTGGAACTTATGATTATCCTGATTTGAGTAAACTCAAGGAGAGACTCCTTGATGATGATTACATTATGCTTGATCATGATTTATGCAGGGAACTGACAGAGTTTGCCGGCTCTGACCGTGAAGCTATTAAGAAGCTGCTTGAAAAACACTCCTTGAAGAACAAGATTGTTCCTGATCCTGAATTTGCTACATCTCCTATATGCATCAATGATCCTGATTATGATTTCTTTGTTGATCTTTCACTTATACCTATGGTTGAAGCTGACCCCTTTTATGGCAGAGAAAATGATGATGCTATTGCACACCTGACCAAACTCACTGAGTTGGGTGGCTTGTTTACCACGGATGAGAAGAAACGAAACTTTTATGTGACTAAGCTTCTTCCTTTTTCTTTGAAGGAAGGTGCTAAAACATGGTATGATTCACTACCATGTGGTTCCATTAAGAGTCCTCAAGACTTAGCTCACTCTTTTGTTGATAAGTAATTTCCTGCTCATATGCAACATGCTGCTTTACAAAGAATTTATAACTTTAAACAGTTGCAGGATGAGCACCTCCCTAAAGCTTGGGGGAGGTACTGTAGTCTGATCCGGGCTAGACCAGGACATGGAGTCCCTAAGAATGAATTAATCGATATATTTTATGCTGGTCTAACTGATGAATCCAGGTCCTATTTGGATAGTTGTGCTGGTTGTGTTTTCAGGAAAAGAACACCGGACGATGCAGAGGATTTGATGGGCAGGATTGCCAAAAACCATGAAGATTGGTCCGTCCCTGAACCACCTCCACCACCAAAGAAGAGGGGCATGTTTGTTCTAAGCCCCGAAGATATGCGAGAAGCAAAGAAGTCTATTAAAGAGAAAGGTATTAAAACTGAAGACGTGAAGAATCTACCCCCTATTGAGAAGTTGTGTGAGCCTATCACTCACCCTCCTATGGTAGAGGTACACTCTCTTTTAGATTTCAACGCAAGTGACATCCCTCATGGTAAGCCTCCTGATCAATGTTTAGATGAGTTTGATAATTTTGTTATGAAACAAAATCATTTTAATGAGAGGATACAAAGTCAATTGCATGATAATTCCCTTGCTAACAAAAGTTTGCTTGATGTTCTAGGTAGAACAGTTAATGATGTTAAATGTCTTGTGAAGCATTTTCATATGGTTCAAACTCAGCTTGAACAAATTTCTAATGTGCAAAAAGATTTGCTTGCTAACAATGTCAAACAAGATGATTTGCAGGCCTTCGGGATTAAGACCCGAGGAGGAACTAGCACTCAAGATCCTCTCTATCCAGAGGGGCATCCGAGGAGAATCGAGCAAGATTCTCAAATGCAGGAAGAAGAAATTGTTGGCTCTCCAAAGAAGAAGAAGAAACGCAAGGAGGCTGACAATTCCAATGATCCTATTACAAGTGAAGAGCCAGTTGTTGATCCCAACAGTGTATCTATCTCCGATGCTGAGACTGAAGACGGTGCCGAACCTAAAGGTAAGGATAATGAGAAGAATGATCCGCCTGAAGTTCAAGAAGAAGAAGCACCTGACAAACGCAAGAAGTACACTAGAGAAGACTTCGTCGCAAGAAGACATGGGAAGGAAAGAGAACCATGGATACAGAAACCCATGCCCTTTCCAGGTAAGTCTCTCAAATCTAAAGAAGAAGAGCATTACAATAAGTTTTGTGAGTGGATGAAACCTCTTTTTCTTCAAATCCCTTTGACTGATGCTATTAAGTTACCTCCCTATTCAAAATATATGAAAGATATTGTTACTAATAAAAGAAAAGTTCCTAATGAAGCAATATCTACTATGCTTGCTAACTACTCTTTCAGTGGAAAAATTCCTGAGAAGCTTGGTGATCCAGGTATACCCACCATTCCCTGCTCCATAAAGAATAATTATGTCAAAACTGCTTTATGTGATCTTGGAGCAGGAGTGAGTGTTATGCCTCTCTCTCTTTACAAGAGGCTTTGTTTAGAGAAACTAATTCCTACAGATATCTCTCTTCAGATGGCTGACAAGTCAACCGCCGTCCCGATAGGTATTTGTGAGGATGTTCCCGTAGAAGTTGCTAATTGTTTGATCCTTACTAATTTTGTTGTGCTTGACATGCCCGAGGATGGGAGCATGTCCATTATTCTTGGTAGACCTTTTTTTAACACCGCAGGTGCTATTATTGATTGCAATAAAGGAAAGGTTACCTTCAATGTGAATGATAAAGAACACACGGTGTATTTTCCAAAGAAGACCGACAAGAGGCATGGCCTCAACTCTATAGAAAATATCGAGACCGTGAAGATTGGAGAATAGGACTGTCCACTACAAGTGCACCACGAATACAAAACTATCATGGTGGGGACAATGTCCATTAAATTAAAGGTGCAATGATCACTTCGTAAGAGGTGAGACTTTTTGCTCTATATATCGCATGTTCGTTGGTAAGACTTGATCAACCTTACTAGTGAGCATGTTTTATATAAGTAAAAAGTTGAGCTTGTTATGTTTTCATTTGTTTTAGCTTTTGTTCTCCTTGCTGTACCAAATGTTTATGTTTTTGAAGCTTCACAATACTAATCACTGCTTTAAGTTTTCAGAAAGTTTTGCAGCTTTTTGAACTTCGAAAAATTTTCAACAGTGAAGTTTTCAGAAAAATTCCGGAAAAATAAAAATAAAAATTTCCATGCCGGGAGTGACCCAGAGGCACCTGGGGCTGACCAGGGAGAGCCACCAGGCGGCCAGCTGGCGCGGCCTGCCCCCTGGCCGCGCCCATAGGGCGCCTGGGGCCCACAAGACCCCCCCCCTCCAGGTGAGTCTTCTTCCTCTCTCTCTCTTTCTCTCCAAAAACACGAGTTCTGCACTTGTTCTTGCGTTCTTGGTGCTCTTGGAGGCGATTTTCGATCTCTCTCTACAGCCTATCATTCGAGCTGTGATTTTGAACAAATACTCCCTGGTATGTAACTCCTCCACCCCTCCAATTAGATTTTTGGTTGGTGGCTTCATTTGTGAGTATTTAGTAGTTCTTGGTGCTGTGTAGATGAGCTTGCATGCATGTGTAGAAATTTATTTTCCAAGTTTTGATGTAAGTTTATGCCTTATGTAAGTAAGTTGAGTAGTTTGCCTTACACCACTTAGTTTAAATCCTTGTTTTTGTAATTTGTCAAAATTTTCAGAAATGAGTTTGTTAGGAAGGGCAAAGGGGTGGCTTGAGAAGAAGAGGCCCGCACACTCCGATCGAGTTACTTGAGCCGCAGCCTCACCCTCGACTGCTAGGGTGAGCTACAATGAAGATCATGTGCCCCTAGAGTTGTTGGAAGACACAAGTCCAGCACGTGCTATGATGTTCCCTTGTGATGAATTCCTTGAAGCTGCGAGAATTAAGGATGAGTTTTATAATCTTTGTGCTAATGCAGGTCTGACACGGCTCGTCACGTGCCGTGTTACTCAGTATCAAAAACTCACCTCCGGTTTCATTAACAGTTTTAGATATAACCCTGATACTGGTGCTATTGAGTTTAAAATTTACAATGATCTTATCACCATGCCCTTGGGAAAGTTTTGTGAAATAATAGGTGTGCCAAACGTTGGGCGGACAGCTAAGATGACCTCTCAGCCCTCCGAGCTGAAAACCGTCTTCAACTCTCTCTGCAGCATGGGTACGAGGGATATTCATCGGTCAAAAACCTCCAGCATCTTATTCCCTCACCTCAGGTATTTTGCATATTATGTTGCTAGAGGGGTATTAGCTCGTGAAAACACGAGCAACACTTCTGCGCCGGATATTGCTATCATGGAAACCGCCCTCTCAGGGAGGTTTGATTATAATTTGGGTGCCTTAATTGCTCGACGCCTTGCTATGAACGATAACAGGGGAGATTTATTTGGTGGCGTTTATGCCACACTTATCTTAGAATATTATAAAGGCACCCCACACACTGATGATAAGCCTTTTACTTATTTAAGCTTTGATCTTGCTGCTATGAAAAGGCATAAGTTTGTTACCATGACTTCTGAGCTTGGTAATCTTGTTTATATCTTGCGTTTCGGAACTACCGCGGAACGCAAGATCCGTCTACCTGCACCTCTTTTGTTTGATTTTTCTCGCAGGAACGGATGGTCCTTTGATGTTATCCAGTTCGATGAGTTCATGGTCCAGCATCAGTTTCATAACCCCATGGAGGGGGTTGTGCCCGATGAGGAGGAGCACGGTGAGTTACCACCTTTCCGGAGAGGGGAGACCATCACCCAGTTTGGTGAAGGGTCTTCCTCTGCTTGGAGTACGGACCCTTCTTCATGGGAGGATCCGAGGAGTTCGGTGTACGCGCCGGAATCCTTCTACGACCCGTGGACTCACCAGCATTCCCCCGGAGCAGGAGGCTCCTGGGGGCAGTAGCTACTACCAACTTAGGCCAAAAGCCTAAGCTTGGGGGAGTACGTGCCCTTCTCACTTTTCCATTGTATTATCCGTTTTATTTTTGTTCGCTTTGATCTTTTCGAAGTTTTTGCCCGTTCTTCTTTATTTCTTTCTTTGCAAAAACAACAAAAAGATTTTCTCTTTCTTTAGCTTTCGTTCAACCTTCGAAATAATCCAAAAAGATTTCCTTTCTCTCTTTAGTTGCTTTGTTTTCAGAGTTCAGCTCGAGTCTGTGACGGCATTTAATTATATTTCCTACGTTCGATCGTGCAAGTGACGAGGCAGTAATGACGAAGATCGACTGAAGGGAAGCAACAAGGAAAACCGGTATGAACTCTTCTTGTTTCTACTTTTGTACATATGCCTGTACTTATGATCTGGAGACCAGCTTGTAGCGACATAGTGCTATGTTTACAATGCTTTCCCAGTGGTTCATGCTTTCCTTGTGGCTAGTCTCAAATAGCTAGAGTATATAATGTGTTATTGAAATGATTTACATGCATTGCACTGTTCATAGTTTGGTATACTAAGGTGGTATTTCCCTTTGGAGAATTCTTGGATTGACTTGGCACATGTTTACACATGTTTTGGACTAAAAAGTCTGCTTTGCCTTGATGATCTTTGAGTTTCAGAATAGTTATATCACTTTCATGCCCGATTCAATGTTGCTTTGTCGCTCTGCATGATTATGACCGTTGTTGCTCTTTAGTTGGTCGCTTCCCAGTCTCTTGCTAGCCTTCGCTCGTACTAAGCGGAATTCTGCTTGTGCATCCAAATCCTTTCGAACCAGTTGTTCCATATGAGTCCACCATACCTTCCTATGTGGTATTTACCTACCATCCTAACGAAGACTTTCTTGTACCATCTCGAAATTATTCAAATTTACTCCTGTTTTGTGCCTCTGTTTTAGCTCATGAGGAAGTAGTAGTTAATTCATGATCTTTTTAAGTTGGACAAGTTTTATCCCGGGATTGCATGTCTAATCTGCAAACCCCTAATACGAGAAGGAACTGGCATGAGTGCGCCCGACTCATAAAAGATAATACAACAAACAAACCCTCCTTCACGCTTTGTTCATGAGAAATTAGAAAACTTTTGGCAGTGATAAACAAAGGAGATTAAGGGGATGTGATCGTCCCCGTGCGGGAGCCGTTCCTCGAAACTTGTCCAGCTCGAGAAGTAATTGGGTTGTCTACTAAACATTAGTTGACGAAATATGCACCTCTCAAAATCATTTTTACTCTGTTTTCAAAACCAAGAGCTCTGGTACATGTTTAGTCTTTGCTTCCAACCCTGGGTTTTCAACCTCGCCATCAAATTCCATGGTTCGAGAGTCTCCACCTTCTTTCTTCAAAGCACCAACTAGGAGAGCATGATTGTCACTCTGAGTGTAATGTGCATTGTCCCAAAGTATTACATTGTCTTCTGCATGCTTGTGATATTATTTATTCAGAAATTCTTAGTTCTAGTCTCCTTTAAAACTCTGGAGGAGTTTCTGCATTTATGTTTTGCTTCACTCATGGAGGCTAGCGAGATACCACTCTAGTATGTTCAAGCTATGTGCAATGTAATCTTGTCTTGATTTTCAGTAGTATATTATTTACTTTTGGTTATTTGTGATTGGTCACCTAAAAGAAGGATTGCTTCGTGCATTGTCCTCATAGCATTGTTTCAATACTTGCTAGACTCTTTTCGTAATACATGCTTATATACATCTAATAAAGATAAAGAGTTTGTCAAAGTTTACTTTGTCGCGTCCAGTTCGTTGAACTGAATTGCTTGAGGACAAGCAATATGCTAAGCTTGGGGGAGTTGATACGTCTCAAACGTATCTACTTTTCCAAACACTTTTGCTATTGTTTTGACCTCATTCTTGCATGATTTGAACTAAACTAACCCGGACTGACGCTGTTTTCAGCAGAGCTGCCTGTATGGTTTTATTGTGTGCAGGAAAACGGATTTTTAGGTATCTCAGAAAATTCCAAGAAAAATCACAGAAAATCCACGCACCCAAAGGAACCTTGTGCCAGAAGATGGACCAAAGGGCAGCCAGGGGGGGCCCAGGCGCCCTGGTGGCGCGGCCCCACCCCTGGCCGCACCGGGAGGCCGCCTGGGCTGCTCCTACCTCCTCGGGTGCCCTACTTTGACCCGTATTTATCCCCGTGACTCAAAAACCCCAGAACAGAAGTCGTTTTCCCAGTTTCCGTCGCGGAGCCGCCGCCACCCTCTGTTCTTCTTCGGGAGGGCTAATCTGGAGGCTGATTTGGCCTCCGGAGAGGGGAGATCGTCGCCATCGTCATCATCATCACCACTCCATCCTCCCTCCATGACTTCTCCTTCCATGTGTGAGTAATTCCCTGTTGTAGGCAAAGGGGATGGTAGGGATTGGATGAGTTAGATCATGTAATAGTTTATCAGATTGTTGGGGGCATGTTGCCTATCATCTACTATGGTGTTTATCATCTTTGCTTCAACTTGTTGCTCTTAATGCTTGTCACTTAGGGCCCGAGTGCCATGATTTCAGATCTGAACCATATGTGTTTGCATGAATATATTTGTGTTCTTGATCCTATCTATGAGTTGTTTGCACCTATTACGGTCCGGAACCGGCGATCCCAAAAGTGACAGCTTGGGACACCGAGTGCCATGATTTTAGATCTGAACCATATGTGTTTGCATGAATATATTTGTGTTCTTGATCCTATCTATGAGTTGTTTGCACCTATTACGGTCCGGAACCGGCGATCCCAAAAGTGACAGCTTGGGACACCAAAGGGGATGGTCCATAGTTTGAGGATTACATGTATCCATTGAGTTTATTGCTTTGTTCCGGTGCTCTTTGACAGGAGCACCTTAATCTCCATAAGTTCCTTTTGGCCCCGTTTGTAGCGGGATGGTAGGACAAAAGATGTTGTGCAAGTTCTTATTGCAAGCACGTACAACTACCCGTGGGATACATGCCTAATGTTTGATATTTTCCTAGATGATCATTACTTTTCTGTGTGCCTTGCCCCAAGTTAGATTCATGATGTATCTCATCCATGCAGCGCCCAACCATCCATCTCCCTAGCCTACAGTGTTTAAATCCTGCTGGTCACTAGTTGTTACTTTTGGTGTTTACTTTTGTTGTTTACTTTTACTATCACCACCATCACTATCATACCACCGTTACCACTTATCTTTTGTTGCAAGTAAGTATATTTCAGGTGCGGTTGAATTGACAACTCAACTGTTAAAGCTTATAAATACTCTTTGGCTTCCCGTGTGTCGAATCTATAAATTGGGTTATTCTTACCCGTGAAGACTATCTCGATCCCTTACGGTTGAGGGTTATCACTTGGATGAGTCACCTGGCACAAAGTCGACTTGCTTGGTTTCCTCTGCCGATTTAAACTTCAACGCCGGATCATGCTCTGTTGTCGGTTTCTTCAACGGGGACATATCTGCCGGATCAACATTGTCTTTGTAAAATTTCAAATCCTCCGTAGCACATACTGCCTCTGCATAAGCAGCGTCTCCTTCCTCGCACTCCAATGCGATCTTGCGACTCCCATGAACTGTGATGGTTCCTTTGTGACTCGGCATCTTGAGCTACAGATAAACATAGCACGGCCTAGCCATAAACTTGGCGTAAACCGGCCGTCCAAACAGGGCATGATAGGGGGTCCGGATCTTTACGACTTCAAAGGTTATCGTCTCTGACCTGGAATCCTGTTCATCTCCAAAGGTAACTTCTAAGTCAATTTTCCCAACTGGGTAAGCTGATTTACCTGGCACTACTCCATGAAATACCGTGTTTGACTGTCTTAACTTCTTATCCGTCAGCCCCATGCGACGGAAAGTCTCGTAATATAAGATATTGATGCTGCTGCCGCCGTCCATGAGTACCTTGGTGAATTTGTAGCCACCCACCTGTGGTGCCACTACTAAGGCCAGCTGACCCGGATTATCAACCCGCGGCAGGTGATCCTCTCTGCTCCACACAATAGGTTGTTCCGACCAGCGCATGAATCGTGGTGTGGCCGGTTCAACTGTGTGTACCGCCCGCTTTAGGATTTTTTGATCTCGTTTGCACAAACTCGTAGTGAACACATGATATTGTCCACTACTCAGCTCCTTCGGATTACTCTGATATCCGGACTGCTGCTGACCCTGTTGATTGCCTTGGTTGTTGTGATTACCCTGGCCCTGCTGTTGGTTGCCCTGGTTATTGTAACTGCCCTGGCCATACTGATGGTTGCCTTGGTTATTGTAACCGCTCTGGCCATATTGATGGTTGCCTGAGTTGTAGCTATTGTTGCCGCCATGGTATCCTGATCCGGAGCCATTACCCTGGTGACCCTGCCCATGAAACCCGGGGCCTGAACCGCCGCCCGGTGGTCCGTTATTGAATCTGGCTCGGTTCATGGCCTCCATCATGACCCGGCATTCCCCTCATGTGTGCTTAGCTGGGCGTTCCTCCGTGCTGTGCTTCGGGCAAGGCTCGTTCAAATGTCGCTCCAGATTAATGAACCCCCCACCGCTCTGTGGAGGCAGTCTACCCTTGCTGCGTTGAAAACTTCCTTGAACTTTGGTATTGGCCACAAAATCAGAGCCACCTTCTGCCTTTCGCTTACCGTTGAAGCTTGTTCCGACCGAATTAGCTTGCGCCGGTTTACCAGGTTTATTTGCCTTTCCGGATTTATCTCCATCCGCTTCTGGATACTTAGTGTTGTCAAAGTCCCCGTACTTTACCAAAGCGCTCATGAGAGTTCCCATGTCATTACAATCCCGTTTGAGCCTTCCTAGCTTCAACTTCAGAGACTCAAATCGGCAATTGTTTTCTAGCGTTACTATTGCCGTACTGGGACTGATACCGTTCGAAGAGTGCAAGATTTTTGACACTCGCCGTACCCATGCACTCGTAGGCTCTTGCTCTCCTTGTATACATGCCGCTAGGTCTACCACTGACATTGGCTGTTTGCACGTGTCCTTGAAATTTTTAATAAACTGGCGGCGCAACTCACCCCATGATCCGAAGGAGTTAGGTGGTAAGCCCTTTAACCAGGTCAGGGCTGTACCCTCAAGCATCATGGTAAAATACTTTACGCATGCCGCTTCATCTACATCCAGCATCTCCATAGCCATCTCATAGCTCTCGATCCAAGCCTCTGGAGCCAAATCTGCTGTGTAGTTAGGCACTTTACATGGACCCTTGAAGTCCTTAGGTAATTTCACGCTTCGTATAGCGGGAATAATACACTGCACTCCAAAGGAACTCGCCGTGACTCCCGTCTCTGCTGTGGTTGTGTGAACCGGCGTTGTTTGGCGGATCTCCTCGCGGGCCGTAGGTCTGGCTCGGTTCACCGCCTCCTGAGCTTGCGCCTCTGCGCCCGCCGGATTATCCTGTCTGTGACGGTGTCGCCTCCGTTCACTACTGGACACCTCCGGTTCATCCCAATGCCTAGTATAACTCCGGCTGTGGCGGGGTGTTGAATGAAGTCTCTCCCTGCTGTAGGAGTACGCCTGCTGTTGTGTCAATGCCGTGTTGAGCAGATCGTTGACCTTGCGTGCTTCCATTGCCACAGGAGATGTCCCCTCAATGGGTAAAGCGGCCAGGCGTGAAGCGGCAGCGACAATGTTATCCAGGGGGTTTGAGTAGTGGCCAGGAGGAGTGGGGATGTGAGGCGTGGGTATAACCCGTCGATCTTGCTCCGCAGTGGGTTGTTGAACCGGTTCTCCTGTTACTGGGGCTCCCCTCTGGTTTGCCTCCGGATTATTGCTGGCTCCCGCTCCTGGTGTCCCAAAGAGATTCATCGCCTCATAGACCGGCGGTAGACGAGACTGATACCTTCTATTCCTTACCCCCTGCGCAGAGGCCTGATCCATCCTGAGCTGGAAAGCATGAGAGTCCAGCTCTGCCTGCCTTGTTGCTATCACAGCTTTTTCTGCGTTTAGATTCTCTCTAGCTTGTTCGATCCGGCCCTTCAGCTAAAGGATTTCTGCATCGTGCTGCGCCTTGTTAGCAGAAGCCACCACTGCTACTGCCCGTGTTGTCAACTCCTCTACTAAGGCAGATAGAGCATCAGCGGGCGAGGGAGCTTGGCCACTCCCCCCTGCCCCAGCTGTGAACGCCCCGGTCATCGTGGGATGTGGTGTAGATTGTGTTCAGGCCATAAAGACAGCCACCCGGTTTGGCAGATCAAAGGGGTCCGGAATACTATCCCCTGTCGGACACACCCTCGGATCGGCCGTCCCGCAACAGATACAAGGATTCAGTCTCTCCGGATGAGGATTCATCATCGGAATAGACAACTGTCTCGCCACCAGAATCCGATCCGTCCTTGGCATGGACTCCATGTATTGCTCCAACGAAAACGCGCCTCATGGCAGGCTGAATCCGGGCCGATCTCGCACGCTGAGCCGGCTCGATGATGTCGGGGAAGATGTCCGGCTCGGGTCCCGGTTCACCAATCTTGCCGATGAAGACGTGGATGCCGCCGAAGGGAACCCGGTACCCGTATTCGATTGAATCGGCCTCCGGGCCCCAGCCTGCGTCGTCGATGTAGATCCGGCCGCGGCGACTCTTGGTCATCCGGCCGACCGCGTAGCCCTTCAGTCCTTCAAAGCTGCCCTTCAACAACTCGAAACCATCATGCGGAGGCCCCAAGGTGGGCGCCAACTGTCGTGGAATTAGCACGGCAGATGTCCGGTTTAGCGGACTTAGTAGTGGAACCATCGCACGGGTTAGCTTGAAGAGGTTAAAAGCACACAAAGGACATAGAGGGTTTATACTAGTTCGGCCCCTTCGATGAAGGTAAAAGCCTACGTCTAGTTTGGTTTGGTATTGCTTGGGCGTCGATGAACAGGGAGCAGATTGCTTGCCTGTCTCTCGACGGATTGTTTTCCCTGCCCCTGAACCATCGCCGGGTCGTCCCTTTATATAAGAGGCGACGCCCGGTCCGGTTCACAGAGTCCCGAGGCCGGCTCATAATTGTGTCCGCCTCGGTCTCTGCTCTTTCTTCCTTGTGTCTCAAGTTACATGATAGGACGGTTTACAAACCGTAAACTTTACACATGGGCCCTAAGCCTTCATGGGCCCTAACCTCTACTGAGTTTATAATTATACAACTATATTACCATAATCCGGTTTTCCCTAGCCGGTTTATATCTGCTAGTAATATCCCTGACAAAGGTCCTTCATTGAAAAACTCTTATTCAAGTAGGCCTTTATGCTCTCCAAGAATTCTCTATCATTTCCCATCAGCAATATGTCATCCACATATAATATGAGAAATGCTACAGAGCTCCCACTCACTTTCTTGTAGATATAGGCTTCTCCCCAAGTCTGTACAAAGCCAAACGCTTTGATCAGATCATTAAAGCGAATATTCCAACTCCGAGATGCTTGCACCAGCCCATAGATCGAGCGCTGGAGCTTGCATACCTTGTTAGCATTCTCCGGATCGACAAAACCTTCCGGCTGCAGCATATACAGCTCTTCCTTGAGGAAGCCATTAAGGAATGCCGTTTTGACATCCATTTGCCATATCTCATAATCATAGAATGCGGCAATTGCTAACATGATTCGGACTAACTTTAGCATCTCTACGGGAGAGAAAATCTCGTCGTAGTCAATCCCTTGAACTTGTCGATAACCCTTAGCAACAAGCCGAGCCTTATAGATGGTCACATTACCATCCGCGTCTGTCTTCTTCTTAAATATCCATTTATTTTCTATGGCGTGCCGATCATCGGACAAGTCCACCAAAGTCCATACTTTGTTTTCATACATGGATCCTATCTCGGATTTCATGTCTTCAAGCCATTTATTGGAATCCGGGCCCGCCATCGCTTCTTCATAGTTCGAAGGTTCACCGTTGTCTAACAACATGATTTCCATTACAGGGTTGCCGTACCACTCTGGTGCGGAACGTGTCCTTGTGGATCTTCGAAGTTCAGTAGTAACTTGATATGTATCTTCATGATCATCATCATTAACTTCCTCCATTGTCGGTGCAGGCACCTCAGGAACAATTTCCTGCGCTGTGCTACCTTCCGGTTCGGGAGGGGTGACTGTCACCTCATCAAGTTCTACTTTCCTCCCACTCACTTCTTTCGAGAGAAACTCTTTCTCCAGAAAAGATCCATTCTTGGAAACAAAGACCTTGCCTTCGGATCTGAGGTAGAAGGTGTACCCAATCGTCTCATTTGGGTATCCTATGAAGACGCATTTTTCCGATTTGGGTTCGAGCTTTTCAGGTTGAAGTTTCTTGACATAAGCATCGCAACCCCAAACTTTTAGAAACAACAGCTTAGGTTTCTTGCCAAACCAAAGTTCCTACGGTGTCGTCTCAACGGATTTCGACGGAGCCCTATTTAAAGTGAATGCGGCAGTCTCTAAAGCATAACCCCAAAAAGATAGCGGTAAGTCGGTGAGAGACGTCATAGATCGCACCATGTCCAACAGAGTATGATTTCGACGTTCGGACACACCATTACGCTGAGGTGTTCCGGGCGGTGTCAATTGTGAAACAATTCCACAGTTCCTTAGGTGCGTGCCACATTCATGACCTAAATATTCACCCCCACGATCCGATCGTAAGAACTTTATTTTTCTGTCACATTGATTCTCAACCTCATTCTGAAATTCCTTGAAATTTTCAAAGGTCTCAGACATGTGCTTCATCAAGTAGACATACCCATATCTACTCAAGTCATCTGTGAGGGTGAGAACATAACGATAGCCTCCGCGAGCCCCAACACTCATTAGATCGCACACATCGGTATGTATGGTTTCCAATAAGTTGGTTGCTCGCTCCATTGTTCCGGAGAACGGAGTCTTGGTCATCTTGCCCAAGAGGCATGGTTCGCACATGTCAAATGATTCATAATCAAGAGACTCCAGAAGTCCATCTGCATGGAGCTTCTTCATACGTTTGACACCAATATGACCAAGGCGGCAATGCCACAAGTATGTGGGACTATCATTGTCAACTTTACATCTTTTGGCATTTACACTATGAATATGTGTATCATCACGTTCGAGATTCATCAAAAATAAACCATTAACCAGCGGGGCATGACCATAAAACATATCTCTCAAATAAATAGAACAACCATTATTCTCGGATTTAAATGAGTAGCCATCTCGCATTGAACGAGATCCAGATACAATGTTCATGCTCAAAGCTGGTACTAAATAACAATTATTAAGGTTTAAAACTAATCTCGAGGGTAGATGTAGAGGCAGCGTGCCGATGGCGATCACATCGACCTTGGAACCATTCCCGACGCGCATCATCACCTCGTCCTTCGCCAGTCTCCGCTTATTCCGCAGCTCCTGCTTTGAGTTACAAATGTGAGCAACTGCACCAGTATCAAATACCCAGGAGCTACTACGAGCGCTGGTAAGGTACACATCAATAACATGTATATCGCATATACCTTTGACGTTGCCGGCCTTCTTGTCTGCTAAGTATTTGGGGCAGTTCCACTTCAAGTGACCCGTTCCCTTGCAATAAAAGCACTCAGTCTCAGGCTTGGGTCCATTCTTTGGCTTCTTCTCGGCAACTGGCTTACCGGGCATGGCAACTCCTTTGTCGTCCTTCTTGAAGTTCTTCTTACCCTTGCCCTTCTTGAACTTAGTGGTTTTATTCACCATCAACACTTGATGCTCTTTCTTGATCTCCATCTCCGCTGATTTCAGCATTGAATACACCTCGGGAATGGACTTCTCCATCCCTTGCATATTAAAGTTCAACACGAAGCTCTTGTAGCGGTGGGAGCGACTGAAGGATTCTGTCAACGACTGCTTCGTCTGGGAGATTCATTCCCAACTGAGACAAGCGGTTGTGCAACCCAGACAACTTGAGTACGTGCTCACTTACAGAACTATTTTCCTCCATCTTACAGCTGTAGAATGCGTTGGAGACATCATATCTCTCAACTCGGGCATGAGCCTGGAAAACCATGTTCAGCTCTTGGAACATTTCATATGCTCCGTGGTGCTCGAAATGTTTTTGGAGCCCCGATTCTAAGCTGTAGAGCATGCCGCACTGAACCAGGGAGTAATCATCACAAGCGACTGCCAAGCATTCATAACATGTTGGTTTGCCGGGGCGGGAGCGTCACCTAGCGGTGCTTCTAGGACATAAGTTTTCTTGGCAGCTATGAGGATGAGCCTCAGGTTACGGACCCAGTCTGTATAGTTGCTACCATCGTCTTTCAGCTTGGATTTCTCTAGGAACGTGTTGAAGTTGAGGGTGACATGAGTGTGGGCCATTTGATCTATAAGACATATTGTAAAGAATTTAGACTAAGTTCATGACAATTAAGTTCATCTAATCAAATTTAATGAACTCCCACTCAGATTGACATCTCTCTAGTCATCTAAGTGATACATGATCC
Organism: Secale cereale; assembly: GCA_902687465.1. Classification (NCBI taxonomy): domain Eukaryota; kingdom Viridiplantae; phylum Streptophyta; class Magnoliopsida; order Poales; family Poaceae; genus Secale; species Secale cereale. Next base: position 791,478,677 of record LR738710.1, on the reverse strand, counting down.
GAATCGACTAGCCCGTGTCCGATCATCACGTGAGACGGACTAGTCATCAATGATGAACATCTTCATGTTGATCGTATCTTCTATACGACTCATGTTCGACCTTTCGGTCTTCCGTGTTCCGAGGCCATGTCTGTACATGCTAGGCTCGTCAAGTGAACCCTAAGTGTATTGCGTGTGTAAATCTAGCTTACACCCGTTGTATGCGAACGTTAGAGCCTATCACACCCGATCATCACATGGTGCTTCGGAACAACGATCCTTGGCAACGGTGCACAGTTAGGGGGAACACAATTCTTGAAATTTTTCAGTGAGAGATCATCTTATTTACTACGGTCATTCTAAGTAACAAGATGCATAAACATGATAAACATCACATGCAATCAAATAAAGTGACATGATATGGCCAATATCATTTTGCTCCTTTGATCTCCATCTTCGGGGCACCATGATCATCTTTGTCACCGGCATGACACCATGATCTCCGTCATCGTGTCTTCATGAAGTCGTCTCGCCAACTATTACTTCTACCACTATGGCTAACATTTAGCAATAAAGTAAAGTAATTACATGTTGTTATTCAGTGACACGCAGGTCATACAATAAATAAGACAACTCCTATGGCTCCTGCCGGTTGTCATTTTCATCGACATGCAAGTCGTGATTTCCTATTACAAGAACATGATCAATCTCATACATCACATATATCATTCATCACATCTTCTTGGCCATATCACATCACATAGCACATGCTGCAAGAACAAGTTAGACGACCTCTAATTGTTGTTGCAAGTTTTTACGTGGCTTCTATAGGTTTCTAGCAAGAACGTTTCTTACCTACGCCAAAACCACAACGTGATATGTCAATTTCTATTTATCCTTCATAAGGACCCTTTTCATCGAATCCAATCCGACTAAAGTGGGAGAGACAGACACCTGTCAGCCACCTTATGCAACTAGTGCATGTCAGCCGGTGGAACCAGTCTCACATAAGCGTACATGTAAGGTCGATCCGGGCCGCTTCATCCCACGATGCCGCCGAATCAAGATTGGACTAGTAACGGCAAGAGAATTGAACAAAATCAACGCCCACAACTTGTTTGTGTTCTACTCGTGCAAGATGCTACGCAAAGACCTAGCTCAGATGCCACTGTTGGGGAACGTAGCAGAATTCAAAAAAATTCCTACGCTTCACCAAAATCAATCTAAGCAGTCATCTAGCAACGAGCATAAAGGAGTGCATCTACATACCCTTTGTAGATCGCGTGCGGAAGCGTTCGAAGGAACGTGGATGATGGAGTCGTACTCGTCGTGATCCTCGTCCCCGATGATCCCTGCGCCGAACGGACGGCACCTCCGCCTTCAACACATGTACGGTACAGCGACGTCTCCTCCTTCTTGATCCAGCAAGGGGGGAGGAGAGGTTGACGGAGATCCAGCAGCACGACGGCGTGGTGATGGATGCAACGGGAAAAGCTGCAGGGCTTCGCCGAGACCCTGCGGGAGGAGTAACAGGGGGGGGGAGGCACCAGGGGCTGAGGTGCGGCTGCCCTCTCTCCCCCCCACTATATATAGGGGGGCCAAGGGGGGCGCCGGCCCTAGGAGATCCAATCTCCTAGGGGGGCGGCGGCCAAGGGGGGTATCTTACCCCCCAAGCCAAAGGGGGGCGCCCCCACTCCTAGGGTTTCAACCCTAGGCGCATGGGGGTAGGCCCATGGGGGGTGCACCAGCCCACTAGGGGCTGGTCCCCTTCCCCTTACGGCCCACGGGGCCCTCCGGGATGGGTGGCCCCACCCGGTGGACCCCCGGGACCCTTCCGGTGGTCCCGGTACACTACCGGTGACCCCCGGAACTCCCCCGATGGTCGTAACTGGACTTCCTATATATCATTCTTTACCTCCGGACCATTGCGGAACTCCTCGTGACGTCCGGGATCTCATCCGGGACTCCGAACAACATTCGGGTTTCCGTGTGCATATATCTCTACAACCCTAGCGTCACCGAACCTTAAGTGTGTAGACCCTACGGGTTCGGGAGACACACAGACATGACCGAGACGACTCTCCGGTCAATAACCAACAGCGGGATCTGGATACCCATGTTGGTTCCCACGTGTTCCTCGATGATCTCATCGGATGAACGACGATGTCAAGGATTCACTTAATCCCGTATGTTATTCACTTTGTCTATCGGTACGGTACTTGCCCGAGATTCGATCGTCGGTATACCGATACCTTGTTCAATCTCGTCATGGCAAGTCTCTTTACTCGTTCCGTAATCCATCATCCCGTGACTAACTCCTTAGTCACATTGAGCTCATTATGATGATGTCTTACCAAGTGGGCCCAGAGATACCTCTCCGTCATATGGAGTGACAAATCCCAGTCTCGGTTCGTGCCAACCCAACAGACACTTTCGGAGATACCCGTTGCGTACCTTTATAGCCACCCAATTACGTTGTGACGTTTGGCACACCCAAAGTATTCCTACGGTATCCGGGAGTTGCACAACCTCATGGTCTAAGGAACAAAAACTTGACACTGAAAAGCTTTAAGCATTACGAACTATACGATCTCGTGCTAGGCTTAGGATTGGGTCTTGTCCATCACATCATTCTCCTAATGATGTGATCTCGTTATCAATGACATCCAATGTCCATGGTCAGGAAACCGTGACCATCTGTTGATCAACGAGCTAGTAACTAGAGGCTTACCAGGGACACGTTGTGGTCTATGTATTCATAGATGTATCGATGTTTCCGTATAATACAATTCAAGCATGAATAACATACAATTATCATGAACAAGGAAATATAATAATAATACTGTTATTATTGCCTCTAGGGCATATTTCCAACAGAACACTCAAGAGAGCAGCCCTAAACAAGGTATCTATTTTCAGAAAAGCTTGTTCCTGTTGAGCATCATAATCTCCTTCAGGTTTGCCAAGAGTGGCGTCATAACAACTCATGGTTTGAAACCATAAGACTGCTCTCACGCGCCACCTCTTATAGTGGATACCCTCGAACACAGGAGGTCTCACGGAAGCAGCAAAACCACTTGGGAGAAATTGCATATAATAAGGTTTTTTAATTGTTGGAGAAATAAGCAATTTATCGAAGGATTTTATTAACATAAATACAAGATAAAGCATGACTAATATAGTAGTAATAGAGCAAGTCATGCGATCTGACAAAGAGAGGTTAAATAGTATCTTCATATATGAACTGTAACTAAATATACCTAGAACAGACAATAGAACTAGTTCCATATATGAAGTAGAACCTAACATATTTAGAGCAAACACTAGAACAAAGAACTGTGACATGACTTCTAACAGAAAGAGCAAGAACTCATACGGGACAGAGAATAGAACAAGATAAACTAGAGAGATCATGGAGACATACGAATCAGCGGCAGAAGCCCCGGCCTTGCGTGCGGTGTCCTCGCCGGCCATGTCGTCGTGGAGATTGTCGACGTCGGGAAAGAAGTCGTCATCGGGGAAGTGGTCGTCGGCGACCAGATCGTCCGTGATGAATCAGCCAGTAGTCGCGTTGGCGCTCCCTAAAAACCTTATCACCATTCTCCCGTACATGACTCAAAAGGTGTGGTTTCGGAGGCCTACTGTCCCGACCTGCGGTGCACGCCGCAAGCCGGGATGAGGAAGACAGCAGCAGCTCAGAGATGGAACCGGTGGCGAGAAGAAGGAGAGGTTCTGGTGCGTCTCTCTGAGGAGGAGCGATCTCCCTTTTATAGGCGCAAGAGAAGGAGGCGAGAAGCCAGCGACGGGAGTGAGGGAGACGAAACGAACATGCAGCAGCTGAGGAGGCGGGCCGTTCATTCAGTGTCCACTACAGAGAAAACGTTTGCAGCTTCCGCGTGACCTTTCGTATATCCGTCGTCCGTGGCAAAAATTAGACATCGGCTCGGCTCATTCCCGCAACCCGCGTCGCGGCGAGGCGGGCGGCGGAGGAGGAGAGTGCGTGGATGTCCCTCTTGTTCTCATGCTCGTACAAGTGGAGAAATAGCCTCCCTTATAAAGAGATCCAACTCCCTCTAAACTAGCAATGTGGGACTAAACTTTAGTAGTGCCCATTTCCTTGCACGAATGGGTTAAGTGGGCCTCTAGGATTTAGGAATTTCTGAAATTATTATTGGACTGGCCCAAAGTAGATAAAATTCCAGCAAGATCTAGCTAATTTCCATTTTAGGGTAAGCGCAAGCAGGAACGCCGGAGCTCCGCATGTGTGTGATCAAGCCAACAAATTAAGACTTTTGAGGATCAGAATCTTCCCTTGGTTCTAGGCTTCTAACCACATGCCTTTCTCATTGAGAAACTTCAAGAGCCACTTACACAGCAGGTTCCTATCCAGTGGCGAAGCTACAGGTTGATTGTTGGGCGGGCCAGATACAACAATTACACACAACACTTGAGTTTTAGGCCCAAATTTTCTGTCTATCTTCCCTTTTTTCTCCTGGGCTGGGCGGGCCAAGGCCCAGTTTGGCCCCAACGTAGCTCCGCCCCTGTTCCTATCATTTAACCTCGAGTCTTGGGTTCCTGTACCAGACAGTTGTTTGTGACGAAATGGTCCTTCTGACGTTGGAGGGATCCTCGATGTTGATCTCCAACTCAAATTTCCAACGCATCTCATTTCTAAAAGTTGTCCTCATGCTACTAGTAGTGTGAGACTCATCGTGTTGGTTGTTTTTGCTCTCCTCCTAGACTTCCATATCGGCGTTGTACGTGGTTGCCTCACACTGTGACAAACTATTGTAATTCAAGTATTGGTTGCTACATGTGAAAGCTAGTTATTTATAAACTGGGTGTAAATGCATACTTCATTGCTTCACCGAACTTCATGTGCCCGACACTGCCTTTTTATTTTATTTTCTGCAAGCTCGGTATGTTAAAGGGACATAAAGCGTAGTTGTTGTTAAGAAACTCACATCTCTAAGGTGCATTAGGACATCTTCATGCAGCCTCAGGCTTGGGTCCATCTTGGTTGTCAAAATGGACATGGTGTGACAATACGGCCACGGGCTTAAAAACAAAATTATCATGTCCCCAAGTCTTTCTCTGTCTATTGCTTCCCCTCTATTTCTTATGTACACATTTCTTCTTCCTTCGATACACTAAGATTGTGTAGTCACCAAGTAGCGGCGCGAACCATTTCCAAATACAGTCCCCTGAAACCTTTTTCATTCGAATGCACGAATACTTTCAGAAGTCTTGTAAATTGTAGATATTGGAAGCTTCATTAAGGAAACACATCCCGTTTTACATATCTTATATTAACATGCGGACATTAAGTTACATATGTGTTGCAAATCAATAAAGCATGGAGCATGGTCAAGTTCAAAGATGAAACCGTTCATGAGACTGCTGATCCTCGATTATGCTTTGAAGGTTCATCATGCCCACATTATCCAACATGCCAGACCTTTAATTGTGTTGTCTAAATAGCCTAATGCCATGATTTGTGACCCTTGCCACTCCATGAAGAAATCCCCCTCTGTAATAACGTCATTAACCAAACAGGTCACAATAGCACGACACATGAAGGTAGGACCATTGATGTTGCAGTGATAGTTGGTTGGTATGTTGTACCACTGTAATCCTTAAATGGTTAGTGAAATCAGGGTCTCAAGGAAAACCAGGGATCCTCTCACTAAAATGACACTATTTTTTGGTAAGAGACATTGTTTGTGCGTATAGTTTCAATATCAAAAATTTCTCACACATTGATTCTGGACGGCGCAGCAAGGCTGCCTTAACTTCCAGTTCCTTATGATACTGGATGTGTGAATGGCCTCTACCTCCAATTAAATTTTCCAACAAATCACATTTCCCAGAGGCGTCATGTGGACAATTTGTCACAGGCGCATAGAGTGACAGTTAAAAATGGATGTTTCATATTCTCCTCATGGTCGCGGAATTAACATTTTGAGATACCCCTCTAATTTCACTTAAGTAGATAATCATGCTAGTAAAATATTGTTTTAATATACTTTTAATTTTCCAGAATTTTTTGAATTGGAGCAAAGAATGCGTCAACACTGTACACATTGGTTTTTCTAGGAAGAAAACTACTAACACAAATTCTATAAAAAGGAGTCCTTGGACCGCAAAACTGGTGGGCACGAGTCCAGCCCAACATAGATGATTCTAAGCTAGCAACTTCTGTTCAATAAGGTCTCCTTGGACCGCAAAACTGGTGGGCACGAATCCAACACCTAGTCAAGCGAGGATATTGGTGTTTTTGTGAGATATTGCCCATACATTTATGCTTTAAGGATCTCACTTGAGAATGATCCTTAATTAATCGAACAGTTATCAAACAAGAGAGAAATTCACTGGGCCCTCATTAGGCCAGCCTGAAAGTGAGAGTCGCTACGCCTTGTGTAAGCGTTTTACAACCCAGATAATAGTTCCGAACCAGGACTTGCCGCTACTTCCTCATTGGGAAGCTTGAAGAGACACGGCCCTATCTTTTAACCCGAGTAGTCAATTCATGTACCTCTTGGTTTTCTAGTGCAACCGAGTGCTTGTGCCATTGTACTTGTAACTTCCATGGAACTCCAACAAATTTTTCCAATGCATCCCATTTCCTAGTGGCAGACTCATCATGTTGGCCATTTTTGCTATCCTCTTAGACTGCCATAGTGCAAGTGCATGGCTCTACACTGTGGTTTCAAGCACGCTTCTGTTACTTGAGGAAGCCAGATATTTACAGGGATGAGTGTATGTACATGTTTGTGAACGTCTACGTTTGTAGTGTGTTCCTCAAAGAAATAATGCTTCACCAAAATTTACCTGTGAGATGCTGCCTTTAATTTTTTTTATTGCGGGTGTACTTTTTAATGGGTCTTGCAAGTACTATTGTTGTTTAAGGAGACGGCATGGACCTGATTTCTTCATGAAAATTAATGACTCTGTCCAAAATATGCAAGTTTGAGTGACAGGATTTGAACATGCAACTTGGGCGGTGGCACAGAACGATTTTCCCGTAATTTTAGTACTCCCTCCATTTTTATATACAAGGCCACAAACTCGGATTACAGGTACCAATGTAAAATTTAATGTCTGCTTTACAAGTCAACTTTTATTCTTGTTTACTGGAATCATTAATACTCCGCATGCATGCAAAGAAACTAAGTGGAGGAAGGAGATGACTGTCATTATGACTACATGCATGCAAGTCTTAAACAAATTGTTAGTACGAGAAAACATCATTAATTTTGCCTCGATTACTGTTTGTGGCCTTGTATAGATGCAAAATATATATTCCATAGTGGCCTTGTATATCAAAATGGAGGGAGTACACAAACCTTCATTGTCCGTGTAAATTTAAGGGGACCTACGCTTCCGGCGGTTGGTGCAACGACCGGAAATAGTACCCAACGACGCGTGGCGGTAACCGCAAGCGCAACCTTGGGTGCCTTTCCGTTTTCGGCAGTTGCAACCCGAGCGACGTCCTCTGTCGTCGCTATCAGTTTTTCGGATGAGTTCGTTCCAGTTGGTCAAGGTCAAGCCAATCAGCAGCTTCCTGATCAGATCTCCACGCAGGCAGTACTCATCCCCCACGTTCTTTTTTCTGCTTCACAACGAGCTTTCGTGTGTGCGTGGAAGCTTCTTGCTAAGACCGATATCAACACCACCACTGTAGACTGTAACAGCGAGTCAGCGACATCGGTTTGGGTACAGATTCACGACCGAATCTGCGTATCAACACGTTTCTATCCATGTTCTCGTTTTCTAATGAATTGAAGCATGGAGTAACAGCCTGTTGTATTTTATTTCTTGCGTACGCACCTGCTGGGCGGGCAAAGTTGAACGGGCCTCTACCTTCCTTCTTCGCTTAGACTACCCATAGTGGGAGTAACATAGATAGTAACATCACACATATCTAGATAAAAAAGATGATGTGGCAAGCAATAAATGAAGAAAGAGAGGCATGTGGTAACATAGCTAGTTACTACTAGTATGAGTAACATCACACATATCAAGGTAAGATGAGTCTATGGCCTAATAAATGAAGTCTTCCATGTTACCACACATATGTTACTCCCCACTATAGAGGTAGTAACATAGAGTAGTAACATGGGCATGTTACTACTCTATGTTACTACCCATTATGGCTAGTCTTAGTACTCCATGCATCTGTACCCAAAGTGAACACTGAATCAGAAGGGTTACAAAGTGAACACTGAGCAGAAGGGTCTGGGCGTCTGGCACGTTTGCGCGTTCAGATTGGCCGGCCAGTGTGCAGCCGTAGAGATCGAATCGCCGGGATTTTCCTCGTAGTACGACGTACGTGATTGCCCGCGAAAGGAACAGGTAACCAACGGACGGACGGACGGCCGGCTGCTGTGGCTTGTGGGAGCATGCACACCGGCCAAAGCCTGGCGTCACCGTCGATTTGTGGCTGCTACAACTACCGTGGATCACTATAGTGACGGGCCAATGCACTTTTGCGTATCTGCCGCGTGTCCATGATGGTCCCATCAGTACGTTAATTACCATCTTAATGAAGGAAGCGCATTAGAAATTTCCAATACTGGCCTGGCCGGTGCATTAAAGCGGAGGAGGTGCCCCACCACCATTGAAAGAGAGCTTACTGCAAGACACAGCGGAGTGCCAGTTTTGCAGCACTTCACGTGATGTACACACAACAAATTAGCTAGATTTAGCTACCAGGAGTACTCCCTAGAACTACCAGAGAATCACCATTACTAGATTACATTAGCCAGGCTAGCACGCTACTCTAGCCAACTAACAAGAACCAAAGAACTCGGGGGATTGATCCATGGATGGTGTTGAGTATCATGATTATTAGGAAAGCTAGGACAGCGTAGGATATTATTCTACCTTGCCTTGTACTCCAAGTAGATCATTGTACTCCTATATATATGCCCACGAGGCTCAAGCAATAAATCAACTATTCCATCAAACCTCTTTCTCCCTTCTAACATGGTATCTATCGCAAGTCGATCATAAACCCTAGCCGCCACCGCTTCCGCACCGGCGCGCCGCCCCCGGGGCGGTCGGCCTCCATGACCGCCGCCGGGGGCCGCGCCGCCCGTACCTAGGGTTCGTCCGCCGGCCGTGTTGGCCGGCTGCCCTAGAGAGTCTTTTTCCTGAGCCCTTGCTCCAGGTTTTTTCGCTCTCTCGCCGGTCGTTTTGATCGGCGTTTTTCTTTTTGGTTTTCCGATCTAATCTTGATCGGTTTGCGTCGCCCACCGCCGCCGTCGACCCAGTGCGCCTCTACTCCGACCCTGGCGCGACCAGCCGGCCTCTCCTCCGACCCGGCGACCACGCGCGCCGAGGCGGCCCGCCGGGCCAGCCGCCGTCCGCGCGTCGGTCCGCCCGTCGGCCTGCGCCGGCCGTCACCGCCCTGCTCCGACCGGAACACCTGCATCGCCCCGACCCGGCGGCCTCGCACCATGCGACGGCCAATCATAGCCGTCGCTCGCGCGCCGGCCCGCCAATCGATCCACGTCACCCGCTTCCGCCGTGTCTGCACGGCGGCCCGGCGGTCTACATCGTCGGCCTCGTCCTCGGCTGCATCAGGCTCGTCGTCTGCCTCAACTCGGGCGCCGTTGCTCCGTTGGTCGCTTGGGCCTCGCTGCTCGGGCGCCGGCGCTGCTTTGGCAGCCCGGGTGCCGGCGCTGACGTCCCGTTCCGTCCGTCGTCGACGGCCTCATCCGGGACTCCGCCATCACTCCTCCACCGAGCGGCGTCCCCGACCTCGCGCGCGATCGGCTTGATCACCCGCTCGCCGCCGCGATCCACCTCATCTACGCCGCGCGATCGACCTGGCCCGTCGGTCACGCGTGCCTCCGCAGGTCCCGTGAAGATCGTCCCCGAGTTCAGCGCGCCTCTTCACCGATCGAGCATCGGGCTGCCGCTGCGTCGTCCCGTCGGGCCGCAGCGCCGCCGCCCCTGTGGTTCTCCTCGCGGCTGCATCGACTCGTGCTTCGCCGCTGCGTCGCCCCTTCGGGCCGTAGTGCTGCAATACGCGGTCCCCGCCGCCGCCCCGAGGCTGTCCCCGCGGTTGCACCGACTCGCGAACCGCCGTTGTGTCGCCCCGTCGGGCCACAGCGTCGCGGCCCGCGGTCCCCGCCGCCGCCCCGAGGTCTTCCCGCCGTCGCCCCGACCCGCTTGCCGCCGCTGCGTCGCCCCTTCGGCCCGTAGCGCCGCGGCCCGCGGTCCACTCTGCCGTCACCGCGCGTCGACTTCTTGTGGTATGCGCCGCGCCATCTCCCTTGGCGCGGGAACGTCACCGTCCGCGCCGGTCTTCGTCACGCTGTCAGGGTTCTTCGCCTACTTCGAGCACCGCCGCCGCACTACTAACCTAGCCGCCGCCGGCGACGTCAGGCGGCCGCCGCCGCTGCTCTTCTTTGGCCGCCGCCGCCGCTACCTTCGTAGCCGCCGCCGTCGCCCGTCCACCCCCTTCATCTTCGTCCAAGCACCAGCCCGTCGCCAGCGTCGCCGTCATCTACCCCGACCACTTCGTCTACTCCGACCACCGTTGGTGACGTCGGCCCCGCGCCGATGGACGCCGCAACCGTCGTCGAGTTCTTCTCTGCTGGCCCCTCCGACTTCTCCGACATGGCGTACAGCTCATGCAGGTCCCTTGTCTACGCATGCCCGGTGCTGGCAACACCGATGCGTGCTTTCATCCACGACGTGTCCCCGGGCCTGGCAAGCCTGGTCGGCGCTTCGTCAACTTCGTCTTCGTCCGTCTACGCATGCCCGGTGCTGGCAACACCGGTGCGTGCCTTCGTCTACGATGTGTCCCCGGGCTTGGCAAACCCGCCGCGACGCGTCGTCAACAACATCTTCTTCCCGGCGCACCACTACTTCGACACCACTGCGCCCATGACTAACTCGGCGCCTCCTTGCGCCCGCGGCTCCACGGCGACTTCCTCGACACCGGCTACCCCGACTCGACATCGACCACGGCATTCTTCGCACGGCAACCTCGACAACGGCTACACCACCTACGCTCTCGGCTACATCGACAAACGGCACAAAGGGCTACCGCCTTCTTGAGCAACCTCGTTGGTTTCCACTCCAGCCACGACTCTGCGATGCGTCGACCGTTTCGACTGTGGGGGGTGTCCGTCGGCTTGCCTTCGGATTCTTCTCCAGTCTCACCGTCTGCGTCGCTACCGTTGTGACTGCGGGGGGATGTTGAGTATCATGATTATTAGGAAAGCTAGGACAGCGTAGGATATTATTCTACCTTGCCTTGTACTCCAAGTAGATCATTGTACTCCTATATATATGCCCACGAGGCTCAAGCAATAAATCAACTATTCCATCAAACCTCTTTCTCCCTTCTAACAGATGGATCGGCAGGAGTGGAGGATTGGATTCGGCTAGCTGTAGACGGTGACGAGGCGGCGGAAGCACCTGGTGCAGGAGTACTTGCGCTTGCTCTTGAGGCACAGCGGGAGGCAGAGGATGCGCCGCTCGCTCTCCACGTCGGTCGCTACCACGGGGCCGCCGCAGGACGGGCACGCGCCGGGCGCCTTGCACGTGCCCACCACTCGCTCCTCCTTCGCCCCGACGATCATCTTCACCGCTCCGCCCACGCCCATTGTTGCCATCGACGGACGATCCCCTCGTCCGCAAGGAGGAAGAAAGTATGTGGATTGAATGGCCGGTGCTGGGGATGGCAATGGCAAGCCCCACATATATAGAGGAGGGGGCGAGGGCGCAGGGGGGAAGCAGGGGACCGCTGCGCCTGCGCGCGCGGCAGCGACCCGTTTGGGTTTTACTTTTACCGGATCGCGTACGTCTCGATTGATATACGACCCACGGCAGGCCCATGTGTACATTTACATCCTTTAAAAAATCATACATTCATACTATTACACAAACAATTTGGTACATTATTATCTCTACTCTCAATGGAGGAGTTGATAGTCTCGCCTCACTCCCACCAACCCCTCGCAACTCCTATATTACCCCCGCGACCGTCTTACAGGCGATCTTTTGGGCCGGCCCATTTGACGTGTGCATTAAATCAATCAAATCGACACTTTCCAAAATCAACATCATGCATTAACCCATTCAAACCATATCTTAAGAAATCTCTACCAAATGCAAGCTTTCCTTATCTTTCACTACTCATATATATACTCCATTCAAATCAAATCTTACCAAAATATCAACTACAGTCAATTTGGCCGACCCATTTGACGCTTGCATCTGTTTTTATTTTGCGTTTTTGTTTTCTTTCTTTATGTTTCATTTTTTCTATGACCAATACGCTGGGTTTTGCTCGGTACACTATCAGAATCGGCACAGACTTGTACGCCATCGTGAGTTCATAATGTCGGCTCCATTCTAGTTAAAGCTCTTCCACAATTTTTCTTTCTATCCCACCGATTTATTTAAACTGATTTTTAGCCCACTGGTATACTTGATCCGGTTTTTATTTGCCAATTTTAGTTATGGCGTTATAGAAAGGAATCAATCATGATGATCTCTAATCAATTTTTAAAGACCAAATCTATGAAAACGAATCATTGTTTGATAGCACAAGACAACATTTATGAAAATGAACCAATGTCAAATGCATCATGGATACACTCTTAAATTCATCGATTAAATGATTTTTATCTCTTGATATTTTATTATGGTTGTCGATATAACCATTCACATATAATTCTTAGAAATAGTTTTCGTTGATGCAAAAAATAAAGGGACAAAAGAGTGATTTACCGGTAAAACAAAAGTCGCTAAGGCAGCTTGGTGTGCAAGAGAATTTTGAATGTGTAGGCGAGATACAACTAATGTTGGATTGCTAAAGTTATATATGCCCTCGTTGCAATGCAGTGCCGTAGCTAGGGGGTGGCCAGGGTGGTCCATAGACCACCCTGGAATTTCCCTATAGCTTGTATATAGTGTAGTAAAAATATATTTCTTTGAAAATAAATAAACTTATGTAAATATTTCTATTGTTGGACCACCCTGGCTTATTGGGCTGGCTACGCCACTGTTGCAACGCACAGGCAATTAACCAACATCAGTAGTAGGTCACTTGAAGTGTCGATATTATGTTTCGGTACAACAGTTTAGCTGAATCTATCGTTGACGTGAGATTATATGGGATGTCCACTTGTCCCGTCAAAATTTATGTGGACACATGTGAGCCTCCTACTTATACATGATGCAAGAGAAGTTGATGTGGATACAGAAAGGGATTGTGTTGTTCTGTTTAGTTACGGATGTCTGAGCGGAATATTTTTTTTAGTTTAGAAAATATGACAAATTGCATTTCCTTATAGATGGATTTGCATAAAACCGCATGAGTGAGCATTTCATATTTTGTTCAACTAGGCCTATAATTTTTTAGTTAGAATAGATGGCTAAATGTTGTTTGGTTACTTTAAGAGTTAATAACGGACAAAGTGGGGTATCAGTTGCATGCGAAACAACGGACACCGTCTTTTTGTGGAATCCATGACATTCAACTATATGTTACAGCATGACAATGCCTCAAGAGATACTGGATCTTCCATCTTGGCTCGGAGGACGTCACACATAGTGCATGCCTCCTACCCCGAGATGGGGGTGGCGGATCGACATGAACACGGTGGGAGGGGATCAGGGCGGAGAGCGGGGCGGTTGGCGGGGGAGTCCTCATTGGCGGTCCATGGAGAAGTACGATGTGAAGGAGAAAGGGTGCAATGGGGAAGATGGGCTAGGCATTATCCGATTTTAAGGAGAGGGCTCCAGTAAGAAATCCTCTACAAAGGAAAACCAAGCGGGAAGGGGAGGGTCCGGCAGGAAAAGGAAAGGGTGTGTCGTGTGGTGGGATTTTCTGATGGGCACACGTGTTGGTGATAACATGACGGATAGTCCGAACAACCACAATTCTCGCGGAGGCGAGGGGGTCAGAACGGAAGGGAGGGGAGTCATGATTGGTTGTTTGTGGAGATGTACAGTGTGAAGGAGAGAGGGCACCGCCTCCTTGGTCGCCGTCCCCTCGACGTCTCGCGCTCCCGTGTGCTGCTGTAGCCTGTAGGTCACCGGCTCACCATTGTTTGCTTCCCACAGCCGCCAATGACGGAAAGGAGGTGGGTAAGGGAGGGGGGGTCGAGTGCAAAACCAACGAAGAGAAGCTACGTGTCATCGTTTGCTTGAGGTGACGCTTGCACTGATCAAAATTACTTACTCATTCTCCTTGTGGCGTCTTTTGAGTTTTGCATGTTGATCTTCAATCTACAATGTGGATTAACTACTCCTATTAGGTAGACTTTGCTAGATGTACATGTGAAAGGATTTTGGGTGGATCATGGTCTGAGCGTAAATACTGATTTTAAGGGTGCATTAATGTCTGAACATGATACTACTAGCTCCTAGCTCTTTTTACGAGAAGACTTGAGGAGTCGATCAATCGACTTGACTCCTATATGCCCAAATCGTCAGTCTTAAAATCCTGATCTCCACGGACCTATTAGTGTATTGTATGTGGCAGTCGTACATTAGCACAGTAAACAGATGCCTACAAATGCAAACTACTAAATTCCAATTGGTATGAGCAGGTCCTTGTGCAAATAGAAGAGAAATAAGAGATAGAACCTTGCAAATATATTTCAGTAACTTGCGCACCAGCAATGGTGCACATATATCAGTACTAAAAGTACAACTTTGCAAAAATATGATAAAGAGAGCTCCCTCCCCAATTTCATTTAACAGAAAGCATAATGTCTTTTACACAACTTTACAAATAATAAATAATTTTGATTTACAGGTACTAAATTTCAATTGGCATGAGCAGATGCTTGTGCACATATAAGCTTGCAAGTATTAGAGATTGAGGATGTAGAACCTTGCAAATATGTTTAATAACTTGTGCACTGCACAAAAATTCAATAATTTTGATTTTCAAATAGAAAGAGAGGGGGCAGAGGGAGAGGGAGAGAGCGTGCAGTAGATGGGGGGGGGGTAGATAGATGGAGAAATCATATGATGCAATTTAATTGTGACACCGCAACAAGAGAGAGGGGCAGGGGAGAGAGAGGAGATTGTAGTTTGATCGTGTCATTGTAATGGGAGAGGCGGAGGGGGAGATGAGAGAGATCATAGAATATAAATTTGATTGTGACATTGCAATGGGAGAGATGGAGAGGGAGGGGAGGGAGGGGAGAAGAGATATTGCAGTTTAATTGTCACGCTACATCTGGAGAGAGGGGTATAGATTGGGGGAGTTTAAAGTGTCGTAATAAAAAAACCATAGACATGCCTCACGAAGACAAGCACAATATGAAATATAACACAACTATGCAGGTATGAGTTAATAAAATTCAAAGTGTGTGATATTGGGGTGGAAGGCGGGGCGGGGTGGCCAAGGAGGTGAGTTTGGATTGCAAAGCTCGCTTTAACGGCATTAACATTAAAGTAGATTAGACAATACCATCTAATGTGTATGCTGAATCTAAATGTATATGTTAGATATGATTGATATTGAACCAGCAGAACAAGTATGGCCCTGGTTCAACACACTGGATGCTCTTTTGAGGATATGACCAAGTTGTTCAGTTGATGCTTCATCTCCAGAAGTCAATGTTCAGCTTCCCACGTGATCTTGATAGATAATGTAATTGAAAATACATTATCTTTATCTTCAGAAGAGGTTCATTTTTCTTTGAAAGGAGACATTCATTGGTTTCTACCTAGGCGTAAAGTACGAGATGCATGGTTACACATGCAGCTATATACATAGGTGGGTTTTATCATTATATTGGTCGTGTGGCATGTCAGTACATTATGTTTTACTCATCCCGAACATTTTAGTATCTAGAGTGTCGCACAAAATTGAATTAACATTATGAATTGACAAAAAAATATTTTACTACTAAAGGGAGCAAAAAGAACCAAAAGAAAGAAGACAACTCATGATAATAAATTACTAAGATTTGACCTTCACTTAACTCAATTTGAAGGAGGCAATAAGTTGCACCCATCTATTATGGCTTCACATATTTTCGAGCTTATGGAAAGCGAGTACTTTCAATCCTTGCTTTTCTATTGGGATCACCCTACCATGAGCTCACCTTGATTGATTTTAGTAGCTCAATACGACACTCGCCAGAGACAGCAACATTAAGCTCTTGGGGACTTGGATGGCGGAGATGTGACTAGGCTAATATTTTCTTGATAACTCAAGACCTTACAACAGTAGAGAGTTGAAAAAACATGTATGTTTGGCACAAGGACGAACATAACATAGTAAAAAAGTCAACATGAAAATTTAGTAAACAATGCCCTCGATGTTGAACTAAGAATATGTATCCCCGTAGCAATGGGCAATTAACGTCGTGACATGGTCGTTGAGATGGAGCATGGGGAGAGGGAGTTTAAGGGAGCATACATAAGGGCGGGGAAACCATAATGATCATGGATGGGACGCCCGAAACTGGATGATATCGGTAGCTGGAGGAGGGGTGGTGGGTGAGCGACGCTCTCAGGTGGGGAGGCGTGGTGGGCTGGTGCTGCTTGACCGTGTAGGAGGTTACTTGAAGTGTCCAACATTGGTATTTTTTATGTACAACAGTTTAGTCGAGCCTATCATTGACGTGATATTATGTGGGATGTCCACTTGTCCCATCAAAAAATTGTGGGCCTGGGCCTCCCACTTATATTATGTGGCGGATGTGGGTGTGGATGTGGATGGGGGTTGGCGTTGGTCTCTTCAGTTACGGTTGTCTGAACAAAATAATTTTTCTCCTTTAGAAAATGTGGCACATCGCATTTCACTAGAGATGACTTTGCAACAAATTGCATGATCGAGTGGTTTGTTTTTTTCATTAGTCGTACAATTTTTTGATATCATAGAAGGGTAAATGCAGATTGGTAGATTTAAGAGTTAATAATGGACATGGTGGCTTATCAGTTACATGTGCATATCATATTTTGTTTCATGGTAATGCATGATATTCAACTGTATGTTACAACGCGACAATGGCTTAGGAGACATCAGTTCTGCCTTCTTCGCTGGAGTGGGGGGGGGCATCACGGGGGCTCACGCCTCCTCCCCCTTAATGGCGGTGGCGGATCGACACAAATGCATTGGGAGAGGATCAGGGTGGAAAGGAAGACAGTTGGCGGGGGACTCCTCCTTGGCGGTCTATGGGGAAGTACGATGTGAAGGGGAGAGGGCGTCGTGGTGAAGGTAAGGTGGACGTTACCCAGATGGTTGAATTTTGAGGAGGTTGTTGGGTGCCCATTTGATGTCTGAACATGCTCGGGTGTATGAGGAAGAAATGAGCTTGGACCTTAGAGACAACCTTAATTATTTGTTTGATTCATATATATGCATTTTATCCCGTAGCAATGCACGGCGTTCTACTAGTTTATATAATTCAAAAATTATTATATGTTGTGTGTTTTTTTATGCAAAAAACATATGTACATTGATCATTTTGCCTTTTGCCAAAAAAATTGACCAGCTGACTCTTTCCTAAAACAATTCACCGCCTATAGACTACTACTCCATGTAGTGCCATTTACTCCATGTTGAATTCTCTTTTAGTTCAGCACTCCACTTCAATGTAACTCTATATCAGTTAAAAAGAAGAAGAAAAACCACGGTGCCCATTATTTATTTTCTTCGCTGGAAATAGCGTTCACACTTTAATCATGTCAAGTTTCCACTATCCTTCCTAGATACACA
This sequence comes from Secale cereale, assembly GCA_902687465.1. NCBI lineage: Eukaryota > Viridiplantae > Streptophyta > Magnoliopsida > Poales > Poaceae > Secale > Secale cereale. Next base: position 791,460,988 of record LR738710.1, on the reverse strand, counting down.
AATTAATTAATGTAGACGACAATGTTTAATCACCCTACAAGCCACCGATTGAATTCAACATGCACATGGGACAAATAGAACGACAAAAGCATTGTGATCAAGCACATATGTGGACATCGATCATACCCCATACACACAGTGTTACTTCCACAACCCCCTGAGGCCAAATTTGGTGTTTTGACCTCTTTCTGAAAGTTTAGCAAGATCTAACACTGGTTAAAAAATAAATCAGTATCTGACCCTTTTCCTACCGCCAAGGTCGATGACGGTAGGGTATACCTGCCTACCGCCACTTATCCACTTCGGCGCAGGGTTGCCCTACCACCAAATAGGATGGGGGTAGCCTGTGTACCCCTACCACCAAGGTGCCCGACGGTAGGTGAGTACACGCATTGTATTTGATACTTAGACATTATTTGCGGTAGGGTGTGCACCCCTACTGCCAAGGGCCCCGGCGTTAGGCTATTATACCCTACCGCCATCGACCTTGCGATAGAAAAAGGGTCAGATCTCGAAAATAATTCAAACCAGGGTCAGATCTCGCTAAACTTTCGTAAAAAGGGTCGAAACACCTAAATCCCCACCCCCCCCCCTCGGGGACGAAAAAGGCAAGGTACCCAGATTGTATCACTTGATCTTATCTCAAATAAAAGGTGAAACCTATTGGGTTCCAGATTGTATCATTGGAAAATAGGAATATCAGAGGAAACATACTACAATGTTGTTCATGTCAAATGATCTTAATTTAGTTATATACTTAACTACAACTCAAGATTTAATTGTTGGACATTAGTGGGTAAAGAATACGTGACGCATAGCTCTCCGCATTTTAATTAGGTTCATAAGATTTGAAAATACCAAAATAGGAAAAAAAAACGTAGAAATTTGATGCACTGACATGTTGAAAACCTAGAATTCTTCTATTGGACTAGATGTATACCATGATTGTTGCCAAAATGAATGAATTTGCGAACCAACTTGTGGTTGGATTGTTAGGAGCACAGTGGTATCCCCAGCACAACAGAGTTCAAGATCTGCCGGTGCTCGCATTTATTCCTGGATTAATTTCAGGATTTCCTGCTATGTGCGTGTTGGGGAATGTAGTATTTTAATTTTTTCCTACGATCACGCAAGATCTATCTACCAGATGCATAGCAACGAGAGAGGAGAGTGTGTCTACGTACCCTCGTAGACCGAAAGCGGAAGCGTCAAGTGACGCGGTTGATGTAGTCAAACTTCTTTGCGATTCAATCGATCAAGCACCGAACGTACGACACCTCCGCGTTCAGCACACGTTCAGCTTGATGACGTCCCACGAGCTCTTGATCCAGTTGAGCTTCACGGGAGAGTTTCGTCAGCACGACGGTGTGGTGACGGATATGATGAAGTTACCAATGCAGGGCTTCGCCTAAGCACTGCAACGGTATGACCGAGGTGTGTTTTTGTGGAGGGGGGCACCGCACACGGCTGGAGAGATCAACTTGTGTGTCTTTGGGTGCCCCCTGCCCCCGTATATAAAGGAGCAAGGGGGGAGGCCGGCCAGCCCTCTATGGCGCGCCAGGAGAGGCAGTCCTACTAGGAATAGTATTCCAATCCTATTCTAGTAGGAGTCCACCAAGGAGAGAGGGGGAAGGAAAGAGAGGGAGAGGGAAAGAGGGGCCGCGCCCCCCTCCCCTAGTCCAATTCGGACTACCCCTTGGGAGGGGGCGCGCCACCTCCCGGCTGCTGCCCTCTTTCTCCCCTAAAGCCCACTAGGGCCCATATTCCCCCGGGGGGTTCCGGTAACCCCCCCCC
>LR738710.1:791435982-791459149 GCA_902687465.1 Secale cereale | reverse complement strand
CCCCCCGGCACTCTGGTTAATTCCAAAACACTCCGGAACACTTCCGGTGTCCGAATATAGTCGTCCAATATATCAAAATTTAAGTCTCGGACATTCCGAGACTCCTTGTCATGTTCGTGATCTTATCTGAGACTCCGAACTACCTTTGGTACATCAAAACTCATAAACTCATAATACCGATCGTCATCAAACGTTAAGCGTGCGGACCCTACGGGTTCGAGAAATATGTAGACATGACCGAGACTCATCTCCGGTCAATAACCAACAGCGGAACCTGGATGCTCATATTGGCTCCTACATATTCTACAAAGATCTTTATCGGTCAAAACCCAAAACAACATACGTTGTTCCCTTTGTCATCGGTATGTTATTTGCCCGAGATTCGATCATCGTTATCTCGATACCTACTTCAATCTCGTTACCAGAAAGTCTCTTTACTCGTTCAGTAATACATCATCCCGTGACTAACTCATTAGTCATTTGCTTTCAAGGCTTATTATGATGTGTTTTACCGAGAGGGCCCAGAGATACGTCTCCGACACTCGGAGTGACAAATTCTATTCTTGATCTATGCCAACACCACGAACACCTTCGGAGACACCTGTAGAGCATCTTTATAATCACCCAGTTACGTTGTGACGTTTGATAGCACACAAGGTGTTCCTCCGGTATATGGGAGTTGCATAATCTCATAGTCATAGGAACATGTATAAGTCATGAAGAAAGCAATAGCAGTAAAACTAAACGATCATAGTGCTAAGCTAACGGATGGGTCTTGTCCATCACATCATTCTCCTAATGGTGTGATCCCGTTGATCAAATGACAACTCATGTCTATGGCTAGGAAACATAAACATCTTTGATCAATGAGCTAATCTAGTAGAGGCATACTAGGGACATATTGTTTTGTCTATGTATTCACACATGTACTAAGTTTCCGGTTAATACAATTCTAGCATGAATAAAAGACATTTATCATGATATAAGGAAATACAAATAACATCTTTATTATTGCCTCTAGGGCATATTTCCTTCAGTCTCCGACTTGAACTAGAGTCAATAATCTAGATTACAAAGTAATGATCCTAACACCCATGGAGTCTTGGTGCTTATCATGTTTTGCCCGTGGAAGAGGCTTAGTCAACGGGTCTACAACATTCAGATCCGTATGTATCTTGCAAATCTCTATGTCTCCCTCCTTGACTAGATCACGGATGGAATTGAAGCGTCTTTTGATGTGCTTTGTTCTCTTGTGAAACCTGGATTCCTTCGCTAAGGCTATTGCTCCAGTTGGAGATATGCATTGGACCCGATGCATGCTACCCCTTGTTCTTGTTGGAGATATGCCCTAGAGGCAATAATAAAAGCATTATTATTATATCTCCTTGTTCATGATAATTGTCTGTTATTCATGCTTGAATTGTATTGTACGGAAACAGCGATACATGTGTGAATACATAGACCAAAATGAGTCCCTGGTAGGCCTCTAGTAACCAGCTCGTTGATCAACAGATGGTCACGGTTTCCTGACCATGGACATGAGATGTCAGTGATAACGGGATCACATCATTAGGAGAATGATGTGATGGACAAGACCCAAACTTGAGCATAACACGAGATCGTTTAGTTCGTAATGCATAAGCTTTTCGTTGTCAAGTATTTATTCTTTAGACCATGAGGTTGTACAACTCCCGGATACCGTAGGAGTGCTTTGGGTGTGCCAACCGTCACAACATAACTGGGTGGCTATAAAGGTACGCATCGGGTATCTCCGAAAGTGTCTGTTGAGTTGGTACGAACCGAGACTGGGATATTGTCACTCCGTATGACGGAGAGGTACCTCTGGGCCCACTCGGTAAGTCATCATCATAATGAGCTCAATGTGATTAAGTAGTTAGTCACGGGATGATGGATTACAGATCGAGTAAAGAGACTTGCCATAACGAGATTGAACAAGGTATTGGGAATACTGACGATCGAATCTCGGGCAAGTACCGTACCGATGGACAAAGGGAATAACATACGGGATTGAGTGAATCCTTGACACGGTGGTTCATCCGATGAAGATCATCGAGGAACATGTGGGAACCAACATGGGTATCCAGATCCCGCTGTTGGTTATTGACCGGAGAGTGGTCTCGGTCATGTCTGCGTGTCTCCCGAACCCGTAGGGTCTACACACTTAAGGTTCGGTAACGCTAGGGTCGTAGAGATTAATGCACGTGGAAACCCGAAAGTTGTTCGGAGTCCCGGATGAGATCCCGGACGTCACGAGGAGTTCCGGAATGGTCCGGAGGTAAAGATTGATATATGGGAAGTCCAGTTTCGGCCAACGTGTGATCTCCGGGGGTCACCGGGAGCGTCCCGGGACCACCGGAGGGGCCCCGAGGGTCCACCGGGTGGGGCCACCCATCCCGGTGGGGCCCCTAGGCCGCGAGGGGATGTGACCAGCCCTTTGGGCTGGCGCACCACCAAAGGGGGCCCACCTCCCCTGCGCCTAGGGTTCCAACCCTAAAGGGGAGGGGGGGCTCCACTTGCCTTGGGGGGCAAGGAACCCCCCCTTGGCCGCCGCCCCCTTGCAGATTGGATCTGCAGGGGGTCCAGGCGCCCCCCTGGCCCCTATATATATGTGGGGGGGGGGAGAGGGCAGCCGCACCTGATCCCTGGCGCCTCTCCCCCTCCCGTCACACCCCATACTCCCAACGCAGGGCGCCCGGCGAAGCCCTGCTGCGACATCCACTGCATCCGTCATCACGCCGTCGTGCTGCCGGATCTCTGACGACTTCTCCTCCCCCCTGGCTGGATCAAGAAGGAGGTGACGTTGCTGCACCGTACGTGTGTTGAACGCGGAGGTGCCGTCCGTTCGGCGCTAGATCATCGGTGACGAAGAACGTGAAGAGTACGACTACTTCATCCTTGCTTCGTTGAAAGCTTCCGCACACAATCTTCATAACGGTATGTAGATGCACTCTTAGTTGCTCGTTGCTAGATGTCTCCATACTTGGATCTTGGTGAAGACGTAGAATTTTTTTTGAATTATGCTACGTTCCCCAACAGTGGCATCTGAGCCTAGGTTTTATGCGTAGCATCTTGGCACGAGTAGAACACAAAGCAGTTGTGGGCGTATGATCTTGTTCAACTTTCTTACCGTTACTAGTCAATCTTGATTCGGCGGTATTGTGGGATGAAGCGGCCCGGACCGACCTTACACGTACGCTTACGTGAGACTAGTTCCACCGACAGACATGCCCTAGATGCATAAGGTGGCTGGCGGGTGTCTGTCTCTCCTACTTTAGTCGGATCGGATTCGATGAAAAGGGTCCTTATGAAGGGTAAATAGAAGTTGACAAATCACGTTGTGGTTTTGGCGTAGGTAAGAAACGTTCTTGCTAGAAATCCTATAGAAGCCACGTAAAACTTGCAACAACAATTAGAGGACGTCTAACTTGTTTTTGCAGCATGTGTTTTGTGACGTGGTATGGCCAAGAACGAAGATGTGATGAATGATATATGTGATGTATGAGATTGATCATGTTTTTGTAATAGGGAATCACGACATGCATGTCGATGAACTTGACAACCGGCAGGAGCCATAGGAGTTGTCTTTATTATTGTATGACCTGCGTGTCACTGAATAACGCCATGTAATTACTTTACTTCGTTGCTAAACGTTAGCTATAGTAGTAGAAGTAATAGTTGGCGTGACAACTTCCTCAAGACACGATGATGGAGATCATGATGATGAAGATCATGGTGTCGAGCCGGTGACAAGATGATCATGGTGCCCCGAAGATGGAGATCCAAGGAGCAAGATGATATTGGCCATATCATGTCACTATAATTGATTGCATGTGATGTTTATCATGTTTTTGCATCTTGTTTACTTAGAACGACGGTAGTAAATAAGATGATCTCTCACTAAAATTTCAAGTAATGTGTTTCCCCTAACTGTGCACCATTGCTAAAGCTCGTTGTTCCGAAGCACCACGTGATGATCGGGTGTGATAGGTTCTAACGTTCACATACAATGGGTGTAAGACAGATTTACACACGCGATACACTTAGGGTTCACTTGACGAGCCTAGCATGTACAGACATGGCCTCGGAACACGGAAGACCGAAAGGTCGAACACGAGTCGTATAGAAGATACGATCAACATGAAGATGTTCACCGTTTTTGACTAGTCCGTCTCACGTGATGATCGGACACGGACTACTCGATTCGGATCGTGTATCACTTAAGATGACTAGAGAGATGTCATTCTGAGTGGGAGTTCATTAAAATTTGATTAAGATGAACTTAATTATCATGAACTTAGTCTAAATTCTTTACAATATCTCTTGTAGATCAAATGGCCCACGCTCCAGTTTCCCTTAACTTCAACGCGTTCCTAGAGAAAACCAAGCTGAAAGACGATGGTAGCAACTATACGGATTGGGTCCGTAACCTGAGGATTATCCTCATAGCTGCCAAGAGATCATATGTCCTAGAAGCACCGCTAGGTGATGCACCTGCTCCCGATGCTGACCAAGACGTTTTGAACGTCTGGCAGTCGCGTAGTGATGATTACTCCCTGGTTCAGTGCGGCATGCTTTACAGTTTAGAATCGGGGCTCCAAAAGCGTTTTGAGCACCATGGAGCATATGAGATGTTCGAAGAGCTGAAAATGGTTTTCCAAGCTCATGCCCGAGTCGAGAGATATGATGTCTCCGACGCATTCTATAGCTGTAAGATGGAGGAGAACAGTTCTGTCAGTGAGCACATCCTCAAGATTTCAGGATTGCACAATCGCTTGTCTCAGCTGGGAATGAATCTCCCAGATGAAGCGGTCGTTGACAGAATCCTCCAGTCGCTCCCACCAAGCTTCAAGAGCTTCGTGCTGAATTTCAACATGCAGGGGATGGAGAAGTCCATTCCCGAGGTGTATTCGATGCTGAAATCAGCGGAGGTAGACATCAAGAAAGAACATCAAGTGTTGATGGTTAATAAAACCACTAAGTTCAAGAAAGGCAAGGGTAAGAAGAACTTCAAGAAGGACGGCAAGAAAGTTGCCGCGCCTGGCAAGCCTGTTGCTGGGAAGAAGCCAAAGTATGGACCCAAGCCTGAAACAGAGTGCTTTTATTGCAAGGGAACGGGTCACTGGAAGCGGAACTGCCCCAAATACTTAGCAGACAAGAAGGCCGGCAACGTCAAAGGTATATATGATATACATGTTATTGATGTGTACCTTACCAGCACTCGTAGTAGCTCCTGGGTATTCGATACCGGTGCAGTTGCTTACATTTGTAACTCAAAATAGGAGCTGCGGAATAAACGGAGACTGGCGAAGGATGAGGTGACGATGCGCGTCGGGAATGGTTCCAAGGTCGATGTGATCGCCGTCGGCACGCTGCCTCTACATCTACCCTCGGGATTAGTTTTGAACCTGAATAATTGTTATTTAGTACCAGCTTTGAGCATGAACATTGTTTCTGGATCTCGTCTTATGCGAGATGGATATTCTTTCAAATCGGAGAATAATGGTTGTTCTATTTATTTGAGAGATATGTTTTATGGTCATGCCCCGCTGGTCAATGGTTTATTTTTGATGAATCTCGAACGTAGTGATACACATATTCATAGTGTAGATGCCAAAAGATGTAAAGTTGATAATGATAGTCCCACATACTTGTGGCATTGCCGCCTTGGTCATATTGGTGTCAAACTTATGAAGAAGCTCCATTCAGATGGACTTCTAGAGTCTCTTGATTATGAATCATTTGACACGTGCGAACCATGCCTCTTGGGCAAGATGACCAAGACTCCGTTCTCCGAAACAATGGAGCGAGCAACCAACTTGTTGGAAATCATACATACTGATGTGTGCGGTCCAATGAGTGTTGAGGCTCGCGGAGGCTACTGTTATGTTCTCACCCTCACGGATGACTTGAGTAGATATGGGTATATCTGTTTGATGAAACACAAGTCTGAGACCTTTGAAAAGTTCAAGGAATTTCAGAATGAGGTTGAGAATCAACGTGACAGAAAATAAAGTTCTTGCGATCAGATCGTGGGGGTGAATATTTAAGTCATGAATTTGGCACACACCTTAGAAGCTGTGGAATTGTTTCACAATTGACACCGCCCGGAACACCTCAACGTAACGGTGTGTCCGAACGTCGAAATCGTACTCTGTTGGACATGGTGCGATCTATGATGTCCCTCACCGATTTACCGCTATCTTTTTGGGGTTATGCTTTAGAGACTGCCGCATTCACTTTAAATAGGGCTCCGTCAAAATCCGTTGAGACGACTCCATATGAACTTTGGTTTGGCAAGAAACCGAAGCTGTCGTTTCTGAAAGTTTGGGGTTGCGATGCTTATGTCAAGAAACTTCAACCTGAAAAGCTCGAACCCAAATCGGAGAAATGCGTCTTCATAGGATACCCAAAGGAAACTATTGGGTACACCTTCTACCACAGATCCGAAGGCAAAGTCTTTGTTGCCAAGAATGGATACTTTCTGGAGAAAGAGTTTCTCTCGAAAGAAGTGAGTGGGAGGAAAGTAGAACTTGATGAGGTGATAGTCACCACTCCTGTACCGGAAAGTAGCGCAGCGCAGGAAACTGTTCCTGAGGTGCCTGCACCAACAAGGGAGGAAGATAATGATAATGATCATGAAGAAACAGATCAAGTTACTACTGAACTTCGAAGGTCCACAAGGGCACGTTCCGCACCAGAGTGGTACGGCAACCCTGTACTAGAAATCATGTTGTTGGACAACGGTGAACCTTCGAACTATGAAGAAGAGATGGCAGGCCCAGATTCCAATAAATGGCTTGGAGCCATGGAATCCGAGATTGAATCCATGTATGAAAACAAAGTATGGACTTTGGTGGACTTGCCTGATGATAGGCACGCCATAGAAAATAAATGGATATTTAAGAAGAAGACAGACGCGGATGGTAATGTGACCATCTATAAAGCTCGGCTTGTCGCTAAGGGTTATCAACAAGTTCAAGGGATTGACTACGATGAGACTTTCTCTCCCGTAGCGATGCTGAAGTCAGTCAGAATCATGTTAGCTATTGCCGCATTCTATGATTATGAGATATGGCAAATGGACGTCAAAACAGCTTTCCTTAATGGCTTCCTCAAGGAAGAGTTGTATATGATGCAACCGGAAGGTTTTGTCGATCCAGAGAACGCTAACAATGTATGCAAGCTCCAGCGCTCGATTTACGGGCTGGTGCAAGCATCTCGAAGTTGGAATATTCGCTTTGATGAGGTGATCAAAGCGTTTGGCTTTATACAGACTTATGGAGAAGCCTGTATTTACAAGAAAGTGAGTGGGAGCTATGTGGCATTTCTCATATTATATGTGGATGACATATTGCTGATGGGAAATGATATAGAATTCTTGGAAAATGTAAAGGCCTACTTGAATAAAAGTTTTTCAATGAAGGACCTTGGAGAAGCTGCTTACATATTAGGCATCAAAATCTAAAGAGATAGATCGAGACGCCTCATTGGTCTTTAACAAAGTACATACCTTGACAAAATATTGAAGAAGTTCAATATGGATCAGTCAAAGAAAGGATTCTTGCCTGTTTTGCAAGGTATGAGATTGAGTAAGACTCAGTCGCCGACCACGGCAGAAGATAGAGAAAAGATGAGTGTCATTCCCTATGCCTCGGCAATAGGTTCTATCATGTATGCCATGCTGTGTACCAGACCTGATGTGAACCTTGCCATAAGTTTGGTAGGGAGGTACCAAAGTGATCCCGGTACGGAACACTGGACAGCGGTCAAGAACATCCTGAAGTACCTGAAAAGGACTAAGGATATGTTTCTCGTTTATGGAGGTGACGAAGAGCTCGTCGTAAAGGGTTACGTCGATGCTAGCTTCGACACAGATCTGGATGACTCTAAGTCACAAACCGGATACTTGTATATTTTGAATGGAGGGGCAGTCAGCTGGTGCAGTTGCAAGCAAAGCGTGGTGGCAGCATCTACATGTGAAGCGGAGTACATAGCTGCTTCTGAAGCAGCGCATGAAGGAGTCTGGATGAAGGAGTTCATCACCGACTTAGGAGTCATTCCAAGCGCGTCAAGCCCGATGACTCTCTTCTGTGACAACACTGGTGCTATTGCTATTACCAAGGAGCCCAGGTTTCACAAGAAGACCAAGCACATCAAGCGCCGTTTCAACTCCATCCGGAATTATGTTCAGGATGGAGACATAGATATTTGTAAAGTGCATACGGATCTGAATGTAGCAGACCCGTTGACTAAACCTTTTTCACGAGCAAAACATGATCAACACCAGAACTCTATGGGTGTTCGATTCATCACAATGTAACTAGATTATTGACTCTAGTGCAAGTGGGAGACTGTTGGAGATATGCCCTAGAGGCAATAATAAAAGCATTATTATTATATCTCCTTGTTCATGATAATTGTCTGTTATTCATGCTTGAATTGTATTGTACGGAAACAGCGATACATGTGTGAATACATAGACCAAAATGAGTCCCTGGTAGGCCTCTAGTAACCAGCTCGTTGATCAACAGATGGTCACGGTTTCCTGACCATGGACATGAGATGTCAGTGATAACGGGATCACATCATTAGGAGAATGATGTGATGGACAAGACCCAAACTTGAGCATAACACGAGATCGTTTAGTTCGTAATGCATAAGCTTTTCGTTGTCAAGTATTTATTCTTTAGACCATGAGGTTGTACAACTCCCGGATACCGTAGGAGTGCTTTGGGTGTGCCAACCGTCACAACGTAACTGGGTGGCTATAAAGGTACGCATCGGGTATCTCCGAAAGTGTCTGTTGAGTTGGTACGAACCGAGACTGGGATATTGTCACTCCGTATGACGGAGAGGTACCTCTGGGCCCACTCGGTAAGTCATCATCATAATGAGCTCAATGTGATTAAGTAGTTAGTCACGGGATGATGGATTACGGATCGAGTAAAGAGACTTGCCATAACGAGATTGAACAAGGTATTGGGAATACCGACGATCGAATCTCGAGCAAGTACCGTACCGATGGACAAAGGGAATAACATACGGGATTGAGTGAATCCTTGACACGGTGGTTCATCCGATGAAGATCATCGAGGAACACGTGGGAACCAACATGGGTATCCAGATCCCGTTGTTGGTTATTGACCGGAGAGTGGTCTCGGTCATGTCTGTGTGTCACCCGAACCCATAGGGTCTACACACTTAAGGTTCGGTAATGCTAGGGTCGTAGAGATTAATGCACGTGGAAACCCGAAAGTTGTTCGGAGTCCCGGATGAGATCCCGGACATCACGAGGAGTTTCGGAATGGTCCGGAGGTAAAGATTGATATATGGGAAGTCCAGTTTCGGCCAACGGGTGATCTCCGGGGGTCACCGGGAGCGTCCCGGGACCACCGGAGGGGCCCCGGGGGTCCACCGGGTGGGGCCACCCATCCTGGCGGGGCCCCTAGGCCGTGAGGGGATGTGATCAGCCCTCTGGGCTGGCGCACCACCAAAGGGGGCCCACCTCCGCTGCGCCTAGGGTTCCAACCCTAAAGGGGAGGGGGGGCTCCACTTGCCTTGGGGGGCAAGGAACCCCCCCCCCCTTGGCCGCCGCCCCCTTGCAGATTGGATCTGCAGGGGGTCCAGGCGCCCCCCTGGCCCCTATATATATATGTGGGGGGGGGAGAGGGCAGCCGCACCTGATCCCTGGCGCCTCTCCCCCTCCCGTCACACCCCATACTCCCAACGCAGGGCGCCCGGCGAAGCCCTGCTGCGACATCCACTGCATCCGTCATCACGCCGTCATGCTGCCGGATCTCTGACGACTTCTCCTCCCCCCTGGCTGGATCAAGAAGGAGGTGACGTTGCTGCACCGTACGTGTGTTGAACGCGGAGGTGCCGTCCGTTCGGCGCTAGATCATCGGTGACGAAGAACGTGAAGAGTACGACTACTTCATCCTTGCTTCGTTGAAAGCTTCCGCACGCAATCTTCATAACGGTATGTAGATGCACTCTTAGTTGCTCGTTGCTAGATGTCTCCATAGTTGGATCTTGGTGAAGACTTAGAATTTTTTTTGAATTATGCTACGTTCCCCAACAGTTCTTGCGTTGTATTCCCTCAAAGAGGAAAGGGAGATGCAGCACAGTAGCGTAAGTATTTCCCTCAGTTTTTGAGAACCAAGCTATCAATCTAGTAGGAGACCACGTGCCAGTCCCTCGCACCTGTACAAACAAATAAGAACTTCGCAGCCAACGCGATAAGGGGTTGTCAATCCCTTTACGGTCACTTACGATAGTGAGATCTGATAGAGATGATAATTATAATTTTGGTATTTTTTTGGTATAAAAACAGAAAGTAAAGAAAGTAAAGAAAGCAAATAAATAACGGCAACAGAAATTGGCTAGTTGACGAGAAAGTAATATGATAAAGATAGACCCGGGGGCCATAGTTTTCTCTAGTGGCTTCTCTCATGATAGCGGTATTCTACGGCGGGTAAATAAATTACTGTCGAGCAATTGATAGAAAAGCGAATAATTATGAGACTATCTAGGCATGATCATTGTATATAGGCATCACGTCCGAGACAAGTAGACCGACTCCTGCCTGCATGTACTACTATTACTCCACACATCGACCGCTATCCAGCATGCATCTAGTGTATTGAGTTCATACAAACAGAGTAACGCCTTAAGCAAGATGACATGATGTAGAGGGATAAACTCAAGCAATATGCTGAAAACCCCATCTTTTTATCCTCGATGGCAACAATACAATACATGCCTTGATGTCCCTACTATCACTGGGAAAGTACACCGCAAGATTGAACCCAAAGCCAAGCACCTCTCCCATTGCAAGAAATATAGATCTAGTAGGCCAAACCAAACCAAACCAATAATTCGAAGAGACTTGCAAGCATATTATGAGCACACATACAAAGTTCAGAGAAGAACCAAATATCTTTCATAGATAACCTTGATCATAAACTCACAATTCATCGGATCTCGACAAACACACCGCAAAAAGAGATTACATCGAATAGATCTCCTCGAAGACCGAGGATAACTTTGTATTGAGATCCGGAGAGAGAGAGAAGAAGCCATCTAGATACTAGCTATGGACCCGAAGGTCTGTGGTAAACTACTCACAACTCACGGTGAGGGCGATGATAATGATGATGATGAAGGCCTCTGTTATGGATCCCCCTCCCGGAATAGGCTCCCAAAGGGGATCTCCACGGGAACAGAAGCTACGGCGGTGGAATTAGGGTTTTCTCTCTGCGTATGGAGTTTCTGGGGTACGTAGGTATATATAGGAAGAAAGGGGGCATCGCGGGCCGTGTGGGCCAGCCTCGAGGCAGGGGGGCGCGCCCTCGGAAGCGGGCGCGCCCCCACCCTCGAGGGCAGGCCCTACGTCCCCTGACTTGGCCCCGAAGACTCCCGAGCGTGATTTCCTCCAAAAATATCTCTCGCAAAGGTTTCATTCCATTTGGACTCCGTTTGATATTCCTTTTTTGCAAAACCCTAAAATAGACAAAAAAACAACAATCTGGACTGGGCCTTTGGGTTAGTAGGTTAGTCCCAAAAATAATATAAAAGTGAATGATAAGGCCCATTAAACATCCAAGACTTCATAAATAATAGCATGGAACAATCAAAAATTATAGATACGTTGGAGACGTATCAAGCATCCCCAAGTTTAATTCCTGCTCGTCCTCGAGTAGGTAAATGATAAAGAAAGAATTTTTGATGTGGAATGCTAACCAATATAGTTTTTCAATGTAATTCTCTTAATTGTGGCATGAATGTTCAAATCTGAAGGATTCAAGATAAAAGTCTATATTGACATAAGAAACAACAATACTTCAAGAAATACTAACAAAGCAATCATGTCTTCTCAAAATACTATGGCTAAAGAAAGTTATTCCTACAAAATCATATAGTGTTGGCTATGCTCCCTTATTATCACACTAAATATTCATATCATGCACAACCCCGATTTCAGCCAAGCATTTGTTTTCATGCTCTATCTTTTCAAACCTCTCAACTTTCACGCAATACATGAGCGTGAGCCATGGATATAGCACTATGGGTGGAATAGAGGTGGTTGTGGAGAAGACAAAAAGGAGGGAGATAGTCTCACATCGACTAGGCGTATCAACGGGCTATGGATGTGCCCATCAATAGATATCAATGTGAGTGAGTAGGGATTGCCAGGCAACGGATGCACTAGAGCTAAATATGAATGAAAGCTCAACAAAAGAAACTAGTGGGTGTGCATCCAACTTGCTTGCTCGCGAAGACCTAGGGCATTTGAGGAAGCCCATCGTTGGAATATACAAGCCCAGTTCTATAACGAAAATTCCCACTAGTATATGAAAGTGACTAAACATGAGACTCTCTACAATGAAGAACATGGTGCTACTTTGAAGCAGAAATGTGGAAAAAGATAGTAGCAATTGTCCCCCTTTTTTCCTTTTTTTTCCTTTTTCTTTTTTCTTTTTTTTTCTTTTTTTTGGGCCTTTCCTTTTCTTTTTCTTTGGCCTTTCCTTTTTTTTATTTTTTTTTTGCGGAGGGGCTTTATAGATTCAGCCTTTCCTCCCATGGGACAATGCTCTAAAAATGATGATCATCACACTTTCATTACAACACAATATTACAACTCGATACTACAACAACAAAGTATGACTCTATATGAATGCCTCCGGCGGTGTACCCGTATGTGCAATGATACAAGAGTGACATGTATGATAAATTATGCATGGTGGCCTTGCCAAAAATACGATGTTAACTACATGATCATGCATGGCAGTATGACAATATGATGCGTGTCATATAAACGGAACGGTAGAAAGTTGCATGGCAATATATCTCGGAATGGCTATGGAAATGCCATGATAGGTAGGTATAGTGGTTGTTTTGAGGAACAATATGGTGGCTGTTTTGAGGAAGGATATACAGTGGGTTTATGGCACCGGCGAGAGTTGCGCGGTACAAGAGAGGCTAGCAATGGTGGAAGGGTGAGAGTGCGTATAATCCATGGACTCAACATTAGTCATAAGAACTCATATACTTATTGCAAAAACCTACGAGTCATCAAAACAAAGCAATCAACTCATGCCCCTAGGGGGGAGGTTGGTAGGAGTTAACCATCGCGCGCCCCCGACCTCCACACAAAGGTTGACACTCTAAAAATACCTCATGCTTTAACTTAGTCACACAACGGTTCACCATACGTGCATGCTACGGGAATCAATAACCTTAACACAAGTATTTCTCGATTTCATAATAACTCCACTAGCATGACTCTAATATCACTATCCTCATGTCTCAAAACAATTATCAAGCATCCAACATCTCTTTCTATTCAATGCACTTGATGTTAATTTTTTTACTACATTGATGTTGGAAGTCTATCATGTGAAGACTAGTTTCTTTAGCCTAAACACTTTACCATGATGTTTTAATGGACTCTCAAATAGATCTAAGTGAAGCATGAGAGTTCAACAATTTCTAAAAAATATTACCACCACCATGCTCTAAAAGATATAAGTGAAGCACTAGAACAAAAACTATTCAACTCAAAAGATATAAGTGAAGCACATAGAGTGTTATAACAATTTCTAGGCTATATTTAACTCTCTCAAATAGGTGTGTCCAGCAAGGATGATTGTGACAAACTAACAAGAAAAGACTCAAATTATACAAGACGCTCCAAGCAAAACACATAGCATGTTGCGAATAAAAATATAACTCCAAGTATAGTTACCGATGGATGAAGACGAAAGAGGGGATGCCTTCCCGGGGCATCCCCAAGCTTAGGATTTTGATTATATTGAATTTACTTGGGGTGCCAAGGGCATCCCCAAGCTTAGGCCTTTGCTACTCCTTGTTCCATAGTCCATCAAAGTAATACTCAAAACTTGAAAACTTCACAACACAAAACTTAGACAAAAATTCTCGTGAGCTCCGTTAGTAAGAGAAAGCAAACCGCCACTCAAAGGTACAGCAAGGAATTCATTCTTTGTTTATAGTGGTGTTAAACCTACTGTACTCCAAGTTCCCTATGATTCATATCCTCTAATATTACTCATAGATGCATCAGAATAAGCAAACAACACACGAAAAACAGAATCTGTCAAAAATAGAACAGTCTTTAGTAATCTGCTGGGTTCGCCTACTTCTGGAACACCAACAAATTCAAACTAAATTGGTAAATTTGCGAAATTTGTCTACCAATCAGCAGAAAAAAGAATCAACTAAAAATCATGCTCCAGTAAAATCTGAAGACTACTTTAGCGAGCGCTAACGATTCTGTTTTTCACAGCAAGATCAAATAAACTTCACACAAGTCTTACCAAAGGTTCTACTTGGCACAAACACTAAACAAAACATGAAACCACATCTAAATAGAGGCTATATGCAACATTTATTCCCTAACAGCAACAAAAGCAAAAAAACATAAAATTGGGTTGCCTCCCAACAAGCGCTATCGTTTTACGCCCCTAGCTAGGCATGATAGTTGGATGATGCTCACATGAAAGATAAGAATTGAAGGACAAAGAGAGCATCATAAAGTATGTGATAAACACATCTAAGTCTAACATGCTTCCTATGCATAGGCATTTTATAAGCAAACAAATTTGCAAGACAATCAAGATCTAGCATATGCAAGGAAGAAGAAAGAACCAATAGCAATCTCAACATAACGAGAGGTAATTTAGTAACATGAAAATTTCTACAACCATATTTGCCTCTCACATAATAATTACATGTAGGATCATAATAAAATTCAAAAATATAGCTATCACATAAAATATTCTCTTCATGATCCACATGCATGCAAAGTTGACACTCATTCAAAATAGTGGGACTAACATAGAACAAAGTCATTGCTTCTCCAAACCCACTTTTATCAAAAAAACTCATAAGATTGATCAATATCTAAAGTAGTGAGATCAAAAGTTGACATTATTTTAAACCCATTTTCAATATTATGGCAAACATTATTATAATTCTCATATTCATGATGGGGTTTAAATAAATTTTCAAGATCATAAGAATCATCACCCCAATCATGATCATTGCAACAAGTAGTGGGCATAGCAAAATAAGCATCCCCAAGCTTAGGGTTTTGCATATGATACGTCCAAAACGTATCTATAATTTCTGCTTGCTCCATGCCACTTTTGGGTGATATTGCTATGATATTTATACACTTCCATACACTTTTGATCATATTTGGACTAACCTACTAATCCAGTGCACCCCAGTGCCAGTTTCTGTTTTCGGCTGTTTTTGTATTTCAGGTTTTCACATTACGAGAACTGTCAGGAAAAATCCAGAAAAATTATATAAAAAATCAGCGTTCCAGAACCTACCTTGCGCCCGAAGTACAGCCGGGGGGGGGGGGCACCAGGGCCCCAGGCGCCCTGGCGGCGCCCCCCCCCCCTGGGCCGCGCCGGGGGGGGGGGGCGCCTGGGCCCCCCGAGCCCCGTCTGGTGCCCCCCTTTGGCATATATTTAGAGCGTCCTTCGAAACCCTCGGGACGGAAACTCTTTTTTGCGATCTCATCTCTGTTCCGCCGCCGCCGCCGCTTCCAAGATCGGGAGCACCAGGAGAACTCTTCCGGGCACCCTGCCGGAGGGGAGGATCACCATCGGGAGCTTCTCCACCACCATGGACGCCTCCCGGATGAGTTGTGAGTAGTCTCCCTTGGACCATGAGTCCATGACCAGTAGCTATGTGATGTTCTCCTCCCGTTCTTGTGCTTCACCAATTAGTCCTCGTGAGCTGCCCTACATGATCGAGGCACCTATGTAATCCTTATGCTGTTGCTTCCGATGGATTATGAGATTATGTTCAGATTGTGATTGAGTAATATATTTGATCTACCTCTTTTATATTTATGTTCATAAGTAATTCTTGCATGTTCTCCGTTGTTATTTATTGCTTTGGCCAAGTAGTAGGTAGTGACTCCAAGAGGGAACGTTATGCTCGATTGTGGGTTCATGCCCCTCGATGACTAGCTTGAGTGACAGAAACATGAGTCTAGGGGATGTGATGTTGCAACAAGGGGGAAAACAACGGTGCTTGTGCCCGCGGGTGCAAGGATTGTTTAATTTACGCAAAGTTCTTTTAATGCAGTTGTCTGTTGCTTATAGTTTACACTATGGGTGGGACTCACAACTTAATACCAGCGAGATGTTCTGGATAGATATCTCAAGGTGGATGATTAGTAGTAGATATTGATGGATTTCGGTCTACTTACTTTGGCGTACCGCCCATGCTTTGAACCTCAACCTTTCTTGCCATGTAGTCAGCATTGGTTTGCGTTCGTGGTCCTGTCAATTGCCCAGCTGTAATTCGTTTACCTCACATAGCTGTTTTATCGTCTTTTGGGAGAGAGACATCACTAGTGAACATCATGAGACTCCGGTCCATATTACCATCATTGATCACATCCGCTATTTACTTTTCGCTTTTACTTACTATTGCAAACATTATCTATCACTACTATCATTTGCGTTTAATCCTTTGTGAACTACAAGGCCGGAGGGATTGACAACCTCTCTGTACTCGTTGGGAGCAAAGTTATTTGTATCTGTGTGCAGGTCCACGTTGATTGCTAATATCTGGCGCCGTTAGCAGTTGACACCTACTTGTTGAACCTAGGAGTCTCTGGGGATTCGATCCTTGGCATCTTTGCTAAGGGAAAAACTTCCACAACACTGCATCTCACACCTTCCACTTGGGGTAACCAACGAGGGGTTAGAGGCCCATCAGCATATCATTAGCACAATTGACATTAATAGAATTTACAATAACATCATTGCAATCATGCTTTTCATTCAAGAAGATATCATGAATCACTTTTTCTTTTAACAATTCGTCACAATTTTCAGATTCATAGATTTCGAGCAAAACCTCATAAAAATAATCTAGTGCACGCAGCTCACTAGCAATAGGTTCAACATAATGGGATCTCTTAAAGAGATTAGCAAGTGGATGAGGATCCATACTTTAGCAAGCGAAGATGCAAGCTAGTTGAGGGCACATAGCACACAAGCAAACAGAAAGGCGAACGATAAACACACGGCGGAAGAAGGGCAAATAAAACGGCAAGGGTGAAGTGGGGGACTGGTAAACGAGAGGCAAATAAATGTAATGCGAAGGATAAGGGCTTGTGATAGGTACTTGGTATGTGATTTTTGCGTAAGCCTCCCCGGCAACGGCGCGAGAAATTCTTCTTGCTACCTCTTGAGCTTGCGTTGTATTCCCTCGAAGAGGAAAGAGAGATGCAGCACAGTAGCGTAAGTATTTCCCTCTGTTTTTGAGAACCAAGGTATCAATCCAGTAGGAGACCACGTGCCAGTCCCTCGCACCTGCACAAACAAATAAGAACTTCGCAGACAACGCGATAAGGGGTTGTCAATCCCTTTACGGTCACTTACGATAGTGAGATCTGATAGAGATGATAATTATATTTTTGGTATAGAAGCAAAAAGTAAAGAAAGCAAATAAACAACGGCAACAGAAATTGGCTAGTTGACGAGAAAGTAATATGATAAAGATAGACCCGGGGGGCATAGTTTTCTCTACTGGCTTCTCTCATGATAGCGGTATTCTACGGCGGGTAAACAAATTTCTGTCGAGCAATTGATAGAAAAGCGAATAATTATGAGACTATCTAGGCATGATCATTGTATATAGGCATCACGTCCGAGACAAGTAGACCGACTCCTGCCTGCATCTACTACTATTACTCCACACATCGACCGCTATCCAGCATGCATCTAGTGTCTTGAGTTCATACGAACAGAGTAACGCCTTCAGCAGGATGACATGATGTAGAGGGATAAACTCAAGAAATATGATGAAAACCCCATCTTTTTATCCTCGATGGCAACAATACAATACGTGCCTTGCCGCCCCTATTGTCACTGGGAAAGGACACCGCAAGATTGAACACAAAGCCAAGCACTTCTCACATTGCAAGAACTATAGATCTAGTAGGCCAAACCAAACCAATAATTCGAAGAGACTTGCAAGGATATTATGAGCACACATAAAAAGTTCAGAGAAGAACCAACTATCTTTCATAGATAAACTTGATCATAAACTCACAATTCATCGGATCTCAACAAACACACCGCAAAAAGAGATTACATCGAATAGATCTCCTCGAAGATCGAGGAGAACTTTGTATTGAGATCCGGAGAGAGAGAAGAAGCCATCTAGATACTAGCTATGGACCCGAAGGTCTGTGGTAAACTACTAACAACTCATGGTGAGGGCAATGATGATGATGATGATGATGATGATGAAGGCCTCCGTGATGGATCCCCCTCCCGAAACAGGCTCCAAGATGGGATCTCCACGGGAACAGAAGCTACGGCAGTGGAATTAGGATTTTCACTTTGCATATGGAGTTTCTGGGGTAGGTAGGTATATATAGGAAGAAGGGGGCACCGGGGGCCGTGTGGGCCAGCCTCGAGGCAGGGGCGCGCCCTAAGAAGGGGGGGGCGCCCCCCACCCTCGAGGGCTGGCCCTACATCCCCTGACTTGGCCCCAAAGACTCCCGAGCGTGATTTCCTCCAAAAAATATCTCACGCGAAGGTTTCATTCCGTTTGGACTCCATTTGATATTCCTTTTCTGCAAAACCCTGAAATAGGCAAAAAAAACAGCAATCTGAACTGGGCCTTTGGGTTAGTAGGTTAGTCCCAAAAATGATATAAAAGTGAATGATAAAGCCCATTAAACATCCAAGACTTCATAAATAATAGCATGGAACAATAAAAAATTATAGATACGTTGGAGACGTATCAATGCACTAGGTATTACACCCAGATCGGATATGAACTCCTTCATCCAGACTCCTTCATTTGCTGCTTCCGAAGCAGCTATGTATTCCGCTTCAAATGTAGATCCCGCCACGACGCTCTGCTTGGAACTGCACCAACTGACAGCTCCGCTGTTTAATAAAAATACTGAAGGAAATATGCCCTAGAGGCAATAATAAAGATGTTATTTGTATTTCCTTATATCATGATAAATGTCTTTTATTCATGCTAGAATTGTATTAACCCGAAACTTAGCACATGTGTGGATATAGACAAAACAGTATGTCCCTAGTATGCCTCTACTAGACTAGCTCATTGATCAAAGATGGTTATGTTTCCTAGCCATAGACATGAGTTGTCATTTGATCAACGGGATCACATCATTAGGAGAATGATGTGATGGACAAGACCCATCCGTTAGCATAGCACTATGATCGTTTAGTTTTACTGCTATTGCTTTCTTCATGACTTATACATGTTCCTATGACTATGAGATTATGCAACTCCCAAATACCGTAGGAACACCTTGTGTGCTATCAAACGTCACAACGTAACTGGGTGATCATAAAGATGCTCTACAGGTGTCTCCAAAAGTATTCGTGGTGTTGGCATAGATCAAGATTAGGATTTGTCACTCCGAGTGTCGGAGAGGTATGTCTGGGCCCTCTCGGTAACACACATCACAATAAGCCTTGTAAGCAAAAGACTAATGAGTTAGTCACGAGATGATGTGTTACGGAACGAGTAAAGAGACTTGCCGGTAACGAGATTGAACTAGGTATGGAGATACCGACGATCTAATCTCGGGCAAGTAACATACCGATGACAAAAGGAACAACGTATGTTGTTATGCGGTTTTGACCGATAAAAGATCTTCGTAGAATATGTAGGAGCCAATATGAACATCCAGGTTCCGCTATTGGTTATTGACCGGAGATGAGTCTCGGTCATGTCTACATAGTTCTCGAACCCGTAGGGTCCGCACGCTTAATGTTTGATGACGATCGGTATTATGAGTTTATGAGTTTTTGATGTACCGAAGGTAGTTCGGAGTCCCGGATGAGATCACGGACATGACGAGGAGTCTCGGAATGTCCGAGACATAAAGATTGATATATTGGACGACTATATTCGGACACCGGAAGTGTTCCGGAAAAGTTTCGGATTTAACAGGATTGCCGGAGGGGGTTACCGGAACCCCCTACGAAGGGGGATGGTCCATAGTGGGCCTTATGGAAAAGAGAGAGGCAGCCCATAGGGGCTGGCCGGCGCCCCACCTAGGGTTCCTAGTTGGACTAGGATTGGGGGGCGCCACCTCTCCCTCTTTTCCTTTCCCTCTCTTCCTTCTTTGGTAGTTCCTACTAGGAATAGGATTGCAATCCTATTCCTAGTAGGATTGCACCCCTAGCCGCACCATAGAAGGGCCGGCCGGCCTCCCCCTTGCTCCTTTATATACGGGGGCAGGGGCACCCAAAGACACACAAGTTGAATTGTTCCAACCGTGTGCGGTGCCCCCCCCCCCACAGAAACACACCTCGGTCATACCGTCGCGGTGCTTAGGCGAAGCCCTGCGCCGGTGAATACATCATATCCGTCACCACGCCGTCGTGTTGATGAAACTCTCCCGTGAAGCTCAACTGGATCAAGAGCTCGTGGGACGTCATCAAGCTGAACGTGTGTTGAACGCGGAGGTGCCGTACGTTCGGTGCTTGATCGGTTGAATCGCGAAGAAGTTCGACTACATCAACCGCGTCACTTGACGCTTCCGCTTCCGGTCTACGAGGGTACGTAGACACACTCTTCCCTCTCGTTGCTATGCATCTGGTAGATAGATCTTGCGTGATCGTAGGAAAATTTTAAAATACTACGTTACCCAACAGTGGCATCATGAGCCAGGTCTATGCGTAGATGATATGCACGAGTAGAACACAATGAGTTGTGGGCGATACTAGTCATACTGCTTACCAGCATGTCATACTTTGCTTCGGCGGTATTGTGAGATGAAGCGGCCCGGACCGACATTACGCGTACGCTTACGCGAGACTGGTTTCACCGTTACGAGCACTCGTTGCTTAAAGGTGACTGGCGGGTGTCTGTCTCTCTCACTTTAGCTGAATCAAGTGTGGCTACGCCCGGTCCTTGTGAAGGTTAAAACAGCACATACTTGACGAAACATCGTTGTGGTTTTGTATGCGTAGGTAAGAACGGTTCTTGCTAAGCCCGTAGCAGCCACGTAAAACTTGCAACAACAAAGTAGAGGACGTCTAACTTGTTTTTGCAGGGCATGTTGTGATGTGATATGGTCAAGACATGATGAGTTATACGGTTTTGTATGAGATGATCATGTTTTGTAATGTTATCGGCAACTGGCAGGAGCCATATGGTTGTCGCTTTATTGTATGAAATGCAATCGCCATCTAATTGCTTTACTTTATCACTAAGCGGTAGCGATAGTCGTAGAAGCAATAGTTGGCAAGACGACAACGATGCTACGATGGAGATCAAGGTGTCGCGCCGGTGACGAAGGTGATCATGAAGGTGCTTTGGAGATGGAGATCAAAAGCACAAGATGATGATGGCCATATCATGTCACATATTTTTGATTGCATGTGATGTTTATCTTATTATGCTTCTTATTTTGCTTAGAACGACGGTAGCATTATAAGATGATCCCTTACTAAATTTCAAGGTATAAGTGTTCTCCCTGAGTATGCACCGTTGCGAAAGTTCGTCGTGCCGAGACACCACGTGATGATCCGGTGTGATAAGCTCTACGTTCAAATACAACGGGTGTAAGCCAGTTTTGCACACGCAGAATACTCGGGTTAAACTTGACGAGCCTAGCATATGCAGATATGGCCTCGAAACACTGGAGACCGAAAGGTCGAGCGTGAATCATATAGTAGATATGATCAACATAAGATGTTCATCATTAAAACTACTCCATCTCACGTGATGATCGGACATGGTTTAGTTGATTTGGATCGCGTGATCATTTAGATGACCGGAGGGATGTCTATCTAAGTGGGAGTTCTTTAAATTAATATGATTAAATTGAACTTTAATTTATCATGAACTTAGTCCTGATAGTTTTTTGCATATCTATGTTGTTGTAGATCAATGGCCCGTGCTACCGTTCCTTTAAAATTTAATGCATTCCTAGAGAAAGCTAAGTTGAAAGATGATGGTAGCAATTACACGGACTGGGTCCGTAACTTGAGGATTATCCTCATTGCTGCTTAGAAGAATTATGTCCTTGAAGCACCGCTAGGTGACAAGCCCCCTCCCGCTAATGTAGACGCTTTGAATGTCTGGCAGTCGCGGTCTGATGACTACACGATAGTTCAGTGTGCCATGCTTTACGGCTTAGAACCGGGACTTCAACGACGTTTTGAACGTCATGGACCATATGAGATGTTCCAGGAGTTGAAGTTAATATTTCAAGCAAATGCCCGAATTGAGAAATATGAGATTTCCAATAAGTTCTACAGCTGCAAGATGGAGGAGAATAGTTCTATCAGTGAACACTTGCTCAGAATGTCTGGGTACTACAATCATATGACTCAACTTGGTTGCAAAGTTGACGAGGATAGTGTTATTGATAGAGTTCTTCAATCACTGCCACCAAGCTATAAAGGCTTTGTGATGAACTATAATATGCAAGGGATGCAAAAGACAATTCCCGAGCTCTTCGCTATGCTCAAGGCTGCGGAGGTAGAAATCAAGAAGGAGCATCACACTACTGGAATCTGAGTCTTTGCCATCTGCCAGCTCTTTGCCGTCTGCCAGCTGATGGCAAAGAGGTTGTTTGCCGTCTGTCTTGTCAAAGCAGACGGCAAAGAACCAGCTGATGGCAAATAGGGTCTTTGCCATCTGCCAGATCTTTGCCGTCTGCTGGCAGACGGCAAAGAGGTCTTTGCCATCTGCCAGCAGACGGCAAAGACCAAAGTGGGCCCCATGGAGGTACTGCACTGGCTAGGTCACACCGGCCACTTCTTTGCCGTCTGCTGGCAGATGGCAAAGATTTCTTTGCCATCTGTCAGCAGACAGCAAAGAGGTAAGAGGGGCCCACAGTGTCACGGCGTGGGCGGGCTAACGGTTAGCCTCTTTGCCGTCTGCTGGCAGACGGCAAAGATTCTTTGCCGTCTGTCAGCAGTCGGCAAAGACCGGGCCCACCGAAGCAGCCCAACCCGGCCCACATAGCCCGTGGGCCCACCATGGACAGACAGCGGGCACCCACGCGCACGCAGTAGTCGTCTCCCATTACCTCTCCTCATCCTGGTCCACACGTCCGTCCCCCATAATATCTCTCTCTCCTCTCCCT
>LR738710.1:791391546-791432210 GCA_902687465.1 Secale cereale | reverse complement strand
AGCAGTCGGCAAAGAATGCCACGTGGCAGCTCCCTGTTCAACCTGGGAACACTGGTTGCCTATTTGGGCATTTTGCCGACTGCCGGCAGACGGCAAAGAGGCTCAGCCCTTTGCCGACTGCAGGCAGTCGGCAAAGAGGCTAAGGTCTTTGCCGACTGCCGGCAGACGGCAAAAAAAGCCACGTGGCAGCTTCCCAGTGACTCCTATTTGGCCTCTTTGCCGTCTGCCAGCAGACGGCAAAGACCTTAGCCTCTTTGCCGTCTGCCGGCTGACGGCAAACCACGCCGTTAACCCCTAACGGCTCCCACCTCACCTCACTGCCGTCTACGCTCTTTGCCGTCTGCTGGCCGCAAACGGCTGACGGCAAAGAGCTTTGCCGACTGCTTCTATGAAGCAGACGGCAAAGAAGGCCTTTACCGGCGTTAATTCAGCCGGACTGTTTGCCGACTGCTAGCAGTCGGCAAAGAGCTTTGCCGACTGCCATTCATGCCTTTGCCGACTGCCATGGCAGTCGGCAAAGAAGCTGATTCCTGTAGTGTCAAGTGTTGATGGTTAACAAGACCACTAGTTTCAAGAAAAAGGGCAAGGGAAAGAAGGGGAACTTCAAGAAGAATAGCAAGACAGTTGCTACTCCCACGAAGAAACCCAAGTCTGGAGCCAAGCTTGAAACTGAGTGCTTCTACTGCAAGGGGACTGGACACTGGAAGCGGAACTGCCCCAAGTATTTGGCGGATAAGAAGGATGGCAAGGTGAACAAAGGTATATGTGATATACATGTTATTGATGTGTACCTTACTAATGCTCGTAGTAGTACCTGGGTATTTGATACCAGTTCGGTTGCTAATATTTGTAACTCGAAATAGGGACTACGGATTAAACGAAGATTGCCTAAGGACGAGGTGACGATGCGCGTGGGAAACGGTTCCAAAGTCGATGTGATCGCCGTCGGCACGCTACCTCTACATATACCTTCGGGATTAGTTTTAGACCTAAATAATTGTTATTTGGTGCCAGCGTTGAGCATGAGTATTATATCTAGATCTTGTTTGTTGCGAGACGGTTATTCATTTAAATCAGAGAATAATGGTTGTTCTATTTTTATGAATAATATCTTTTATGGTCATGCACCCTTGAAGAGTGGTCTATTCTTATTGGATCTCGATTGTAGTGATACACATATTCATAATATTGAAACCAAAAGATACAAGGTTAATAATGATAGTGCAACTTATTTGTGGCACTGCCGTTTAGGTCATATTGGTGTAAAACGCATGAAGAAACTCCATAGTGATGGACTTTTGGAATCACTTGATTATGAATCACTTGGTGCTTGCGAACCATGCCTCATGGGCAAGATGACTAAAACTCCGTTCTCCGGAACTATGGAGCGAGCAACAGATTTGTTGGAAATCATACATACCGATGTGTGTGGGCCAATGAGTGTTGAAGCTCGCGGCGGGTATCGTTATTTTCTGACCTTCACTGATGATTTGAGCAGATATGGGTATATCTACTTAATGAGGCACAAGTCTGAAACATTTGAAAAGTTCAAAGAATTTCAGAGTGAAGTAGAGAATCATCGTAA
The DNA here is from genome assembly GCA_902687465.1 of Secale cereale. Classification (NCBI taxonomy): domain Eukaryota; kingdom Viridiplantae; phylum Streptophyta; class Magnoliopsida; order Poales; family Poaceae; genus Secale; species Secale cereale. The sequence continues at coordinate 791,430,625 of LR738710.1, read as the reverse complement.
CAAGAAAATAAAGTTTCTACGATCTGATCGTGGAGGAGAATATTTGAGTTACGAGTTTGGTCTTCATTTGAAACAATGTGGAATAGTTTCACAACTCACACCACCCGGAACACCACAGCGTAATGGTGTGTCTGAACGTCGTAACCGTACTTTATTGGATATGGTACGATCTATGATGTCTCTTACCGATTTACCACTATCGTTTTGGGGTTATGCTTTAGAGACAGCTGCATTCACGTTAAATAGGGCACCATCTAAATCCGTTGATACGACACCTTATGAACTATGGTTTGGCAAGAAACCAAAGTTGTCGTTTCTTAAAGTTTGGGGCTGCGATGCTTATGTGAAAAAGCTTCAACCTGATAAGCTCGAACCCAAGTCGGAAAAATGTGTCTTCATAGGATACCCAAAAGAGACTGTTGGGTACACCTTCTATCACAGATCCGAAGGCAAGATATTCGTTGCTAAGAATGGATCCTTTCTAGAGAAGGAGTTTCTCTCGAAAGAAGTGAGTGGGAGGAAAGTAGAACTTGACTAGGTAATTGTACCTTCTCCCGAATTGGAAAGTAGTACATCACAGAAAATTGTTACAGTGATTCCTACACCAATTAGTGAAGAAGCTAATGATGATGATCATGAAACTTTGGATCAAGTTTCTGCTGAACGTCGTAGATCAACCAGAGTACGTTCCGCACCAGAGTGGTACGGCAACCCAGTTCTGGAAATCATGTTACTAGACCATGATGAACCTGCGAACTATGAGGAAGCGATGATGAGCCCAGATTCCGCAAAATGGCTTGAAGCCATGAAATCTGAGATGGGATCCATGTATGAGAACAAAGTGTGGACTTTGGTTGACTTGCCCGATGATCGGCAGGCCATCGAAAATAAATGGATCTTCAAGAGGAAGACCGACGCAGACGGTAATGTTACTGTTTATAAAGCTCGACTTGTTGCGAAAGGGTTTCGACAAGTTCAAGGAGTTGACTACGATGAGACTTTCTTACCCGTAGCGATGCTTAAGTCTGCCCGAATCATGTTAGCAATTGTCGCATTTTATGATTTTTCAAGTATCCTTTTATGCTATCCAGAAATTCTATATCATTTCCAATCAACAATATGTCATCCACATATAATATTAGAAATGCTACAGAGCTCCCACTCACTTTCTTGTAAATACAGGCTTCTCCAAAAGTCTGTATAAAACCATATGCTTTGATCACCTCATCAAAGCGTATATTCCAACTCCGAGATGCTTGCACCAGTCCATAGATGGATCGCTGGAGCTTGCATACTTTGTTAGCACCTTTTGGATCGACAAAACCTTCTGGTTGCATCATATACAACTCTTCTTTGAGATATCCATTCAGGAATGCAGTTTTGACATCCATTTGCCAGATTTCATAATCATAAAATGCGGCAATTGCTAACATGATTCGGACAGACTTAAGCATCGCTACAGGTGAGAAAGTCTCATCGTAGTCAACTCCTTGAACTTGTCGAAACCCTTTCGCAACAAGTCGAGCTTTATAAACAGTAACATTACCGTCTGCGTCGGTCTTCCTCTTGAAGATCCATTTATTTTCGATGGCCTGCCGATCATCGGGCAAGTCAACCAAAGTCCACACTTTGTTCTCATACATGGATCCCATCTCAGATTTCATGGCTTCAAGCCATTTTGCGGAATCTGGGCTCATCATCGCTTCCTCATAGTTCGCAGGTTCATCATGGTCTAGTAACATGATTTCCAGAACTGGGTTGCCGTACCACTCAGGTGCGGAATATACTCTGGTTGATCTACGACGTTCAGCAGAAACTTGATCCAAAGTTTCATGATCATCATCATTAACTTCCTCACTGATTGGTGTAGGAATCACTGTAACAATTTTTTGTGATGTACTACTTTCCAATCCGGGAGAAGGTACAATTACCTCATCAAGTTCCACTTTCCTTCCACTCACTTCTTTCGAGAGAAATTCCTTCTCTAGAAAGGATCCATTCTTAGCAACGAATATCTTGCCTTCGGATCTGTGATAGAAGGTGTACCCAACAGTCTCTTTTGGGTATCCTATGAAGACACATTTTTCCGACTTGGGTTCGAGCTTATCAGGTTGAAGCTTTTTCACATAAGCATCGCAGCCCCAAACTTTAAGAAACGACAACTTTGGTTTCTTGCCAAACCATAGTTCATAAGGCGTCGTCTCAACGGATTCAGATGGTGCCCTATTTAACGTGAATGCAGCTGTCTCTAAAGCATAACCCCAAAACGATAGTGGTAAATCGGTAAGAGACATCATAGACCGCACCATATCCAATAAAGTACGGTTACGACGTTCGGACACACCATTATGATGTGGTGTTCCGGGTGGCGTGAGTTGTGAAACTATTCCACATTGTTTCAAATGAAGACCAAACTCGTAACTCAAATATTCACCTCCACGATCAGATCGTAGAGACTTTATTCTCTTGTTACGATGATTTTCTACTTCACTCTGAAATTCTTTGAACTTTTCAAATGTTTCAGACTTGTGCTTCATCAAGTAGATATACCCATATCTACTCAAATCATCAGTGAAGGTCAGAAAATAACGATACCCGCCGCGAGCTTCAACACTCATTGGTCCAGATACATCAATATGTATGATTTCCAACAAATCTGTTGCTCGCTCCATAGTTCCGGAGAACGGAGTTTTAGTCATCTTGCCCATAAGGCACGGTTCGCAAGCACCAAGTGGTTCATAATCAAGTGATTCCAAAAGTCCATCACTATGGAGTTTCTTCATGCGCTTTACACCAATATGACCTAAACGGCAGTGCCACAAATAAGTTACACTATCATTATTAACCTTGCATCTTTTGGCTTCAATATTAAGAATATGTGTATCACTACGATCGAAATCCAACAAGAATAGACCACTCTTCAAGGGTGCATGACCATAAAAGATATTATTCATAAAAATAGAACAACAATTATTCTCTGATTTAAATGAATAACTGACTCGCAACAAACAAGATCCAGATATAATATTCATGCTTAACGCTGGCACCAAATAACAATTATTTAGGTCTAAAACTAATTCTGAAGGTAGATGTAGAGGTAGCGTGCCGACGGCGATCACATCGACTTTGGAACCATTTCCCACGTGCATCGTCACCTCGTCCTTAGCCTATCTTCGTTTAATCCGTAGTCCCTGTTTCGAGTTACAAATATTAGCAACCGAACCGGTATCAAATACCCAGGTACTACTACGAGCATTAGTAAGGTACACATCAATAACATGTATATCACATATACCTTTGTTCACCTTGCCATCCTTCTTATCCGCCAAATACTTTGGGCAATTCCGCTTCCAGTGTCCAGTCCATTTGCAGTAGAAGCACTCAGTTTCAGGCTTGGCTCCAGACTTGGGTTTCTTCACGGGAGTAGCAACTGTCTTGCTATTCTTCTTGAAGTTCCCCTTCTTTCCCTTGCCCTTTTTCTTGAAACTAGTGGTCTTGTTAACCATCAGCACTTGATGCTCCTTTTTTATTTCTACCTCCGCAGCCTTGAGCATAGCGAAAAGCTCGGAATTGTCTTCTCCATCCATTGCATATTATAGTTCATCACGAAGCCTTTATAGCTTGGTGACAGTGATTGAAGAACTTTATCAATAACACTATACTCGTCAACTTTGCAACCAAGTTGAGTCATATGATTGTAGTACCCAGACATTCTGAGCAAGTGTTCACTGATAGAACTATTCTCCTCCATCTTGCAGCTATAGAATTTATTGGAAATCTCATATTTCTCAATCCGGGCATTTGCTTGAAATATTAACTTCAACTCCTGGAACATCTCATATGGTCCATGACGTTCAAAACATCGTGGAAGTCCCGGTTCTAAGCCATAAAGCATGGCACACTGAACTATCATGTAGTCATCAGACCGGGTCTGCCAGATGTTCAAAGCGTCTACATTAGCGGGAAGGGGCTTGTCACCTAGCGGTGCTTCAAGGACATAATTCTTCTATGCAGCAATGAGGATAATCCTCAAGTTACGGACCCAGTCCGTGTAATTGCTACCATCATCTTTCAACTTAGCATTCTCTAGGAATGCATTAAAATTCAAAGGAACGGTAGCACGGGGCATTGATCTACAACAACATAGATATGCAAAAAACTATCAAGACTAAGTTCATGATAAATTAAAGTTCAATTAATCATATTACTTAAAGATCTCCCACTTAGATAGACATCCCTCCGGTCATCTAAATGATCACGTGATCCAAATCAACTAAACCATGTCCGATCATCACGTGAGATGGAGTAGTTTCAATGGTGAACATCTTATGTTGATCATATCTACTATATGATTCACGCTCGACCTTTCGGTCTCCAGTGTTCCGAGGCCATATCTGCATATGCTAGGCTCGTCAAGTTTAACCCGAGTATTCTGCGTGTGCAAAACTGGCTTACACCCGTTGTATTTGAACGTAGAGATTATCACACCCAATCATCACGTGGTGTCTCGGCACGATGAACTTTCACAATGGTGCATACTCAGGGAGAACACTTATAGCTTGAAATTGCAAGGGATCATCTTATAATTCTACCGTCATACTAAGCAAAATAAGAAGCATAATAAGATAAACATCACATGCAATCAAAATATGTGACATGATATGGCCATCATCATCTTGTGCTTTTGATCTCCATCTTCAAAGCACCATCATGATCACCTTCGTCACCAGCGCGACACCTTGATCTCCATCGTAGCATCGTTGTCGTCTCGCCAACTATTGCTTCCACGACTATCGCTACCACTTAGTGATAAAGTAAAGCAATTACATGGCGACTGTATTTCATACAATAAAGCGACAACCATATGGCTCCTGCCAGTTGTCGATAACTTTACAAAACATGATCATCTCATACAATAACGTATAACTCATCATGTCTTGACCATATCACATCACAACATGCCCTGCAAAAACAAGTTAGACGTCCTTTACTTTGTTGTTGCAAGTTTTATGTGACTGCTACGGGCTTAGCAAGAACCGTTCTTACCTATGCATACAAAAACCACAACGATTTTTCGTCAAGTATGTGATGTTTTAACCTTCACAAGGACCGGGCGTAGCCACACTTGATTCTGCTAAAGTGAGAGAGACAGACACCCGTCAGTCACCTTTAAGCAACAAGTGCTCATAACAGTGAAACCAGTCTTGCGTAAGCATACGCGTAATGTCGGTCCGGGCCGCTTCATCTCACAATACCGCCAAACCAAAGTATGATATGCTGGTAAGCAATATGACTAGTATCTCCACAGCTCATTGTGTTCTACTCGTGCATATCATCTACGCATAGACCTGGCTCATGATGCCACTGTTGGGGAACGTAGTATTTTAAAATTTTCCTACGATCACGCAAGATCTATCTACCAGATGCATAGCAACGAGAGAGGAGAGTGTGTCTACGTACCCTCGTAGACTGAAAGCGGAAGCGTCAAGTGACGCGGTTGATGTAGTCGAACTTCTTTATGATTCGACCGATCATGCACCGAACGTACGACACCTCCACGTTCAGCACACGTTCAGCTTGATGACGTCCCACGAGCTCTTGATCCAGTTGAGCTTCACGCGAGAGTTTCGTCAGCACGACGGCGTGGTGACGGATATGATGAAGTTACCGGCACAGGGCTTCGCCTAAGCACTGCAACGGTATGACTGAGGTGTGTTTCTGTGGAGGGGGGCACCGCACACGGCTGGAGAGATCAACTTGTGTGTCTTTGGGTGCCCCTGCCCCCGTATATAAAGGAGCAAGGGGGAAGGCCGGCCAGCCCTCTATGGCGCGCCAGGAAAGGCAATCCTACTAGGAATAGGATTCCAATCCTATTCCTAGTAGGAGTCCACCAGGAAGGAGAGAGGGGGAAGGAAGGAGAGGGAGAGGGAGAGGGAAAGAGGGGCCGCGCCCCCCTCCCCTAGTCCAATTCGGGCTACCCCTTGGGAGGGGGCGTGCCACCTCCTGGCTGCTGCCCTCTTTCTCCCCTAAAGCCCACTAGGGCCCAATATTCCCCCGGGGGGTTCCGGTAACCCCCCGGCACTCTAGTTAATTTCGAAACTTTCTGGAACACTTCCGGTATTCGAATATAGTCGTCCAATATATCAATCTTTACGTCTCAGACATTCCGAGACTCCTCGTCATGTCCGTGATCTTATCGGGGACTCCGAACTACTTTTGGTACATCAAAACTCATAAACTCATAATACCGATCGTCATCAAACGTTAAGCGTGCGGACCCTACGGGTTCGAGAACTATGTAGACATGACCGAGACTCATCTCCGGTCAATAATCAATAGCGGAACCTGGATGCTCATATTGGCTCCTACATATTCTACGAAGATCTTTATCGGTCAAACCGCATAACAACATATGTTGTTCCCTTTGTCATTGGTAAGATTCGATCGTCGGTATCCCAATACCTAGTTCAATCTCGTTGCCGGCAAGTCTCTTTACTCGTTCCGTAATATATCATTATGTGACTAACTCATTAGTCATTTGCTTGCCAAGCTTATTATGATGTGTTTTACCGAGAGGGGCCAGAGATACCTCTCCGGCACTCGGAGTGACAAATTCTATTCTTGATCTATGCCAACACCACGAACACCTTCGGAGACACCTATAGAGCATCTTTATAATCACCCAGTTACGTTGTGACGTTTGATAGCACACAAGGTGTTCCTCCGGTATATGGGAGTTGCATAATCTCATAGTCATAGGAACATGTATAAGTCATGAAGAAAGCAATAGCAGTAAAACTAAACGACCATAGTGCTAAGCTAACGGATGGGTCTTGTCCATCACATCATTCTCCTAATGACGTGATCCCGTTGATCAAATGACAACTCATGTCTATGGCTAGGAAACATAACCATCTTTGATCAATGAGCTAGTCTAGTAGAGGCATACTAGGAACATATTGTTTTGTCTATGTATTCACACATGTACCAAGTTTCCGGTTAATACAATTCTATCATGAATAAAAGACATTTATCATGATATAAGGAAATACAAATAACATCTTTATTATTGCCTCTAGGACATATTTCCTTCAGTGCATTCAGTGAGAGAAGACATTCCCGTCGACTATGAGGCATTTGGTGACTTCATGGATCTCAAGATGATATGACAACTAAGTCTCTCAAACATGCTCATAGGGTTAAGATGTGTGTGTGTTTTCATTGAGATAAGTGTATGTGCATATACATGAACGCATGCGTCAGTATTGTGTTAAAAAATAATGAAAGAATTCTTTTACGGTTGACTCTACAAAAATAAAATTATATAGAAAGTATATTACATGAAAAACTCATATGGATAATATAATCATATAAATCGATTGTCCCAGGCATACGTAATTTATCCTATACAAGTACTAATAAATTACCTGGCCTCCTTTTCCTAAAGGAGATATGTCTACAACCAAGTCTCTTTTCTCTATCTCTACCTAATAATAAAGAAAATTGGGTTTCAGCCCGTCCGTCATGACTGTTTTACAGAAAAGCCCCTCGGTTTACATGAAATCAACCCGCAGTCCCTGTTTTAGTGGCAATCTGAGAAAACGTTTCACTTTTACAAAAGAAACCCTATACTCCTTTGAATTCTATATCCGCAGTCCTCCCCTTCGTCTTATCCACTTTGTCCTACGCCGGCGGCTTTGCCCATTCCGTCGTGCGCCAGCGGCCGCCGCGCATCGCGTGGAAGGATGGACGAGGATGGACGGCGTGGGGAGGTGCGCTCCCGCCTGAGCTCCTGTGCCCGTGCCTCGAGCCTCCTTGCAGCGCTCCGGCGGCCCCTCTCCACCCGTCGTCGCCGACGACCACCAGCAGCGCCCGTCGCGCATCTCCGCGCGCCACCCCGAGGCCCTAGCCAGGCCGCACCGCCGTCCTCTGCAACCCCGGCCTCCTCCTCGACCTCGCCTCTCCGAACAACGGAATTAATCCAGCAAGTGAGGGAGCAAAGAAATAAATAAACTCTCCAATAATTGGAGCTTACAATCAGCAGCATCAGATACAACATCTTCGGTGAAGAAAGTAGAGATGCAGATGGGATAATAAAGAACGAACGCAGAGGAGAGTCACGGTCGCCGTCACCTAGCCCGAGCAGCCTCGCCGCACCGACACTTCCACCAGCAAGGGTCCGCTTGCTCTCGCGCAGTGCGGCCCACGCGAGCGAGGCGAGAAGGACGGCGCGCCCACACGAGCGAGGCGAGAAGGACGGCCCGGGACGATCAATGGCGGCGCGCCGTCATCATTGTCCTCACGCATGGCGAGGCGGAGGGTGCAGGGGAGGACGAGCACCAGCGGTCGGAGAACTCGAAGGAGGCGGCGGCGCAACGATGTCCGGGTGGTGGCAGCAGCGGCGAGGCTCCCTGCGGGTGCTCCCTGCATGGCCAAGGGAAAAAGAAAGAACTGACAGGCAGGGGAGGGTGTTGCGAGGAGGCGCTAGAGCTCTGGTCGGGGCGATGTGCGTGAGGGCGCGGCATGTCGATTTCGGTGCTGAGCGCATGGAGGAATGAAGGAGGCGCTTGAGGAGGGCTCGGTGGTGGCCTCTATCCGATCTGGATCGAGTGCTACGGAAGGGAGAAGAAGAGAGGAAGGGAATCAGCGATGGGGAGAAGAACAGGCATAGGAAGAGACGAGGATGAGAGGATGAGTCCCTCCGAGAAGATAAGGTTGAAACAGCGGTGCATGGAGCCTAGGCGACACGCGTCGCACCGCACGAGACGGCTGGTGGAATCGTTGTCTTGCGACAGCCATCCGGGAGCACAACTCACGGAATAGAGATTAGCCTTGGTAAATAACCATTTATTTATTAGATTAATAAAGAAAGAAGGGACACGCACTTAGTTTTCGCGTGAGTGCACACGATTGGTTTGGTTCTATAATTTTTTTCTTGAAGTTGGATTTGCGTACGGTTGCATATAGGTTAGGACACACAAAGAAAATATGCCTGGACCCTCAATGAAGTAAATACATAAATTACCTTAGGGGATTCCGATTTATACGAGTGCATAATTAACATCGACGCCAAAACATAGACATTTACATATCATGGCTAGAGAGTCCTTCGTTGTTCTAAAAAAGGTTGTTGTTTTGGATCATGTAGAAGATGCCAAGTACCCCCGAAGTTGATATAAATTACCCACTATGCCACTCATTAGTAAAGAAAACGATTCGATTTTTATTTTCAAAAGCTGCCGTCGCTCTAAGTCGCGTGCGGGGCTTGATACACCTTTTTGTCTTTTCTTTTCACATTTTGCTTCCGTTTTTTCTTCTTTAAAATAATTTGGGATTTGTTAAATTTTAAAAGTTGTAGGTGTTCAGAAAAATATTCAAGAAATCATAAAATGTTTATGAAATAAAAAATATTCGGGAAATTGTCAAACTTTCGTGGATTTAGCTGGGTGTTATAAACTGTTCACAAATTATAAAAAATTATGATTTAAAAAATGGTCAGGAAATAAAATCATGTTCATGATTTTTTAAAATAACCATGTATTCAAAACATATTCATGAATCTGAAAAAAATTATCCATGAAATTTTAGAGTATGTTCACAAAAGTTCAAAAAACATCACAAAATTTAAAATTTGTTCCCCCATTTTTTAAAAAAATCATTGATTCAGAAAAATGTTGGGTCAAAAAATGTTCATGAATTTGAAAACTATTAATGCATTTCAAAAAATGCCCGTAAATAAACAAGCGTTTGTGGTTTTGTTTTAAATCGAAAATTCAAAAAGGAACTTTGTCGATTCGAAAAACTGTTCGCCGATTCAAAAGTCTTTTATGTATATGATTTGATTAGTTTTTGGAAAGTCTTTAGATGTCTAAGCATTGGGAGTAATTAATGATTGATGAGATATTTTCTTTTAAGTTTTAAACAATTCCTTGCGCAACATAATGACAAGTGTTGCGTAAAATGGCAAGCTCATAGCCTTTGGATTAACACGTCGAATGCATTGTGATCACGTGGACGCCGCGACCATCATCAACGAGGGTGAGACGAAAGATAAGTGTTAATATGGCGAGTCACCGTGTTAAAATAGACGACTCTCATATGGTATTGAATCATGCTTATTAGGCTAATACATAAATTTTTTTGTCCCCCGTTGCAACGCACGGGCATTTTTGCTAGGGAGAGGGGAGTGCATCTACATACCCTTGTAGATCGCGATGCGGAAGCGTTACAAGAACGCGGATGAAGGAGTCGTACTCGCAGCGATTCAGATCACGGTTGATTCCGATCTAAGCGCCGAACAACGACGCATCCGCGTTCAACACGCGTGCAGCCCGGTGACGTCTCCCACGCCTTGATCCAGCAAGGAAAGAGGGAGAGGTTGGGGAAGACTCCGTCCAGCAGCAGCACGATGGTGTGGTGGTGGTGGAGGAGCGTGGCACTCCAGCAGGGCTTCGCCAAGCACCGCAAGAGAAGAGGAGGGAGAAGGGTAGGGTTGCGCCAAGCGGGAGAGATCCAATCGTGTGTTGGGCAGCCCCAAACCTCAAGTATATATAGGGGGAAGGGAGGGGTTGAGCCCCCACCTAGGTTTCCACCCCTAGGGGCGGCGGCCAGCCCTAGATCCCATCTAGGGGGCGGCCAAGGGGGAGAGAGGGGGCGCACCACTAGGTGGGCCTTAGGCCCATCTGAGCCTAGGGTTCCCCCCTTTCCTTCTTTCTTCGCCTTGGGCCCTGGTGGGGGGGGGCACCAGCCCACCTGGGGCTGGCCCCCTCCCACACTTGGCCCACGCAGCCCTCTAGGGCCGGTGGCCCCACCCGGTGGCCCCGGTACGCTACCGATAGCGCCCGAAACTTTTCCGGCGACCAAAACGGGACTTCCCATATATGAATCTTTACCTCCGGACCATTCCGGAACTCCTCGTGACGTCCGGGACTCCGAACAACATTCGGTAACCACGCATATCTATTCCCTATAACCCTCATCGAACCTTAAGTGTGTAGACCCTACGGGTTCGGGAACCATGCAGACATGACCAAGACAACTCTCTGGCCAATAACCAACAGCGGGATCTGGATACCCATGTTGGCTCCCACATGTTCCACGATGATCTCATCGGATGAATCACGAAGTCAAGGATTCAATCAATCCCGTATACGATTACCTTTGTCTATCGGTATAGCACTTGCCTGAGATTCGATCGTCGGTATCCCGATACCTTGTTCAATCTCGTTATCGGCAAGTCTCTTTACTCGTTTCGTAACACATCATCCCGTGATCAACTCCTTGATCACATTGTACACATTATGATGATGTCCTACCGAGTGGGCCCAGAGATACCTCTTCGTCATACGGAGTGACAAATCCCAGTCTCGATTCATGCCGACCCAACAGACACTTTCGGAGATACCCGTAGTGCACCTTTATAGCCACCCAGTTACGTTGTGACGTTTGGCACACCCAAAGCATTCCTACGGTATCCGGGAGTTGCACAACCTCATGGTCTAAGGAAAGGATACTTGACATTGGAAAAGCTTTAGCATACGAACTACACGATCTGTGCTAGGCTTAGGATTGGGTCTTGTCCATCACATCATTCTCCTAATGATGTGATCCCGTTATCAACGACATCCAATGTCCATGGTCAGGAAACCGTGACCATCTGTTGATCAACGAGCTAGTCAACTAGAGGCTTACTAGGGACATGGTGTTTGTCTATGTATCCACACATGTATCTGAGTTTCCTATCAATACAATTCTAGCATGGATAATAAACAATTATCATGAACAAGGAAATATAATAATAACTAATTTATTATTGCCTCTAGGGCATATTTCCAACATAGCTCCCCCCATTGCAGCATCACCGTATTCAGGGGGCACATAGTTGTCATCATACTCTTCTTCTTCGTCGTCTTCCACATAACCCCTATTTCCCCGTGCCTCGTCCAAACATTATAGTGTGGCATGAAACCCTTGTAAACAGGTAGGAGTGAAGGATTTTCCGGTTAGAGTAAAACATCGTATTCCCACATTTAGTGCATGGACAACACATAAAACCATTCTGCTTGTTTGCCTCAGCCCCATCGAGAAACTCATGCACGCCCTTAATGTACTCGGAGGTGTGTCTGTCACCGTACATCCATTGCCGGTTCATCTGCGTGCATTATATATAATTAAGTGTGTCAAAAACCATTACAGAACATCATAAATAGATAATTAAGTGACCAAATTAATAGAAGTTCATCATCACATTAAAACCAAAGTACATACATAGTTCTCATCTAACAACATATAGCTCTCCAGAGCATCTAATTAATTTTCACCATACATTGAAACTATGTAAAACATTTCAATGCGAAAACAAATGCGATCATAATCGCAACCAAGGTAACAATTGATCCAACGGCATAATGATACCAAGCCTCGGTATGAATGGCATATTTTGTAATCTTTCTAATCTTCAACCGCATTGCATCCATCTTGATCTTGTGATCATCGACGACATCCGCAACATGCAACTCCAATATCATCTTCTCCTCCTCAATTGTTTTTATTTTTTCCTTCAAGAAATTGTTTTCATCTGCAACTAAATTTAACCTCTCGACAATAGGGTCCATCTTGATCTTGTGATCACCGACGACTTCCGCAACATGCAACTCCAATTCCATCTTCTCCTCCTTCGTTTTTTCCAATTTTTTCTTCAAGGAAATGTTTTCCTCTTCAACTAAATTTAACCTCTCCACAAGAGGGTCGGTTGGAATTTCCGGTTCAACTACCTCCTAGACATATAAAAACATCTATGTCAGGTTGGTCGGCATAATTGTCATAAACACTAAAACAAATAGTTATAAATTAAAGATAATATACCACATCCGAATCGTAGACAGGACGAGGGCCCACGTGGGCGGATATCAAAACCATCACACTATATAATAACAAGCAATAATAAACGTAAGAAAATTAGACAAATATCTATCTAAAGCAATAATAACAGGCAATAATAAAAGTAAGAAAAGCATGGACATAACAAGAGGCTCACCACGGTGGCGCCGGTGACGAGATCGGCGGGGGCGATCGACGGCGGCGAAGACGGGGACGGGACGTGACGGACCGCTAAACATAGACAAATCTCGGAGAAAATGGAGCTTGGATTTCGAGCTTCGAGAGGAGAAAAGCTTAACTAGTGTGGCTCGGGCATTTCATCGAACACCTCATGTGCATAGGAGGTGAGCTAGCTAGAGCACCACAGCTCCCCCGGACGACGGTGAAGACGGGGACGGGGCGTGACGGACCGCTAAACCTGGACAAATATTGAGGAAAATGAAGCTTGGAGGTCGAGCTTGGAGAGGAGAAAGCTTAAGTAGTGTGGCTCGGGCATTTCATCGAACACGTTGTGTGCATAGGAGGTGAGCTAGAGCACCACCAAGCCCTCTCCCCCTCAGCCAGGAAAAACAGAGCAGTGTGCTCTGCTCTTACGCGAGGGGGTATATATAGGCACCTCATTGGTCCCGGTTGGTGACATGAACCGGGACTAAAGGGGAGCCTTTGGTCCCGGTTCAAGTCACCAACCGGGACCAATGATGGTGGGCCAGGAGCAAGGCCCATTGGTCCCGGTTCGTCCCACCAACCGGGACCAATGGCCCACGTGGCCCGGCCGGCCCCCTGGGCTCACGAACCGGGTCCAATGCCCCCATTGGCCCCGGTTCTGGACTGAACCGGGACTAATGGGCTGACCCGGCCTGGACCTTTGCCCCGTTTCTCATGGCTATGGAGGACGACAGTTTGGGTTTTGCACAAGTGAAAAGGTTAACCATCTACCTGTGGTCAAGGCATATGGGTTCGGATGGAGTTGCATCATGGACTCTGCCTAGAATCATTGATCTCAAGAACCTTCTCCCCATTCAGAATCCTAGTAGAGGAATTAAACTGATTGGATCTCTGGAGGGGAGTGATATCATTTTCGTTACCACACACCTTGGCATCTATGAGCTTAATCTAAAGTCGCACCGGTGGAAGAAGCTATGGGAACCGAAAGATATTTGGCGTTTGATTCCGTACATGAGTTTTCCCAATCCACAAGGTATATCTATATGTCCTTTCTTTTGTGACACGGGGGCAAGTCATAAGTAATAATACTAGCCAAACAAACAAAATATGGAATGTTTAATGAGACTGAATGTTTTACTTGATGTTTCAATTTGTGATAATATATGTGCTCATCCAAACTTTTACTGCTATGTACACTCAATGTTCACCTAATTGGCAATTTATATAGTATCGTATCTTTTACTTTCTACGTTCACACTGACAAATCTACGTTCGCAGAAAGGATGATTGCTTGTGATACGGCTCATTGACGATATAGGGTTGAATATGCCTAAGGGCAGGACGCTACTGCCATCAAACAGGAAAGATGATCACTAGGAGCCGAGAGGGTCTTGTGATGAATTATGCAGTATCTAGTAGCTGTTTTGGTGCAATGGTGCTTGTTTTCTCAGTGTTGGTAGCTTTTGTCAGTAATTTTAATAACGTAAGCGAGTGAATGGACCAGATTATCTTTATAATGAACCTCTAATTTCTTGCAGCATCAGTTATGTGCCTTGTTGTTTAATTTGCTTGAAATGCAGCTGCAGACAATAACTTAGTGTTCCCATTTTAGAAAATCTATAGTTTGCCCTCCAAGCTCTGACCCAATCTCTATATTCATCTCCAAAAAGGGGTAGAACTGATGAGCAGATGATGAGGGTATGACCAGAGCTAGCGGTTTCTGCAATTTAATTATAACTCTGGGCTCATTTAACTTTCCCATAATAGCATTGAAACCAAATATTCACATCCCCAAGGCATGTCTATGCCTTGCATCCATATCAGTTTGTCCTTGTCAGTTTTTTGGGGAACCTTTCTAGAAGAATGTATGACATTATAGCCCAATTATAATGCACTAGGTAGGGATTCACAGCCCGGGAGAGACTATATGTGTTTCACTGTTAAGTTGATTTTCGGTTTGTCATTTTCCCCTAATGATAGATAACTAGTACTTGCTGCCAAGATTATGTATTGCAAATTCATTTTCTTCTAGTATAAAGGTTATATTACCATTACCACTATTGCCGTCTTGTAATGCTTAATTGCATTTTTCGATAAGAGGCCAAGGGCCGACTTTAAATTAGTAAAGCCACCGAGCATACCACGGGTAGACAGAGTCAACACACAGGGGCCAACACATGCCAAATGAGAAAAAGAAAGCAGCAACAACCAACAGAGGCAAAAGACAGTTTCAAGCACGCAGGCCAAGACAAATAAGGGACCCTAACCCACTACATGAGGGAAGCACTAGATCCCCATCTAGGGATGCTGGGACCGATCATCATTAAAACAGGCGATCGCCTTAACCCTTACGCGTGTGATTAGCAGCTCCACATCATCCTTGTCGCTCTCCATAGTCCATAATTTCCACCTCTGTAAAAGAATTGACAGTTTGAAGATGTAGTGAACCACCTTGTTAGAAAAAAGATGTTCAATGGTAACTTGCTCCTAATGGTAACTTGCTTCGGATTGATCATTGCAACTGCTTTCATATTCGCGGATTTTCCTTACATAAGATATTTTGCTCAAATTTTTTAACACACATTTCTCTTCATTTTTCTGCTTTCATATATATCTTCCCCTCATAATGAAGCGAATAGTGCTTCTGCCCGCCCTCTCACCGTCCTGTTGTTTTGTAAAAGAAAAACTCCCTTTCGCATTAATTAACCCGCAGTCCTTTTTAAGTCAGAACGAATAGTTATCTCAGCATCAATATTTTGTTAGTTGAATCTATGATCAAAATTTGGCACAAAATACAAAGAACGATTCAATAACAAGACGAAGATAGTAGCTACGACGATGGATGGAGCACCATGAGGAAGGGAGTCGCCACCGATGTCAAGGAGCGGCGACGCGAGCTGGGCCGTCGACGAACAACGCGAACGATTGGAACAACCGCTGGTGCTTTGAGATTCAGGTTTGCCAGCTGGGGCACATGGTAGAGGGTCTTGAGATTGGGTACATACGACCCTGGTCGTCTACGATTTTTCCTATGAAAAAAAATCAGGAATCCAACACGCTAGTTGGTTGAATTATTTTTTTTAGGTAAGTTGGTTGAATTAATTGACAGGTCGAGCAGGACATAATCCGTTATTAGGAGTCCACCAAAATCTTTCTCCGCCACGTACGCGACGAGAGATCAAGGAGGGTTTCGCATCTATGGAGTTGCGATCGGGCCGGCGCCTCACCTCCCTGCCGCCGCGCAAGCGCAACAAGTTGGTCCATCGGCGTCTCAACCATATCATGGACTCATCGCCGTCCAACATCGGTCAGGATGAGGACATGATCAGCACGCTTCCTGACCACCTACTCCTCGGAATTCTCGAACGCCTCGACCTGCGTGAGGCGCTCCGTGTCGGCGCCGCCTCGACGCGCTGGCAGCACCTCCCCCATCAGCTCTCGCACCTAGAGCTGGTGGACCTGACATGGACTATGGAGATGCAAGCTACAATAGGCATCACAAATTGCTACAACCAGCCCCCATACGGCTACAACCGACGTCATTTTTTGCTACATGCGACCATGAAGATGCATCCCGCGGAAGAAAAAGCTACAACCGGCAAATTAAAAAGCTACAACTCGCTGACCATTTTGCTGCAAGCACGAAGGTGAAGTTGTGGACGGTGAAGGCAATGGCAACGGTGAGCATCGGGGCTGCGATGACGGCCGATGGGCCGTGAAAGCTACAACCTCATGCACCAGAGCTGCAACCACCCTAGAAAAAGCTACAGGCAGCAACTTTTCTTTTGCTGCATCAGCTATGGTCATTTTTTTGGCTGGCGAGGCAGACGACTGCTACCGATGATCAAGGAAGATGCATCCAGTAGGAGAAAATGTTACAATCGGCAACAGAAAAAGCTACAACTCTTGGCCGTATATGCAGCAAGCGGCAATGCCGAAGCTGTGGCCGGCGATGCTACGACCAGAAAAGCTGGAACCGTTGTTCGGGAAAGCTGGGACTGACTTTTTTTTTTTGCTACCATCGCCAGAGCAAAAAAAAACTGACATCGCGAACCAACCTGTGGTTGAGATGGTTAGGTGGACAGTGGTATCCCCAACCCACCAGGGTTCAAATCCTGATGCTCGCATTATTCCTGGATTTATTTCAGGATTTCCGGCGATGCGCTTTCAGTGGGAGGAGACGTTCCCGTCGACGACGAGGCGCCTACGGTGACTTCGTAAATCTCAAGATGATATACTGGCTCAGTCTATCGAAGGTGCTCATAGGGGTAGGGTGTGCGTGTGTGCGTTCATAGGGGTGAGTGTATGCGTGTGTATATGAGCGATTGCGTTTTTACTGATGCTCAAAAAAAAACTGACATCGGAGATCCAAGAGAGGTTGCGGCGACGAGTGGTTGGGTGCTGCGACGAGCGGCGACGGTGGGGAAGAGGACGCGAGTGCTTCCGCGTCTCATCGGAGCACATGCGCGCGGTGGCTGGGGCTGGGACATGGAGCCGGCGGATCTGAACCAAGACGTGTGCGTGGGGGAGAGGAGGAAGAAGACGACGACGACGACGTGGAGAGATGACGGCTCGGACGGCTCATGCCTGCTGGATTGGATGGCTGGAGGCCGACCGGCCCAAATTTGGACCGGCGCGCCGGCGCGTATTACTATTCTTTGAAGAATTCAAGCATAATCAATTCAGATTAAGGGGGAGTGTTAGACATGTGATTGCGGTATTGTATCCTGTCACAATATGCTGTCACATGTGATTGCGGTATTGTATCCTGTCACAATATGTACGTAGAATATATGTTAGGAGGTTAGGGTTGTTAGGAGTCCTCTCTAATCTCTGTATCTCTGTCTCATGAAACCTCCCATGTAATCCTCTTGATGGTTAGCCAGGGGCTGCCGCATATTGTACCGACCATCACAATCAATATATAGATCGCGGGTCCCCCTGTATGGAGATTGAGACGCTTCATCATCGTTGACAGATGGGTCTTGTGATTGACCATGTCACCAGCTGGTAGGTGTTTTGGTTGTGCCTGGTTTGTGATGCTCTTGGATTTCGTCAAGAATTCTTGACTGTTGCTTGAGGACATATTCATGTTGTTGGATTTCTTAAACACGTGTGCGTATAGGTTTCTTGTTCATCCATGCACCGTGTCGGACTAGGATTAGAAAACCGAGTAGTACTGCTCACAAAGTTATGTTGTGCTATATATATATGCGTGTACCTGTAACTTGTACCATCGTTCGTTTGTGAAGTAACGATACAAATCAAAAACAGGCTCGACATACGAGCTAGTTAAATCAATCAGAAGGGAGGGAAGGCCACGTCTCCTTTGTCCCCTCACAGCGGCCGAAGTCTCAAACTTTTCCGTGAACCGAAACACTCGTCTCCATCATCGACCATGACGCTGCCGGACGAGCTTCTCGAGGAGATCTTCCTCCGCCTCCCACCGGGCGAGCCCGCGTGCCTCGTGCGCGTCTCCCTTGCCAGCAAGCTCTGGCTTGGCCTCCTCTCCGGCGCTCGATTCCGCAGCCGCTACCGCGAGTTTCATGGTGCTCCCCCTATGCTGGGCTTCGTTTATGCCTTGTCCTGGTACACTGAGCCGGAGGTGGACGAACCAGTCCCATGCTTCGTCTCCACCACGGAATTCGCCGTGCGTTTTCCCGACGACGAGTTGGGGGACTATCTTGCCTTGGACTGCCGCCATGGACGCGTTCTCCTCGGCGATCGTGCTACACACAATCTGCTTCTCGTTTGGGATCCCATGACAGGCTGCATGACGAAGATGCAAGCACCCGAAAGACAAAACATAAGCCCCGGGGCCGCGGTGTTCTGCGCAGTGACCGGCTGTGACCACTGCGCCTGTCACCACGGCCCATTCCGGGTCGTCTTCTTGGACATGAGCATTGATGGTGCTCATGGTGATGTACATCTGTCTGTGTTCTCGTCGGAGACACTTGGCTGGAGCGATCCCCAGACATTCCCTGGTCTTCACCTTGGCAATGGTGCAATCATCAAGCCAGCGCCCTCTGTGGCCATCAAAGGCGCACTTTACTTCATGCAAGGGAGTTTTGCAGATGATCACATAACCGGATTTCTGAAGTACGACTTGGACTCTAATTGCTTATCGCAGATTGATGCGCCCATGAGGGGATCTCTCACTACTGGTGCCAATATTCTCATGGCTATGGAGGACGATAGTTTGGGTTTTGCACAAGTGAAAGGGTTAACCATCTACCTGTGGTCAAGGCATATGGGTTCCGATGGAGTTGCATCATGGACTCAGCCAAGAATCATTGATCTCAAGAACCTTCTCCCCATTCAGAATCCTAGTAGAGGAATTAAACTGATTGGATCTCTGGAGGGCAGTGATATCATTTTCGTTACCACACACCTTGGCATCTACGAGCTTAATCTAAAGTCGCACCGGTGGAAGAAGCTATGGGGAACGGAAGATATTTGGTGTTTGATTCCGTACATGAGTTTCCCCAATCCACAAGGTATATCTATATGTCCTTTCTTTTGTGACACGGGGGCAAGTCATAAGTAATAATACTAGCCAAACAAATAAAATATGGAATGTTTAATGAGACTGAATGTTTTACTTGATGTTTCAATTTGTGATAATATATGTGCTCATCCAAACTTTTACTGCTATGTACACTCAATGTTCACCTAATTGGCAATTTATATAGTATCGTATCTTTTACTTTCTACGTTCACACTGACAAATCTACGTTCGCAGAAAGGATGATTGCTTGTGATACGGCTCATTGACGATATAGGGTTGAATATGCCTAAGGGCAGGACGCTACTGCCATCAAACAGGAAAGATGATCACTAGGAGCCGAGAGGGTCTTGTGATGAATTATGCAGTATCTAGTAGCTGTTTTGGTGCAATGGTGCTTGTTTTCTCAGTGTTGGTAGCTTTTGTCAGTAATCTTAATAACGTAAGCGAGTGAATGGATCGGATTATCTTTATAATCAACCTCTAATTTCTTGCAGCATCAGTTATGTGCCTTGTGGTTTAATTTGCTTGAAATGCAGCTGCAGACAATATCTTAGTGTTCCCATTTTAGAAAATCTACAGTTTGCCCTCCAAGCTCTGACCCAATCTCTATATTCATCTCCAAAAAGGGGTAGAACTGATGAGCAGATGGTGAGGGTATGACCAGAGCTAGCGGTTTCTGCAATCTAATTATAATGCACTAGGTAGGGATTCACATCAGTTTGTCCTTGTCAGTTTTTTGGGGAACCTTTCTAGAAGAATGTATGACATTATAGCCCAATTATAATGCACTAGGTAGGGATTCACAGCCCGGGAGAGACTATATGTGTTTCACTGTTAAGTTGATTTTCGGTTTGTCATTTTCCCCTAATGATAGATAATAGTACTTGCTGCCAAGATTATGTATTGCAAATTCCTTTTCTTTATATTACCACTAGCACTATTGCCGTATTTTAGTGCTTAATTGCATTTTTAGATAAGAGGCCAAGGCCCGACTTTAAATTAGTAAAGCCACCGAGCATACCACGGGTAGACAGAGTCAACACACAAGGGCCAACACATGCCAAATGAGAAAAGAAAGCAGCAACAACCAACAGAGGCAAAAGACAGTTTCAAGCACGCAGGCCAAGACAAATAAGGGACCCTAACCCACACATTTCTCTTCATTTTTCTGCTTTCATATATATCTTTCCCTATCCCTATCACTATCATAATAAAGCGAATAGTGCTTCTGCCCGCCCGCTCACCGTCGTGGTGTTTTGTACAAGAAAAACTCCCTTTCGCATTAATTAATCCGCAGTCTTTTTTAAGTCAGAACGAATAGTTATCTCGGCTTTAATATTTTGTTAGTTGAATCTATGATCAAAATTTGGCACAAAATACAAAGAACAATTCAATAACGAGGACGAAGGTAGTAGCTACAACGATGGATGGAGCACCATGAGGAAGGGAGTCGCCACCGATGTCAAGGAGCGGGGACGCGAGCTGGGCCGTCGACGAACAACGCGAACGATTGGAACTATCAAAAGTGTATGAAGCGTCTCAAACCTCCATACATGGAGGCCCGCATATTTATATATTGATTGGCGAGATGTAATCTCGTGGTGGTTACAGAGTTCGGTTTTGGGAGGAGTCCAACCGTGAGAGAATACAGGAGGATAGAGATAGAGAAGATCTGGAAACAAATTAAAGTCTATCTCTACTCCTAACCTACTTGATACACAAGGCAGAGACCAGGTCCTGGCGCACCACAACATGACCGAACCATGTTGTTTAACATCCTCCCTTAATCAAAACTTTGCCAAGTTTAGATTACGCCTGAATTCTTCAAATGGTTTTGTAGACAATGCCTTTGTGAAACCATCTGCAACTTGATCTTTTGAGTGAACAAAACGAATCTCCAACTCTTTATTAGCAACCCTTTCCCTCACAAAGTGATAATCAATTTCTATGTGCTTGGTCCTTGCATGAAAAACAGGATTAGCTGACAAATATGTGGCACCAAGATTATCACACCAAAGACATGGAGTTTGAGTATGATATATTCCAAGTTCTCTCAACATGGACTTAACCCAAATAATTTCTGCTGTTGCATTTGCCAATGCCTTATATTCTGCCTCAGTACTTGACCTTGAAACTGTTGCTTGTTTCTTTGCACACCAGGATATCAAGTTTGGCCCAAAGAAAATTGCAAACCCACCTGTTGACCGTCTGTCATCTAAGCAACCTGCCCAGTCTGAATCAGAAAAAGCACTAACAAGGGTGGATGATGATTTACTAAAAGTTAAACCAACACTTGAAGTATTTCTCACATATCTCAGTATGCGTTTTGCAGCTGTCCAATGAGCAGTAGTTGGTGCATGAAGAAACTGACAAACCTTATTTACAGCAAAGGAAATGTCAGGTCTAGTAAGTGTCAAATACTGAAGTGCACCTACCAAACTCCTATATCTGGTGCCATCCTCATGACTCAACGCTTCTCCTTCAGTGAGAGAAAGTTTCTCAGAACTAGATAGTGGTGTAAGTGAGGGCTTACAGTTTTGCAATCCAGTTTTACTCAGAAGATCAGTTGCATATTTTTCCTGAGACAAGTGAAGACCACCTTCTCTATTCTTCTTGACCTCAATACCAAGAAAGTAATGCAAGTCCCCAAGATCCTTGAGAGCAAATTCTGAATTTAAATCCTTAAGCAAAGCAGTTATGGATTCATTGGATGAACTTGTAACAATGATGTCATCAACGTATATGAGCACAAAGATGCATGTATTCAACTTATTGTAAATAAACAGAGACGTATCAGACCTTGAAGCAACAAAACCAAGTGCTTGCAACTTGGTGCTCAGCCGAGAGTACCACGCTCTAGGAGCTTGCTTCAGTCCATAGAGAGATTTATCAAGCCTGCACACATGAAACGGTTTATTTTTATCATCAAACCCAGGAGGTTGCTTCATGTACACTTCTTCTTCCAGAACACCATGAAGAAACGCATTCTGCACATCTAGCTGTCTGAGATTCCACCCTCTGGACACAGCAATAGATAGAACAAGACGGATAGTGGCAGCTTTAACTACAGGACTGAAAGTATCCTCATAATCTATGCCATACCTTTGCTTAAACCCCTTTGCAACAAGTCTTGCTTTGTAACGGTCTATAGTACCATCTGACTTTTTCTTTATTCTAAATACCCATTTGCAGTCAATTAAATTTTTACCTCTGGGAGAGGGAACTAAGTGCCAAGTTCTGTTTTTCTGAAGTGCTTGAAACTCCTCCTCCATAGCTTTTCTCCACTTGGGATCTGTAGATGCCTCTTGAAATGTGCTGGGTTCTCCAGTCGAACAAACCAGACCACCAAATTTAACTTTATAATTCATAGGTTGAATTGCCCCTGTTCTAAGTCTGGTACGTGGTGGAGTAATCGGTTGTTGAGTGGCTGAAACAGATCCATGCGCAGAAGATCCAGGCAATCCCGAAGCAGAACTGACAATAGGGGAATCTGTCGGATCTTCTGTGACCTGTTCTCCAGAGAAAATGACGTTGGTCGGTGCAGAAGATCCTGGCGACGCGGGCGAATCCGGCTGGGATCCTGCACTCGCAATCTGGCGTGGAGCGCGCCTGACATAGACCCGTGGGTCCGCACCGAAGCGATCGGTCACCCTGTCCCCCGATGGAGACGCGCCGGACCCGCACCCAGGCGAACGCATGTCGACAGGAGGTTGGTGGTCCACCGGTGCCCCAGAAGATTCGCCTCTACCGCACTCAGGATGAGGCGGCGATCCCGGAGTGGATTCGCGACGCACTGGCCGGGAGGATCCCGAGGCTGATTCAGGGGGCGCGGTGTCACGCGCCGGGGAGCACATGAGATGTTGCCCATTGTAAATGATTCCTTCACTGTTTGGCATCAAATTTTTTCTGCTGCTCTAGGAATTGACCCTGCATCATCACAAGCTTCATTTGCATGGTGAGAAGAGTTAGTCATGTTGTCAGTGTAATTGTTATCCTCGGAATTAAAACCGGTTAAATGAGAGGGAAGAAGAAGAATTTCCTTCCTCAAAAGAGCTCCGGCATTAGGATGGAGATGGGCAAAGGGGAAGATGGTTTCGTCGAAAACGACGTCACGTGAGATATAGACACGACCGGTTGGAACATCTAAACACTTGACCCCCTTGTGTTGAGCGCTATAGCCAAGAAACACGCATTGCTTGGATCGAAACATGAGCTTACGTGGATTGTAGGGACGAAGGTTGGGCCAGCAAGCACAACCAAACACACGAAGGGAATGATAATCGGGTCGAGTGTGAAGGAGTCTCTGCATGGGTGTTTCATTGTTGATGACACGACTAGGTAGCATGTTAATGAGGTGAACCGCAGTGAGGAACGCCTCATCCCAGAATTTGAGAGGCATAGAGGCACCGGCAAGAAGAGTGAGTCCCACCTCAACAACATGCCTATGCTTACGTTCAGCGGAACCGTTTTGTTGATGTGCATGTGGGCATGAAACATGGTGGGAAATTCCCAAGGTTTGAAAGAAAGAGTTTAATTTCTCATACTCACCGCCCCAATCAGATTGGACGGCGAGAATTTTGCTATCAAATTGACGTTCAACAAGTGCTTGAAAGTGATGAAAAACTTGAAAAACGTCAGAACGTTTCTTAAGAAGATATATCCAGGTGTATTTGCTGTAATCATCAATGAAGCTAACATAATATGTATGTCTACCAACAGAAGGAGGAGCTGGCCCCCATACATCAGAAAAAATGAGTTGCAATGGCTTGGTAGATATACTAGTAGAAACAGGATATGGCAATTGATGAGATTTTGCTCTTTGACAAGAATCACATATAGTTTCAGAACTACGCTCACCAACACAAGGGAGCTGATTATTTCTAAGCACTTGTTGAACAATAGGAAAAGAAGGATGGCCTAAACGAGCATGCCACCGTTCCGATGAAAGTTTGATGACGCCACAAACTTGTTTATTGAAACTTCTAAACTTGGAAATCAACGGATAGAGCCCATGCACACATCTACCTCGATAGAGAATGTTCCTCGTGACCTGATCTCGGATCAAAAAGAAATAAGGGTGAAACTCTAGAAAAACTTTGTTGTCAATGGCTATGCGATGAACGGAAAGAAGATTTTTTGAAGTGTCTGGCACATGTAAGACATTTTTAAGATGAATATCACGATGAGGAGTTTCAACAATTGCATGACCAACATGATTAATCTTCATACCTTCACCATTGGCATTATGAACTTGGTCGTGGCCATGGTATTGCTCGTGCATTGTCACCTTCTCTAGCTCGTTAGTGATGTGGTTGGTAGCTCCGGAGTCAACGTACCAGTTTGTGTCAACTCCATATGAAGTATCTGCAGCTGCTGCAACTTTTTTCCGTTGAGAATTGTTTTCAGCGTAAAGCCAATCACAATCCTTTGCAATATGATTATTCTTTTTACAAATTTGGCACTTATTTTCATACTCTTCATAACCTTGGAAGGGACGCCCTCTGTTGTTGTTGTTGTAGTAGGAGCGGCGCTGAGAGTTGTTGCCACCGGCGTTCTGGTAGTGGCCTCCGCCACCACCGCCGCCGTTCTGATGGCCGCCGCCACCGCTGCCATGGTGGTAGCCACCGCCGCCGGCGCTCTGGTAGTGACCTCCGCCACCACCGCCGCCGTTCTGGTAGCCGCCGCCACCCTGCTGGTAGCCGCCGCCGCGATAGCCCCCACTACTGCCTCCTTTCGAGGAGTTCCTGTAGTTCTTGGCAGGGCCACCACGACCTCGAGAGGCGACATTGGCAGAAGATTTGAACGCCCCAGCCCCTGTACCGTTGAACATCTCAACACGCTGATCAAAATTAGAGACCATGCCGAAGAGTTCATCCACGGTGAGGGGTTCGGTGCGGACGTCGAGGGCTGAGATCAGCGGCTGATAATCCATGTCAAGTCCACCGAGGATGAAGGAGATGAGCTCGTCTTCGGTGATGGGTTTGCCAGCCGCAGCTAACTCATCTGACAGGGATCTCATCTGCCCAAAAAAGGCCGCGGCACTCTGGGAGCCTTTCTGGGCGTTGGTCAGAGCTTGGCGACAGTTGTTGACACGGGAGCGGGATTGGGCAGAAAACATGTTGGATAAAGCGGACCAGATTGCATGGGATGTTTCAAGCGAGGCTACCTGAACTAGCACTTCTTTGGATAGGTTGCGAAGGAGGTAGGCCACAATCTGCTGATCCTGGATTAGCCATGGGTTATATGCAGGATTGGGAGCAATCTGATCTTTCCCTTCAGAGGTTTTTGAGGTGATGGTTTTGGATGGTTCGGGGACAGTTTGATTGATGTACCCATATAGTCCCGCTCCCATGATCTGGGAACGAGCTTGGGCTCGCCATAGGATGTAGTTGGTTCGGGAGAGAGGCTCGGAGGTACTGTTGTTGAGGCCGGTGGAGATGGCTTGGGTGGAGGAAGACATGGTGGTGGCAGATGGATTTTGCGGATGCAGCAGCAAGGTAGGAGATGGCTAGACGTGGGGGAAGAAGAAGGCTCTGTATACCATATCAAAAGTGTATGAAGCGTCTCAAACCTCCATACATGGAGGCCCGCATATTTATATATTGATTGGCGAGATGTAATCTCGTGGTGGTTACAGAGTTCGGTTTTGGGAGGAGTCCAACCGTGAGAGAATACAGGAGGATAGAGATAGAGAAGATCTGGAAACAAATTAAAGTCTATCTCTACTCCTAACCTACTTGATACACAAGGCAGAGACCAGGTCCTGGCGCACCACAACATGACCGAACCATGTTGTTTAACAGGAACAACCGCTGGTGCTTTGAGATTCGGGTTTGCCAGCTGGGGTACGATTTTTCCCATGAAAAAAAATCAGGAATCCGAACACGCTAGTTGGTTGAATTATTTTTTTAGGTAAGTTGGTTGAATTAATTGACAGGTCATAATCCGTTATTAGGAGTCCAACAAAATCCATTATTAGGAGTCCACCAAATACTTGTACGGGACGAGATCAAGGAGGGTTTTGCATCCATGGAGTTGCGATCGGGCCGGCGCCTCACCTCCCTGCCGCCGCGCAAGCGCAACAAGTTGGTCCATCGGCGTCGCAACCATATCATGGACTCATCGCCGTCCAACATCGGCCAGGATGAGGACATGATCAGCACGCTTCCCGACCACCTGCTCCTCGGAATCCTCGAACGCCTCCACCTGCGTGAGGCGCTCCGTGTCGGCGCCGCCTCGACGCGCTGGCAGCACCTCCCCCACCAGCTCTCGCACATAGAGCTCGGCGTCGAGCAGTTCCATGGCTCCACGCCGGTCGAGATCATGGACGCGTTCACGGGCGCGGCACGGAAATTGCTCTCCGTCTCTCCTCCTCAGTGCCCCGTGTGCAGTCGTGCTATCAAGACCCTCGTCCTACGCTTTTACATGTCGGACACCCTCCAACTGAGCTCCATCGGCGGCGGCGTCGAGGACGTCGTCAGCTGCGGCGAGACCGAATGGCTCGAGTTTTACATATTACCGCCGGTCCCAAGCAACGACAACACCACTCAGCTGCTCGCCGAGTTTGAGCAGGCGCATAGGTTCATGTCCTTCTCCCGCGCCTTCCCCGTCGCCTTCCGGTGGCTCACTAGGCTAACCCTCCAGAACCTAGCGTTTGGAGATGATGATGTTGCGGGCCTCATTAAAGCTTGTGATAAGCTCAAGCACCTCATCCTGATATCTTGCAGACTGGTTGATGATCACTCCGCACTCAAGATCGACACACCATGCTCCGGGCTCCAGGAGCTTCACTTCATTGACTTTGCTTGCACATGTATCGAGCTCATCTCTGTCCCCCAGCTAAGAGAAATATGGCGCTGGTCTTGGCCCTGCGAGAGCCCTCCGCTGCACTTCGGCCATGTTCCCCAACTTCATGAAGCGAGACTCGGTTCACGTGCTGGGGTATGGCAGGCGCCATTTGCGCTGAGCGAGTGCTTGAGTGCCACGAATCTGTCGAGATTATATCTCAATTTTGGTTGTGAAATGGTAAGTTTATTTCTACCCTCCACATGAATTTCTCTTGGCATCTACTCCCTCCGTCATAATGCAAGACGTTTTTCGATACTACACTAGTGTCGAAAAACGTCCTACACCACGGGACGAAAGGGAGTAGTACATACTATCATATTTCTTCTTAGTACCTACTAATTGTAGTGGTCTGTTGTGTTCTTGCTTTTGCAGCAGATTTGGATCCAACTAGAACAGCCTAAGCACCTCACAACAATATTCAGAAACCTGACCGATGTCTATCTTTACTGTATCTTTCCTAAGTGTGATTTGAACTGGACTATGTTCATCGTTGAAGCTGCACCTGCCCTACTGAATTTTACAGTAAGTTTCACCTTGAACTTAATACTGGTATTGCTAGTTTTTTAATATAACATGCAAAGGAGATATGTAACTTCAATTGTTTCTATGTTGTTCTGCAATATGTGTTTATCCCCTCTGTGCATGCATGAAGTTGAGTCGAAATCAACATCCATGTGTCAAACCGTCTGAGTATAGTTCCGAGAAGACCAACATGTTGTGGGAACCATCCAAGGATTGGAAGCACTTGAACTTGAAGCTACTGGTGATGGCAGGGTTTGAGGAGGAAGAGAAGGTGACAAACTATCTAAGGCTTTTCATGGAACGAGCCTTGGGCTTGAAGAGAATCGAGCTGCATGGTAAATATCCCTGTGATAAGTGCAATGCCATGGACCTTGAACTTGAGTCCACAAGATCCCTTGTTGACAAAGCTAGCAGGTATCGGATTAAGGAGCGACTCACACATGAATCCTCCTTGTCTGTCAAGATAACAATATGTTGATTGTCAAGGAATTATAACAATCTTTTAAAATAAGTGCTCACGCCTGCTACTAGAGCGATGATTGCGCCTAGTTAGTTGTAATTTTTGGTTAATTTTGGATATTGATGGTGAGAAAAAACTTATGGGTAATATATTTAAACACTGCTTGAAAATGGCTACTGTATTGGATCTACACACCTATTTCCGAATTTTACTTTGAAAACCGGAAATAGAAATCCCGACAAAAAGAAGAGACCGCGGCCCCGCTCCAGTCCCGCTCCTAGGGTTCCCATGCCGTCGACGCCGGCTCCCACGCGCGGAGCCGCCGGCGCCCGCCGCCGCAGCTATCCCTCCCACGCTCCCCTACCCCTCTCCCCTCCCCTCCCTTCCCCGTACCCCCGCATCGCCTCCACGAGTGAGGCGACCGGGGACCTCTTCCCCGCTCCTCTCCAGCTCTCTTCCCTCGCCCCTGCCTCCTCCCACCGCTGCCAGCGAGCGCCGCCGGGCCTCGTTCGCGTGGTGTCGGCCGCGGCAGGCCTGCCTTTCCCTACGCGTGGCACCCCCGGCTTGGACGGTGGTGGCTGGTGGCGGTGCTCCTCGGCCGGCATCGGTGCGGCCCGTCGGTAGTGGAGCCGTGGGCCCGGTGGCTCTCGACGCAGCTGTGCGGCCGTTGGCTGTGGGGCGGCGCGGTGGCGCTGTGGCTGGAGGCGCCCGCCCAGCCCAGATCTGGGCCCATTTGGGCCCCATCTGGGTTGGGGCGGGCCGGTGGCTCGGCGTTCGGCGACGACGTTCCCTGGTAGTGGCGTGGTGGCGGCGGTCTTGGGCGGTGAGGACTTCGTTGATCGGCGAGTTCTAGCATGGTAATAGGACTGTCCGGGTCCAAGTGGGCCCGTCAAGTCCTCGTCGCAGCGTCCGGTCGGCTCCGCTGCGGCTGTGGAGGCTATGCCCTCTCTTCGGTCGAGTTGTGGTCGCTCCCGTGGCCGGTGCCTCCTCTCCCTCTCCAGATCTCGTGTTGACAACTCCAGTGAGGTGGTGACGGTTGTCCGGTAATCGTGGTGGCACAAGCTGGTGGGTGGCTGTGGGGGTGGTGCATTTCGAAATGCCTGGGGTGATAGTGGTGGTTGTGGATCGGGAGAAACCCCTGTTGGCCTATCCGGCATAGATGCGATGATGCCTGCGGGCGCCGTCGAACCTTCCTGAGGGGCATCGGGTATACCCCATCCCCACTATCCCTCGCGTACCGGAGGAAACCCTAGAACTTTTTCGGGCAACAGCGGCGGCATCGTCGCATTCTTACTTGAAGGTGTTGCTTGGGGCACTGCGGTTCGGGATGCTGGGAGCGTGGTGGTACTTCTTCAGAGGGTGCAGCGGTTGCCGGTCTTTCTTTCTTTGTTGATGAGCTGGTGTCAGCATTTATTTCTCTTTCTTCTTCTTGTTTTTTTTTCTTTTGGGCTTATCTATGTTGCAGCCCTAGCGAGCTGGATGTATTGGGTGTTTGCTTTGTAATATAAAGCGGGGGGAAACCCTTTATCATCAAAACCGGAAATAGAAATTGACAGCAAGTGAAAATCAATAGCAGATGCAACAAATAATAGAAAAAATAATGACGTTATTTTGCATTTGTAGTAGATGTGGCACTCTAAGAGAGGACACCAATATCAAAAGCATCCTAAACAAGAGCATGAGCTTAGGTTGGCAAAACAGAGAGTTTGACGGAGGAACGCCTACGCAATATGCCCATGGCTACATATGGCCCAGCTAAAAGCCCAGGTCCATAAAGGTTATAGCCCAAGAGACCAGCAAACTAGGGGTCTTCCACAAGTGTCCATAGTCGGATTATGTTCATATATAGGTATGACAATGCTGTATTCTGGCAAAGAAAAAAAGTGTATGAGGCCATTCGATGAGGGGCACCGGATGGCTTGCGTAAAACCGGGCACGTACGGGGTGTGCATTTCTGCATGGCAACGTCCCAAAGGGGAGAATCCGTCTCTCTCCGCGTAGCTAGCTCCCCGCCCCATCCCCCGCGCCGCGGGCCGCTCCGCCCCGGCGGCCACCAACCAAGCCACGGCCATGAATGCCGCACCTCCATCCCTCCCCTCCCTCGCGTCGAGCCCTCGCAGCGGACCGACCCCAGGGAACTCGCCTCTCTCCAGCGGACACTCATGGGTGTCGGACTCGCTGCCGGCTAGATCCCCAGATCCGGCCCTGACGCCGCGAATCCTGGAGTCCCCGGGCTCGCCGCCGCGGATCCTGGCGCACGCCGAGCTGGACAGCACCGCGGCTCCCTCCGGCCCTGCGGATCTGGTACGGCCCCCCGCCCCGCGTCTTAAATCCATCGTCGTCGCCCCTTCCCCAGCTGTCCCCGTTGCCGTTTCGGGCATGGACGGCGCCTGGATTGAAGTTACTCACCAGAAAAACCGGCGCCCCTCCTCCGACACGGCGGACTCTGGCATGCGACCTGGAGAGCGCCGGCCGGACCTGCGCATGCGCTTCAATGCTACATCTGTGCGCGAGGCCTTCTTAAGCCGTTTTCGCGGCCGTTGCTTTCGCTGCCTCAGCAAGCGCCACCGCCGCGTCGACTACCGAGATCCCATCCACTGCATCACCTGCAAGCTGCCGGGGCACATAGCCAAGCAGTGCCCCCAAAATCCACTAAACCGAGGCAGGGGTGGTTGCGCTCGAAACCGGCTCGGCCCGGTGCCCCCTCCGTCATCCATCCTCGCCAGGCTCTGCTTTCCCCCTCCGGCCGCCGCAACTATGTCTGCTCCGTCGCCTACCATGTTGCGCCACCTCGACCACGCGCGGCGGCCCAGGGAGAGCCGTTCGGTGACCGTCTCCTCCCAGGCGATCGATCAGGCCGTCTTCTTCCTCCGCAACCAAGCTGTCACCCTGCGCGCGGCCGATGGTGTCAACGCCACCTCCCCGATGGCGGTGGGGCGGGCGCTCGAGGCGCAGCTCACCGTCCCCGAGCACATGCTGCGCGTCACCGCTCACCACCCGGAACACTACCTTGTCATCTTCAGCCAGCCTGCGCACCAGGTCAACGCGGTCCGGCGCGGCTCCATCCGCGTCGATGGTGCCACCTTCAACATCGCGACGTGGCACGAGCACGACCACGCCGTCTTCGACACGCTGCAGCTGCACGTCCGCGTCGTCATCGAGAAGGTGCCGATGCAGTTTTGGTCTGTAGAGGGGGCCGACGAGATCCTTGGCAAGCGCGTGCGCGTCGACCGCCTCGACAGCCGCACGCACGAGCGCGGCCACACCAAAACTTTCGCCTGCTGGGTCTGGACCAACGACATCGCCAACATCCCCACCAAGCACACGTTGGGGGTCCTGCCGCGGGGCGCCGGACGGGTGGAGGAGATGGAGGGCTTCTCCTGAAGGAAATATGCCCTAGAGGCAATAATAAAGTTATTATTTATTTCCTTATATCATGATAAATGTTTATTATTCATGCTAGAATTGTATTAACCGGAAACTTAATACATGTGTGAATACATAGACAAAACGGTATGTCCCTAGTATGCCTCTACTAGACTAGCTCATTGATCAAAGATGGTTATGTTTCCTAGCCATAGACATGAGTTGTCATTTGATCAACGGGATCACATCATTAGGAGAATGATGTGATGGACAAGACCCATCCGTTAGCATAGCACTATGATCGTTTAGTTTTACTGCTATTGCTTTCTTCATGACTTATACATGTTCCTATGACTATGAGATTATGCAACTCCCGAATACCGTAGGAACACCTTGTGTGCTATCAAACGTCACAACGTAACTGGGTGATCATAAAGATGCTCTACAGGTGTCTCCGAAAGTATTCGTGGTGTTGGCATAGATCAAGATTAGGATTTGTCACTCCGAGTGTCGGAGAGGTATCTCTGGGCCCTCTCGGTAACACACATCACAATAAGCCTTGCAAGCAAAAGACTAATGAGTGAGTCACGAGATGATGTGTTACGGAACGAGTAAAGAGACTTGCCGGTAACGAGATTGAACTAGGTATAGAGATACCGACGATCGAATCTCGGGCAAGTAACATACCGTTTGACAAAAGGAACAACGTATGTTGTTATGCGGTTCTGACCGATAAAAGATCTTCGTAGAATATGTAGGAGCCAATATGAACATCCAGGTTCCGCTATTGGTTATTGATCGGAGATGAGTCTCGGTCATGTCTACATAGTTCTCGAACCCGTAGGGTCCGCACGCTTAACGTTTGATGACGATCGGTATTATGAGTTTATGAGTATTGATGTACCGAAGGTAGTTTGGAGTCCCGGATGAGATCACGGACATGACGAGGAGTCTCGGAATGTCCGAGACATAAAGATTGATATATTGGACGGCTATATTCGGACACCGGAAGTATACCGGAAAAGTTTCGGATTTATCGGGAATGCCGGAGGGGGTTACCGGAACCCCCTACGAGAGGGGATGGTCCATAGTGGGCCTAAAGGGTGAGAGAGAGGCAGCCCATAGGGCTGGCCGGCTCCCCCACCTAGGAATCCTAGTTGGACTAGGATTGGGGGGGCGCCACCTCTCCTATTCCTTTCCCCCTTCTTCCTTTCGGTGAATCCTACTAGGAATAGGATTGCAATCCTATTCCTAGTAGGACTCCCTCCCTAGCCGCACCAGGAGAGGTTGGCCGGCCTCCCTCCCCTGCTCCTTTATATACGGGGGCAGGGGGGCACCCAAAGACACACAAGTTGAATTGTTTTAGCCGTGTGCGGTGCCCCCCTCCACAGAATCACACCTCGGTCGTACCGTCGCGGAGCTTAGGCGAAGCCCTGCGCCGGTGAACACATCATATCTGTCACCACGCCGTCGTGCTGACGAAACTCTCCCGTGAAGCTCAACTGGATCAAGAGCTCGTGGGACGTCATCAAGCTGAACGTGTGCTGAACGCGGAGGTGCCGTACGTTCGGTGCTTGATCGGTTGGATCGCGAAGAAGTTCGACAACATCAACCGCGTCACTTGACGCTTCCGCTCCCGGTCTACGAGGGTACGTAGACACACTCTCCCCTCTCGTTGCTATGCATCTGGTAGATAGATCTTGCGTGATCGTAGGAAAATTTTAAAATACTACGTTCCCCAACACGACCACTGCAGAAGATAGAGAGAAAATGAAAGTCATTCCCTATGCCTCAGCCATAGGATCTATCATGTATGCAATGCTGTGTACCAGACCTGATGTGTGCCTTGCTATAAGTCTAGCAGGGAGGTACCAAAGTAATCCAGGAGTGGATCACTGGACATCGGTCAAAAACATCCTAAAGTATCTGAAAAGAACAAAGGATATGTTTCTCGTATATGGAGGTGACAAAGAGCTCGTCGTAAACGGTTACGTCGATTCTAGCTTTGACACTGATCCGGATGACTCAAAGTCACAAACCGGATATGTATTTTTATTGAACGGTGGAGCTGTCAGTTGGTGCAGTTCCAAGCAGAGCGTCGTGGCGGGATCTACGTGTGAAGCGGAATACATAGCTGCTTCGGAAGCAGCAAATGAAGGAGTCTGGATGAAGGAGTTCATATCCGATCTAGGTGTAGTACCTAGTGCATCGGGTCCAATGAAAATCTTTTGTGACAACACTGGAGCCATAGCCTTGGCGAAGGAATCCAGGTTTCACAAGAGAACAAAGCACATCAAAAGACGCTTCAATTCCATCCGCGATCTAGTCAAGGAGGGAGACATAGAAATTTGCAAAATACATACGGATCTGAATGTTGCAGACCCGTTGACTAAGCCTCTTCCACGGGCAAAACATGATCAACACCAAGACTCCATGGGTGTGAGGATCATCACTTTGTAATCTAGATTATTGACTCTAGTTCAAGTGGGAGACTGAAGGAAATATGCCCTAGAGGCAATAATAAAGATGTTATTTGTATTTCCTTATATCATGATAAATGTCTTTTATTCATGCTAGAATTGTATTAACCGGAAACTTAGTACATGTGTGGATACATAGACAAAAACAGTATGTCCCTAGTATGCCTCTACTAGACTAGCTCATTGATCAAAGATGGTTATGTTTCCTAGCCATAGACATGAGTTGTCATTTGATCAACGGGATCACATCATTAGGAGAATGATGTGATGGACTAGACCCATCCGTTAGCATAGCACTATGATCGTTTAGTTTTACTGCTATTGCTTTCTTCATGACTTATACATGTTCCTATGACTATGAGATTATGCAACTCCCGAATATCGTAAGAACACCTTGTGTGCTATCAAACATCACAACGTAACTGGGTGATCATAAAGATGCTCTACAGGTGTCTCCGAAAGTATTCGTGGTGTTGGCATAGATCAAGATTAGGATTTGTCACTCCGAGTGTCGGAGAGGTATCTCTGGGCCCTCTCGGTAACACACATCATAATAAGCCTTGCAAGCAAAAGACTAATGAGTTAGTCACGAGATGATGTGTTACGGAACGAGTAAAGAGACTTGCCGGTAACGAGATTGAACTAGGTATAGAGATACCGACGATCGAATCTCGGGCAAGTAACATACCGTTTGACAAAAGGAACAACGTATGTTGTTATGCGGTTCGACCGATAAAGATCTTCGTAGAATATGTAGGAGCCAATATGGGCATCCAGGTTCCGCTATTGGTTATTGACCGGAGAGATGTCTCGGTCATGTCTACATAGTTCTCGAACCCGTAGGGTCCGCACGCTTAAACGTTCGTTGACGATATAGTATTTAATGAGTTATGTATGTTGGTGACCGAATGTTATTCGGAGTCCAGGATGTGATCACGGACATGACGAGGAACTCCGGAATGGTCCGGAGATAAAGATTAATATATGAGATAATAGTGTTTGACCTCCGGAAGGGTTCCGGAATTCACCGGAAGAGGTTCCGGATGTTTCCCGAAGTGTTTGGGTACGAGAACGCGTTATTTGGGCCAAAAGGGAAAGCACACAAGGTTTTTGGAAAGCGCAAAAGGAAGTTTTGCGGAGTCCAGGGGCCAGACGCCAGGGTCCCTGGCGTCTGGGTCCAGACGCCGGGAACCCTGGCGTCTGGCCCTGGAGTCCGAGAAGGACTCTTGCCTTTCGGGTGAAACCGACTTTGTGAAGGCTTTTACTCCAAGTTTCGACCCCAAGGCTCAACATATAAATAGAGGGGTAGGGCTAGCACCCAAGACACATCAAGATACACCAAGCCGTGTGCCGGCTACCCTGACCCTCTAGTTTATCCTCCGTCTAGTTTCTGTAGTGCTTGGCGAAGCTCTGCAGAGATTGTTCTTCATCAACAACCGTCACCACGCCGTCGTGCTGCCGGAACTCATCTACTACTTCGCCCGTCTTGCTGGATCAAGAAGGCGAGGACGTCATCGAGCTGAACGTGTGCTGAACGCGGAGGTGCCGTACGTTCGGTACTAGATCGGGACGGATCGTGAAGGTGCACGACTACATCAACCGCGTTGATAAACGCTTCCGCTTTCGGTCTACGAGGGTACGTAGACACACTCTCCCCTCTCGTTGCTATGCATCTAGTAGATAGATCTTGCGTGATCGTAGGAAAATTTTGAAAATACTACGTTCCCCAACAGTGGCATCATGAGCCAGGTCTATGCGTAGATGATATGCATGAGTAGAACACAATGAGATTGTGGACGATACTAGTCATACTGCTTACCAGCATGTCATACTTTGCTTCGGCGGTATTGTGAGATGAAGCGGCCCGGACCGACATTACGCGTACGCTTACGCGAGACTGGTTTCACCGTTACGAGCACTCGTTGCTTAAAGGTGACTGGCGGGTGTCTGTCTCTCTCACTTTAGCTGAATCAAGTGTGGCTACGCCCGGTCCTTGTGAAGGTTAAAACAGCACATACTTGACGAAACATCGTTGTGGTTTTGTATGCGTAGGTAAGAACGGGTCTTGCTAAGCCCGTAGTAGCCACGTAAAAACTTGCAACAACAAAGTAGAGGACGTCTAACTTGTTTTTGCAGGGCATGTTGTGATGTGATATGGTCAAGACATGATGAGTTATACGTTTTTGTATGAGATGATCATGTTTTGTAAAGTTATCGGCAACTGGCAGTGTCGTGGAATTAACACGTCAGATGTCCGGATCAACGGACTTAGGGTTGAGGCGCGCATCTATGTGGTAGCTTGAAGGGGTTGAACGGAATCGAGAGATGCGATGCAAGACACGGATTTAGACAGCTTCGGGCCCCGGGAAACATCATCCGGTAATAACCCTACGTGCTGTTTGAGGCTAGATCTCATTATGGCCCTCATGGTGTTGCCGGTAAACCGGCTCTTTGTGTCTAACCCTAAAACTTGTCTACTTGTGGTTTGTCTCAAGCTTGTCCTCTTTGGGGAGCCCTGCCCCTCCTTATATATGTTGAAGGGGCGGGTTTACATAACTAGTCCTAGTAGGACTAGGATTGATCTATTACAAGGAGTCCTAGTCTTGCTTCCTTTATGGAGAATATTCTTTGCACTTTATTATTAAACCGGCCCACTATTAATATGAACCGGCCTTCTGGGCCTTGGGCCTTGTCATCCATGATCCGCCTGCCGGGTCACCAATATTTTACCAAGTGTAAACCGCCAAGTAGAATGCCAAGTCCGGCCGGGTTATAATTCCGGCCGGTTCATACCGCGGGGGTATATCGCCGACATTAGCCCCCAAGTTTAGCTTGGATGTGTCCATGGTAAACTTTATGCTGCAAAATAAACACAATAGCGAAACTGATAAGTTGTGTTCCGGGTTAAGAATTTCTTGTAATCCGTCATCTGACCATCCTTAAGTCCTTGTCTTTCCTTCTTCTAGAAAATCCGGGTCAACAGACCAACTTCATATTCAACTTGCTTGCATAAAAAATATTGTAAATAAAGAATCCATTTGAATCGGCCTATAATGCTCTGACTTGATAAAAAATGTTGGTCTTTGAAATATTCAACTGATATCCAGCGGCTTGAAGATATAGAGCTTGCCGGTTTATGATTGCCAAAATTGCCGGGTTATAAAAACTGATAATTCCGGGTCATGACTGCTTATAGATGCCGGGTTATGATTGTTGCCAACACCGGGTTATGATTAATCTTCCGGACTTATCCAAAACTGAGAATTTGAAGATGTTCCTCCTTTATATGCATATTACCTATAGCCCCCAAGTGCCGGGTCATTATGCAATAATGAGCAGGGACTTTGTATATACTCCATTGAAAATAGTCTTGTATAATCTTGAAGAAATCCGGATTGTTCATCCCAATCACTATGAAACTGAATATTCCATAATATGTAGCCCCCAAGTGCCGGGTCATTATGCAATAATGAGCAGGGACTTTGAAAATATGACCATGTAAACTTGAATAGCAATATGTAGCCCCCAAGTGCCGGGTCATTATATAATAATGAGCAGGGACTTTGTAGATATAATTATTGAAATGAACATTATATAATGTAACTTCCATCGTGGGGTTTGAATCCACGTCCACAAGGTTAAGAGCTTTGTGCTTTACCAACCGAGTTAGACGGGCCTTTCAATATAATGGATGAATACTTGTGTACCTTAAATTGTTGATAGGAGCGATTGGTAGCCCCCAAGTTCCGGTTTAGCTACATTTAGAAGGTGAACCGGTACTTCCAGATGAAGCAAATGATCTTTCCATTAGCCCCCAAGTGTCAAGTAGACAACTTGCTTGTGTGCTTGAGACTTTTGTCTTTGAATTGCTGCTGTTTTACTGCTTCAACTGCCCATTAGCCCCCAAGTGTCAAGTAGACAACTTGTTTGTGTGCTTGAGACTTGTGTATTTGATGTAACCTCAATCTGAATAATGTAGCCCCCAAGTGCCGGGTTGTAAGCCTGCAGCAACTCGGGACTATTCCGTTGTAGAATAAATCACTTCCATCGTTGAAATAATATCCATTGCGCTTGAAAGCGACTTTGAAGACCTCAATCATAACATTGATAACCATAATAGGAATCCAGCCATGTTTGGCTATTGAATAATATAATCCGGTTGGAAGACCGGTTCCAATGATGTTTGATCACAATCGGGCCGGGTTAATAAACACCGGTCATTATTTTGTCACATACTGGCGACTTATAGTCAAAACCAGGCCGGTTTAATAAACACCGGTCATTATAACTGATCACGTACTGCCAATTTGTTGGCTCATCATGAAGGTCGATCCGGGTTATGATGCATGCCGGTTTAATTCTCGCTGGTGTTCATGACCCAGACTTATGATGTTATAGATAGGTGGTCAACTTCTGGAGCTGTTCCAATCGGTTTAAAAGGTTATAAAACACAAGAAACACCAAGAAACACACAATTTTTGTAAATCAAACTATGTAATCGAGGCTTTTTCAAAGAGCTGCCAGGCTCAAAACTGTTCAAAGAGCCGGGCCATCATTTGAACGCGGATTGATACCGACTTGTTCAGGGAACCCAAAACTTCAAAACATAGCCATTCAAGAGGTGTGTGGGTGATACCACTGTCCTCAGGGGCCGGGCCACCATTTGAACGCGGATTGATACCGACTGCGGATTGATACCGACTGCGGATTGATACCGACTGCGGATTGATACCGACTGCGGATTGATACCGACTGCGGATTGATACCGACTGCGGATTGATACCGACTGCGGATTGATACCGACTGCGGATTGATACCGACTGCGGATTGATACCGACTGCGGATTGATAC
>LR738710.1:791378566-791390856 GCA_902687465.1 Secale cereale | reverse complement strand
GCGGATTGATACCGACTGCGGATTGATACCGACTGCGGATTGATACCGACTGCGGATTGATACCGACTGCGGATTGATACCGACTGCGGATTGATACCGACTGCGGATTGATACCGACTGCGGATTGATACCGACTGCGGATTGATACCGACTGCGGATTGATACCGACTGCGGATTGATACCGACTGCGGATTGATACCGACTTGTTCAGGGAACCCAAAATTTCAAAACATAGCCATTCAAGAGGTGTGTGGGCGATACCACTGTCCTCAGGGGCCTCTGACATTCCTCCTAACCCGGCCGGGGTTTTTCCTTTTTATGAGGTTTTCCTCTTCCTGAACCGGATATGATCTTTATGTTCTTGAGAGTTTCATTGCTCCTTTGTGCTTATGCCCTGCACAACCAGATAGACTGATCAAAGCATCTTGTTTTCTTTAAAAAGTAGTATATAATAAGAAAAATAATATTGTAGATAGATATCACCTGAGTGTATTTGAACCGGTATGTTGAATAGACCGGATCATAAGGTGGACAGAAACGACCGCAGTATCAGAGGCGGCTCAAACAGATGCACCGGCGGTGTTGCGGTAATCCGGCGGAGACGAGCAAATTGTCCTCCGTGTTTTAAACCGGTGTTGTCGTGTAAGACGGTCACGGCTTTGTAAATTGACGCGGTTGCGAGAGATGGCCAAGGCGTTGTAAACCGGCGCTTGAATCCGTGGGATAACGACGATCCCTTGTGTCGAACAAATTTTGGCGTGCCTTCATCTCCGTGGTATAATACCATTTTATAGTGAATAATTTTTTCTGCCTGATCCGTCCGGACAGTAGATGAGTCGGTAGTGGCATTGTAAGCTGGTGCGTATAGGCGTTTTAATCATAGACGCGGTCCCGAAAAGTTGATGTAAATCGGACCGCGGGGCCGGTGGCGTGCACTCGCCGATTGACGAAGGAGTCGGCCGCGGTGTTTGAAGACCGGCGCGCGTGGGTGCGGATGGACGAGCCGGTCGACATATTGATGTAAACCTGGATCGTAACATACATACTCGTAAATCCACGCAACTGAACGTGCATCCGTGGCATATCCTAATGATGATCCGGCTGTCGCTTTTAGTAGTCGTCCTGCGTAAAAAATATCACGTGCAAAAGTAATTGTTGTGGGATGAATTCACATGTACTGATAAAATATACAGGAAAAATATCACCTGGTATTT
Source organism: Secale cereale (assembly GCA_902687465.1). Lineage (NCBI taxonomy): Eukaryota > Viridiplantae > Streptophyta > Magnoliopsida > Poales > Poaceae > Secale > Secale cereale. The sequence goes on along the minus strand of LR738710.1, from coordinate 791,389,642 downwards.
TTGCTTGATGGTAGTGGGTGTTTTGACCAATCCATCTCCGAATCAAGACGATAAGACACGAGGACCGGCTCGATGCAGCCGCCGGCCCGATCGACCGGTCAATCAGATCTTGAAAACCGTGAGCATTAGTAGTACTGACTTCACGTCACGACCCTGGAGCGGCCTGTGGATTTGATCCAAGTGTGCTTGAAGCTAGTACATGCAGCTCCAGCAGCTCGGTAGGTTAGATAACCACGTTGCAGCCTCGGGTGAAGCGGTTGACCAAAACTCTGTCTGTCTCGGGTAGTACGAAGGACGCAGCTCGGAGTGGGGTCCGTAGGGCCTCGGCGGAAAACAGGGCACTTACTGCGGCGAAGCGAGCTGGACTCGGAATTTTGTCGAATCTGTGTCCTCGTCTGGCTTTATCTCCGTGTCTTGGCTGTTTCCGGGTCGGACCCAGTTGAACAGATTGGGTCGTGATGCTCTCTTTGAAAAACCGAACCAATACTACCATGTAGTAGCTTCACGTACCAATACTTGTTGCTGGTTTGATCAAAGCAATGATTAAAAAACGAATTCTGGTCCTTGCGGTCATGGAGTTATAATAGTATATTGCCGAACAAGAGTAACTTTTCTCGATCCTCAGGAGCCCCGCCATGCAGCAATTATTTTTTTATTCTTCGATCTCTGCGGCCGGATCCTGAAATACATGTATTTTCAGCATAAAACTCATCTCGATCCCAACGATTTTTGTCCGTCTCTCATCCTGCCTGCCGCAGTAAAAAGTCATCTGTACTCGCAGGGCAATCTAGACGAGGTTCCGCGGCGGCGAGTCCGATTTGTGGTTGTATTTGTTTCCGGCTCGTAAAACTCCTCCTCCCCCTTTTTTTTTTCTTCATCCGTTTGATAGTGCGCTGACATACAGATCTGGATCCTGCAGCTCGTGTAGATCGACAGAACACCTCAGGACCTGGCTCGCCGGCGAAACGTGCTGCAGCAGTAGAACACGGCCTCGGCGAGTTATGAGTTCAACGCTCCTAGTCACTCAACACGCCCATGTAATCTTAATTTTCTTGAACTCAAACCTTCATCTGTCTAATCGCGAGCTCCTAGATTCTTTAAAGAAATCCCTCCAAGAACTCAACACCACCATGCGCAGGCCCCACGGTGGGCGCCAACTGTCGTGGAATTAACACGTCAGATGTCCGGATCAACGGACTTAGGGTTGAGGCGCGCATCTATGTGGTAGCTTGAAGGGGTTGAACGGAATCGAGAGATGCGATGCAAGACACGGATTTAGACAGCTTCGGGCCCCGGGAAACATCATCCGGTAATAACCCTACGTGCTGTTTGAGGCTAGATCTCATTATGGCCCTCATGGTGTTGCCGGTAAACCGGCTCTTTGTGTCTAACCCTAAAACTTGTCTACTTGTGGTTTGTCTCAAGCTTGTCCTCTTTGGGGAGCCCTGCCCCTCCTTATATATGTTGAAGGGGCGGGTTTACATAACTAGTCCTAGTAGGACTAGGATTGATCTATTACAAGGAGTCCTAGTCTTGCTTCCTTTATGGAGAATATTCTTTACACTTTATTATTAAACCGGCCCACTATTAATATGAACCGGCCTTCTGGGCCTTGGGCCTTGTCATCCATGATCCGCCTGCCGGGTCACCAATATTTTACCAAGTGTAAACCGCCAAGTAGAATGCCAAGTCCGGCCGGGTTATAATTCCGGCCGGTTCATACCGCGGGGGTATATCGCCGACATTAGCCCCCAAGTTTAGCTTGGATGTGTCCATGGTAAACTTTATGCTGCAAAATAAACACAATAGCGAAACTGATAAGTTGTGTTCCGGGTTAAGAATTTCTTGTAATCCGTCATCTGACCATCCTTAAGTCCTTGTCTTTCCTTCTTCTAGAAAATCCGGGTCAACAGACCAACTTCATATTCAACTTGCTTGCATAAAAAATATTGTAAATAAAGAATCCATTTGAATCGGCCTATAATGCTCTGACTTGATAAAAAATGTTGGTCTTTGAAATATTCAACTGATATCCAGCGGCTTGAAGATATAGAGCTTGCCGGTTTATGATTGCCAAAATTGCCGGGTTATAAAAACTGATAATTCCGGGTCATGACTGCTTATAGATGCCGGGTTATGATTGTTGCCAACACCGGGTTATGATTAATCTTCCGGACTTATCCAAAACTGAGAATTTGAAGATGTTCCTCCTTTATATGCATATTACCTATTGTATGAAATGCAATCGCCATGTAATTGCTTTACTTTATCACTAAGCGGTAGCGATAGTCGTAGAAGCAATAGTTGGCGAGACGACAACGATGCTACGATGGAGATCAAGGTGTCGCGCCGGTGACGAAGGTGATCATGACGGTGCTTTGAGATGGAGATCAAAAGCACAAGATGATGATGGCCATATCATGTCACATATTTTGATTGCATGTGATGTTTATCTTATTATGCTTCTTATTTTGCTTAGAACGACGGTAGCATTATAAGATGATCCCTTACTAAATTTCAAGGTATAAGTGTTCTCCCTGAGTATGCACCGTTGCGAAAGTTCTTCGTGCTGAGACACCACGTGATGATCGGGTGTGATAAGCTCTACGTTCAAATACAACGGGTGTAAGACAGTTTTGCACACGCAGAATACTCGGGTTAAACTTGACGAGCCTAGCATATACAGATATGGCCTCGGAACACTGGAGACCGAAAGGTCGAGCGTGAATCATATAGTAGATATGATCAACATAAGATGTTCACCATTGAAAACTGCTCCATCTCACGTGATGATCGGACATGGTTTAGTTGATTTGGATCACGTGATCATTTAGATGACCAGAGGGATGTCTATCTAAGTGGGAGTTCTTAAGTAATATGATTAATTGAACTTCAATTTATCATGAACTTAGTCCTGGTAGTATTAGCATATCTATGTTGTAGATCAATAGCTCGCGATGTTGCTCCCCGTTTATTTTTCATATGTTCCTAGAGAAAACCAAGTTGAAAGATGTTAGTAGCAATGATGCGGAATTGTTCCGTGATCTGAGGATTATCCTCATTGATGCACAGAGAAATATGTCCTTATTGCACCGCTAGGTGACAGACCTATTGCAGGAGCAGATGCAGACGTTATGAACGTTTTGACAAAAGCTCGGTATGATGACTACTTGATAGTTTAAGTGCACCATGCTTTACGGCTTAGAACCGGGACTTCAAAAACGTTTTGAACGCCACGGAGCATATAAGATGTTCCAAGAGTTGAAATTAGTATTTCATACTCATGCCCGTGTCGAGAGGTATGAGACCTCTGACAGTACTTTGCCTACAAGATGGAGGAGAATAGCTCAACCAGTGAGCATGTGCTCAGATTGTCTGGGTACTGCAATTGCTTTAATCAAGTGGGAGTTGATCTTCCAGATAAGATAGTAATTGACAATGTTCTCTAGTCACTATCACCAAGTTAGTAGAACTTCGTGATGAACTATAATATGCAAGGGATGACGAAAGTAATTCCCGAGCTCTTCGCGATGCTGAAATCGGTGAAGGTAGAAATCAAGAAAGAGCATCAAGTGTTGATGGTTATCAAGACCACTTGTTTCAAGTAAAGGGCAAAGGGATAGAAGGGGAACTTCAAGAAGAATGACAAGCAAGTTGTCACTCCCGTGAAGAAACCCAAAGCTAAACTCAAGCCTGAAACAAGTGCTTCTACTGCAAAGGATATGGTCACTAGAAGTGGAACTGCCCTAGATATTTGGCGGATAAGAAGGATGGCAAAGTGAACAAAGGTATATTTGATATACAGATTATTAATGTGTATTTTACTAGTGTTCATAGCAACCCCTCGGTATTTGATATTGGTTCAGTTGCTAAAAAGTAGTAACTCAAAAATGGGAGTTGCATAATGAACAGAAACTAGTTAAAGGATGAAGTGACGATGTGTATTGGAAGCAGTTCCAAGATTGATATAATCATCATCGCACACTCCCTATACTTTCGGGATTAGTGTTGAACCTAAATAAGTGTTATTTGGTGTTTGTGTTGAGCATGAATATGATTTGATCATGTTTATTGCAATACGGTTATTCATGTAAGTTAGAGAATAATTGTTGTTCTGTTTACATGAATAAAACCTTTTATGGTCATACACCTAATGAAAATGGTTTGTTGGATCTCGATTATAGTGATACACATATTCATAATATTGAAGCCAAAAGATGCAAGGTTAATAATGATAGTGCAACTTATTTGTGGCACTGCCGTTTAGGTCATATTGGTGTAAAGCGCATGAAGAAACTCCATAGTGATGGACTTTTGGAATCACTTGATTATGAATCACTTGGTGCTTGCGAACCATGCCTCATGGGCAAGATGACTAAAACTCCGTTCTCCGGAACTGTGGAGCGAGCAACAGAGTTGTTGGAAATCATACATACTGATGTATGCGGACCAATAAGTGTTGAAGCTCGCGGCGGGTATCGTTATTTTCTGACCTTCACTGATGATTTGAGCAGATATAGATATATCTACTTAATGAAGCACAAGTCTGAAACATTTGAAAAGTTCAAAGAATTTCAGAGTGAAGTAGAGAATCATCGTAACAAGAAAATAAAGTTTCTACGATCTGATCGTGGAGGAAAATATTTGAGTTATGAGTTTGGTCTTCATTTGAAACAATGTGGAATAGTTTCACAGCTCACGCCACCCGGAACACCACAGCATAATGGTGTGTCCGAACATCGTAAACCGTACTTTATTGGATATGGTGCGATCTATGATGTCTCTTACCGATTTACCACTATCATTTTGGGTCATGCATTAGAGACAGCTGCATTCACGTTAAATAAGGGCCTCATCTGAATCCGTTGAGACAACGCCTTAAGAACTGTGGTTTGGCAAGAAACCAAAGTTGTTGTTTCTTAAAGTTTGGGACTGCGATGCTTATGTGAAAAAGTTTCAACATGATAAGCTCGAACCCAAACCGGAGAAGTAAATCTTCATAGGATACCCAAAAGAGACTGTTGGGTACACCTTCTATCACAGATCCGAAGGCAAGATATTCGTTGCTAAAAATGGATCCTTTCTAGAGAAGGAGTTTCTCTTGAAAGAAGTGAGTGGGAGGAAAGTAGAACTTGATGAGGTAATTGTACCTTCTCCCAGATTGGAAAGTAGTACATCACAGGAAATTGTTCCAGTGATTCCTACACCAATTAGTGAGGAAGTTAATGATAATGATCATGAAACTTCGGATCAAGTTTCTGCTGAACATCGTAGATCAACCAGAGTACGTTCCGCACCAGAGTGGTACGGCAACCCAGTTCTGGAAATCATGTTACTAGACCATGATGAACCTACGAACTATGAGGAAGCGATGATGAGCCCAGATTCCACAAAATGGCTTGAGCCATGAAATCTGAGATGGGATCCATATATGAAAACAAAGTATGGACTTTGGTTGACTTGCCTGATGATCGGCAAGCCATCGAAAATAAATGGATCTTCAAGAGGAAGACCGACGCAGACGGTAATATTACTGTTTACAAAGCTCGACTTGTTGCGAAAGGTTTTCGACAAGTTCAAGGAGTTGACTACGATGAGACTTTCTCATCTGTAGCGATGCTTAAGTCTGTCCGAATCATGTTAGCAATTGCCGCATTTTATGATTATGAAATCTGGCAAATGGATGTCAAAACTACATTCCTAAATGGATATCTCAAAGAAGAGTTGTATATGATGCAACCAGAAGGTTTTGTCGATCCAAAAGGTGCTAACAAAGTATGCAAGCTCCAGCGATCCATCTATGGACTGGTGCAAGCATCTCGGAGTTGGAATATACGCTTTGATGAGGTGATCAAAGCATATAGATTTATACAGACTTACGGTGAAGCCTGTATTTACAAGAAGTGAGTGGGAGCACTACAACCTTTCTGATAAGTATATGTGAATGACATATTGTCGATCGGAAATGATGTAGAATTTTCTGTAAAGCATAAAGGAGTGTTTGAAAGGAATTTTTCAAAGAAAGACCTCGGTAAAGCTGCTTACATATTGAGCATCAAGATCTATATAGATAGATCAAGACGCTTGATAAGACTTTCGATGAGTACATACCTTGATAAGATTTTGAAGTAGTTCAAAATGGATCAGTCAAAGAAGAAGTTCTTGCCTGACTTGTAAGGTGTGAAGTTGAGTAAGACTCAAAGCCAGACCACGGCAGAAAAATATAGAGAGAATGAAAGTCATTCCCTATGCCTCAGCCATAGGTTCTATAAAGTATGCCATGCTATGTACAAAACACGTTGTGTACCTTGCCAAGAGTTTGACAGGGAGGTACAATAGTGATCCAGGAGTAGATCACTGTACAACGGTCAAAATTATCCTTAGTAATTGGATGACTAAGGAAATATTTCTCGATTATGGAGGTGATAAAGAGTTCGTCGTAAAGGATTACGCCGATGCAAGCTTTGACACTAAATCCAGATGACTCTAAGTATCAATCTGGATGCGCATTAAAAGTGGGAGCAATTAGCTAGAGTAGCTCCATGCAGAGCATTGTAGACATAGAAATTTGCGAAATACATAGGGATCTGTATATGACAGACCCGTTGACTAAACTTCTCTCACAAGCAAAACATGATCACACCTTATTACTCTTGGGTATTAATCACATAGCGATGTGAACTAGATTATTGACTCTAGTAAACCCTTTGGGTGTTGGTCACATAACGATGTGAACTATCGGTATTAAATCACATGGCGATGTGAGCTAGATTATTGACTCTAGTGCAAGTGGGAGACTGGAGGAAATATGCCCTAGAGGCAATAATAAAGTTATTATTTATTTCCTTATATCATGATAAATGTTTATTATTCATGCTAGAATTGTATTAACCGGAAACTTAATACATGTGTGAATACATAGACAAAACAGTATGTCCCTAGTATGCCTCTACTAGACTAGCTCATTGATCAAAGATGGTTATGTTTCCTAGCCATAGACATGAGTTGTCATTTGATCAACGGGATCACATCATTAGGAGAATGATGTGATGGACAAGACCCATCCGTTAGCATAGCACTATGATCGTTTAGTTTGACTGCTATTGCTTTCTTCATGACTTATACATGTTCCTATGACTATGAGATTATGCAACTCCCGAATACCGTAGGAACACCTTGTGTGCTATCAAACGTCACAACGTAACTGGGTGATCATAAAGATGCTCTACAGGTGTCTCCGAAAGTATTCGTGGTGTTGGCATAGATCAAGATTAGGATTTGTCACTCCGAGTGTCGGAGAGGTATCTATGGGCCCTCTCGGTAACACACATCACAATAAGCCTTGCAAGCAAAAGACTAATGAGTTAGTCACGAGATGATGTGTTACGGAACGAGTAAAGAGACTTGCCGGTAACGAGATTGAACTAGGTATAGAGATACCGACGATCGAATCTCGGGCAAGTAACATACCGTTTGACAAAAGGAACAACGTATGTTGTTATGCGGTTCGACCGATAAAGATCTTCGTAGAATATGTAGGAGCCAATATGGGCATCCAGGTTCCGCTATTGGTTATTGACCGGAGAGATGTCTCGGTCATGTCTACATAGTTCTCGAACCCGTAGGGTCCGCACGCTTAAACGTTCGTTGACGATATAGTATTTAATGAGTTATGTATGTTGGTGACTGAATGTTATTCGGAGTCCAGGATGTGATCACGGACATGACGAGGAACTCCGGAATGGTCCGGAGATAAAGATTAATATATGAGATAATAGTGTTTGTGTGACGCCCCCGATTTGTCCGTACACTAATCATGCACGCAAATGTGTACGGCCAAGATCAAGGACTCACTGGAAGATATCACAACACAACTCTAGACACAAATTAAAATGATACAAGCTTTATATTACAAGCCAGGGGCCTCGAGGGCTCGAATACAAAAGCTCGAAAACACAAGAGTCAGCGGAAGCAACAATATCTGAGTACATACATAAGTTAAACAAGATTGCCTTAAGAAGGCTAGCACAAAAGTAGCAACGATCGAAAAGGCAAGGCCTCCTGCCTGGGACCTCCTAACTACTCCTCGAAGCCGAACTCCATGTAGAAACATCATCGGGGTCTTCTGACTTCTGGACTCCACCACCTGGTTGCATCATCCGAGAAGAAAGGAAGAAAGGGGGAAAAGGGGGAGCAAAGCAACCGTGAGTACTCATCCAAAGTACTCGCAAGCAAGGATCTATACTACAAATGCAATGGTATATGTGTAAAGGGGTAATATATGTGGGTTAAACTGCAGAATGCCAGAATAAGAGGGGGATAGCTAATCCAATCGAAGACTACGCTTCTAGCCACCTCCATCTTGCAGCAGTAGAAGAGAATATAAGGAAGTAACAAGTATCCTCGCGTCTCGCAGCCTCCGTCTTGAAGCAGTAGAAGGGAAATAGATGGTAAGCTCACCAAGTAACATCGTATAGCATAATCCTACTCGGCGATCCTCCCGCACGTCACCCTGTGAGAGAGCAACCACCGAGTTATCTCTGGCACTTGTAAGGGTGTGTTTTATTAAGTATCCGGTTCTAGTTGTCATGAGGTCAGAGTACAACTTCGGGTCGTCCTTTTACCGAGGGACACGGCTATTCGAATAGATTAACTTCCCTGCAGGGGTGCACCACATATCCCAGCACGCTTGATCCCATTTGGCCGGACACACTTTCCAGGGTCATGCCCGGCCTCGGAAGATCAACACGTCGCAGCCCTACCTAAGCACAGCAGAGAGGTCAGCACGCCGGTCTAAGTCCTAGGCGCGCAGGGGTCCGGGCCCATCGCCCAACGCACACCTGCACGTTGCGTACGCGGCCGGTAAGCAGACCTAGCCTCTCCTAATACCAGAGTAGGCTTTCCAGTCCAATCCGGCGCGCGCCGCTAAGTCGCTGACGTCAAAAAGGCTTCGGCTGATACCACGACGTCGAGTACCCATAACTATTCCCACGTAGCTGGTTAGTGCGTATAGACCAAATGGCCAGACTCAGATCAAATACCAAGATCCCGTTAACGTGTTATTATGAAATAACCGCGGACGACGACCAGGGCCAGGCCCACCTGTCTCCTAGGTGGTCGCAACCTGCCCTGTCGCTCCGCCACAAAGTAACCATCAGGGGGCTGTCGGGAACCCAGGCCCACCACTACCTGTGTGGAACCACCTGCCCCTTCAGCCCCCATCTCCGAATCATCATCATGTGTATGTAAAGTATGTATATAGTATATACCCGTGATCACTCCCAAGTGATCACGGCCCGATAGAATAGCAGGGCAGACGGACAAGAATGTAGGGCCACTGATGGAATACTAGCATCCTATACTAAGCATTAGGATGGCAGGTATAGGTATCAACAGTTGTAGCAACAATGACAGGCTATGCAACAGAATAGGAGTAACCGAACAGTAACATGCTACACTACTCTAATGCAAGCAGTAGAGAGAAGAATAGGCGATATCTGGTGATCAAAGGGGGGGCTTGCCTGGAAGCTCTGTAGACGAAAGGAATCTTCGGAATCGTAGCCGTAGTCGAACACCGAAGCATCAACGGTCTCAGGGTCTATCACAGTATCGGAGTCTACCGAAAATAAGCAATGAAGGGGGAAACACATAAATAACAGAGCGAACAATAGCATCACAAAGCATAACATGGAAATACGCGGTGCTACGTGTGACCTAACGCGGTACTGAGTGATACTAGAAAGGATGGAAAACATCCGGGAAGGTATTTCCAGTGTTAGGCATTTTCGGGCAGATGAAACGGAGGGGAATGTTGCGTGTTTGGTATGATAGAGATGTGTGGCGGACGAACGGACCGCGTATTCGGGTTCGTCTCGTCGTTCTGAGCAACTTTCATATATAAAACTTTTTCATCCGAGTTACGGTTTAAAAGATATGATATTCTAAAGTTTTTATTGGAATTTAATATTAATTAAGTTAATTCGAAAAGGATTTATGACATCAGCATGACATCATGCTGACATCAACATGGTTGACTGGTCAACCTGACCAGTGGGTCCCGCATGTCATACTCTGTTTAGTCTCACTAGGATTTAGCTAACCTAATTACTGTTTAATTAAACTATCTAGTTAATTAGATTAGTTAAACATGATTAATTAAATTAATTAATTCACTAATTAATTAATTAATTATATTTTAATTATTATTATTGATATATATATATTTTTAATTCTCTTTTTTTATATAACGTTCTGGGGCCTGGGGCCCACTTGTCATAGGTCCACAGGGGCCTAAACGGGCGACGGGCATGCGGTAGCGGGCGAGGCCGCCCGAGCCCGCGAAGGGGATGGCCTGGGCGCGGCGGGGCGCTGGCCGGCGGCGCGGCGTGTGGGGCGGCAGGTCGCCGGGGCCGGGGGAGGCCGGGGGCCGGCGGTCGTAGAGGCGGGGCGAGCGGCGCGGGTGCGGGCGCTGGTGAGGGGCGGCAACCAGGCGAAGGCCGCGGTGCAGAGGAGGGCGGCGAGGGCGGCCAGCGAGGGGAGACGAAACGGGCGCTGGCAGCGCGCAGGCCCGCGGCGAAGGAGGGAAGGGGGCGAGGGCGATGGCCAGGCGAGGCCGGGCGCACAGAGTAGCGGGGGACGCCGGCGCGGACAGGACGCAGCCCCGGCGCGAGCGCGAGGCAACGCGGGGGTGCGCGTAGGTGGCGGGCGGGATGTTCGGGTCGAGGCCAGTGGCAGGGTAACGGCGACCGGAGCGTGGTGGCGCGGGGAAGGAGGGAGTGTAGGCCGGCGGTGGCCTCACCGGCGTAGGTCGAGGAGGGCAGTGGGCTTGGGGTAGTCCGGCGCGTCGGGGTGGCGATGGGGTGGCGCAGGTGGGGCGACGCCGGCGAGCCGTCGGCGACGAGGGCGGCGGGATGATGGCGCGCGACGACCATGGGGATCGGGGGCATCGTTGCCCCGATCCAGATCCTCTCGGGACGGGGAGGAGAGACGAGAGGGAGTGGGGGGGCTGGATTGGGTTTTAGGGTTTGGGGGGTGGGTGGCCTAATAGGCCAGTGGTGGGGTGGGCCGGCCGGCTGG
>LR738710.1:791302736-791370661 GCA_902687465.1 Secale cereale | reverse complement strand
CCAACAGGCCCAGTGGGGGGGGGGGGTTCTTTGCTTTTGTTTTGTTTATTTATTTATTTATTGTATTTTCCTTTTCTTTTGTTTCTATTTATTTTCTGTTTTGTTTTTATTAAATATGCAACTAGTTCCTAAATTAGTTTAATAATTAACCCACTGCCACATTTAATTTTTACAGCTAAATAAAATAGTTTAATATTTTATTGTTTATAAAAAGAATTCAAATAATTGTTTAGCTGTTGTTTTAACTATTTTGGTGCATCTAAACACTTTACAAAATTGTGGTCTCAACATGACAAATACCCAGAGAATATTTGCCACACTTGGAACATTTTTGTTTCATGTTTGACAAATTTAAATTTTGACTTTAATTTGAATTTGAATTTGAACAGGATTTGGATTAACGAGAGATTACCAACAGTAACAGTGGTGACGTGGCATCATTAGTGTGTGGTTACTGTAGCTTGATTATCCGGGCGTCACAGTTTGACCTCCGGAAGGGTTCCGGAATCCACCGGAAGAGGTTCCGGATGTTTCCCGAAGTGTTTGGGTACGAGAACACGTTATTTGGACGAAATGGGAAAGCACACAAGGTTTTTGGAAAGCGCAAAAGGAAGTTTTGCGGAGTCCAGGGGCCAGACGCCAGGGTCCCTGGCGTCTGGGTCCAGACGCCGGGAACCCTGGCGTCTGGCCCTGGAGTCCGAGAAGGACTCTTGCCTTTCGGGTGAAACCGACTTTGTGAAGGCTTTTACTCCAAGTTTCGACCCCAAGGCTCAACATATAAATAGAGGGGTAGGGCTAGCACCCAAGACACATCAAGATACACCAAGCCGTGTGCCGGCTACCCCGACCCTCTAGTTTATCCTCCGTCTAGTTTCTGTAGTGCTTGGCGAAGCTCTGCAGAGATTGTTCTTCATCAACAACCGTCACCACACCGTCGTGCTGCCGGAACTCATCTACTACTTCGCCCGTCTTGCTGGATCAAGAAGGCGAGGACGTCATCGAGCTGAACGTGTGCTGAACGCGGAGGTGTCGTACGTTCGGTACTAGATCGGGACGGATCGTGAAGGTGCACGACTACATCAACCGCGTTGATAAACGCTTCCGCTTTCGGTCTACGAGGGTACGTAGACACACTCTCCCCTCTCGTTGCTATGCATCTAGTAGATAGATCTTGCGTGATCGTAGGAAAATTTTGAAAATACTACGTTCCCCAACATCTCCCCCCCTGACAGGCGCGTCGCTCCACCGCCGGCCACGGCGGACTACACAATGCTCATCCACGTCGACCGCGTCGAAGACTGGACGCTGCCATCGCCGCGCTCCTCTCACTCGGGACAGAGTGGCCTGCCGTCCTCCGATTCTGACTCCGATGGCCGCCCCTACCCTGAAGTCATCCCCGGCGCATGGACGATGGAGGTGGAGGACGGTCAGCGCAATGATCGCGAGCATCGGCTGGGGCGCGCACCGGTGGCTGATCTGGGCTGCCGTGGTGCGCCACGAACTGGGCATGGCCGCGGTCGCGACGACGACGGTGATGCTGGCTGCGGCAGCCGCCGCTCCTGGAAGGATGCCCTGCTTCGTCGCGGTCGCGCTGCTCCACCCCAACCCCAGGCGCCTACTCCTCGTCAGCGCAGCCGCTCCCCACCTCAACGCCAACCCAAGGGCGCGCAAAACCATCGCCGCAGCAACAAGATGCCCGTCGCTGGCGTGGCGCGCGCTCCTCAGCGCCGTCGATCCACCGCTCGGGCTCCGATGGCCCGAGCCTCGGAAGATGCTGTCGCTCCAAGGCCAAACGGCAAGGACCCTGTCGACGAGTTCTTCCGGGCGGCGAAACGTCCCACGGTCGCTTCGATCGTCGTCGACAACATGGCTGCTGATGTTGATTCTGCTGCTGACGCCATGCTGGCTGCCCCCCTCGACTTCGATCAGGCCCAGCAGGCAGACGCGGCATCGCCGGAGCCACAGCCCGACGCCTTCAGGCCAACGCTCGCAGCTCCATCCTCCTCTGGAGGTCAGTACAACCGCAACACTCCCACAACGGCTTGTACCATGGAAGTACAGCTGGGGGCAGTGACCAGCCGCGTCTGTCAGCTCGAGATCGCCGGTGAGGAGGACACGCACGCCCAGCCGCGTCGCCTCTTCCGTAGCAAGACGTCGCCCCTGCTTCCCTCGTCTCATGCTCGTCGCCCCTCAGCCCCACCACGGAGCCGCGCAGCACCGGCACCAACTAGACACAGCGCTCGTCAGGCCGCCAACCCATCCTCGGTGTCGGTGGCCCAACGTGCTTCCCTGCGCATCGTCAAGGAACTGGGGCTGCTGGGGCCACGGGAAAAGATGACGGCGGAGGTTGCCGCTGCTCTGCTGCGCCGCTTCGATGAACCGCTGACTGAGGTCGACATTGCGGTCATCGCCAAGCTCACGCGCCTGGACATGGATGCTCTGAAGATCGCGGCTGGCATGGCTGGCCCTGATGGCGCTGCCGAGGCGGCCTCAGTTTAGTCATGTTAGCTCCCCTATGTTATTCGCTCTGGTGGCGTCCGGCGATGGGCTGGCTTAAGTTAGGTCTTGCTATTTCCAGTAGAGCTAGAGGATGGTTTGCTCGGCGCCGGCGTGTCTTGGGGCCTATTGGTGGTCGCCGGCGTGCCCCTGTTAGATTGGTGGTGTACTCATTGGGCCTTAGGCCACTTAGTTATTTCAGTTACCAGAGCTACACGAGTATCCCCCATGAATGATCATCTGCTCCCGATTATGTGTTGGAATGTTCGTGGACTAAACAACCCTGCAAAGCGAGCCTCCGTCCGCGAGATCGCCTCGTCGAATCGTGTAGCAATCCTTTGCTTACAAGAGACTAAGATTGATACATGGTCGCCAAGCCTAGTGCGGGAGCTTGGTGGATCTATGTTAGATGGATGCATCGCCCTCCCGGCCATTGGGGCTAGTGGTGGCGCAGCTATCCTTTGGAATAAGCAACTAGCCACTATAACCTCCCACGCCATCGGAGCCTTTGCCATCACGGCGAAGGTAACCATCCTTGGCCAGCCGCATAGCTTCTGGCTATCCACGGTCTACGGACCTGCTGATGATGCACGGAAGGAAAGTTTCCTACTCGAGCTTAGCCACACAGCCCCCCCTAGTGCTGAACCTTGGCTGATCAACGGAGATTTCAACCTCATCTATGAAGCACGCGACAAAAACAACCTCAACCTCAACCGTAGACTTATGGGGAGATTCAGATCGGCCATAGACGTAGCGGGGCTCAAGGAAATCAAATGCAAGAACCGTCGATACACTTGGAGCAACGAACGCCAAGACCCCACGTTAGCTAGCATAGACAAATTCTTCTGCAATCAAGCTTGGGAATCCATCTTTCCAAACTTTGCAGTTCTGGCGGCATCGACGGCAACATCTGACCACTGCCCACTTATCCTAGCCGATACAACTACTCCCCCGCGCCGGGCATCTTTTAGATTCGAGAGTTTCTGGCACCGTTTCCCTCACTTCAATGAAACGGTGGCACATGCCTGGAGTAGGCCTGTTCATTCCGCGTGTGCTTTCCATCGTCTACACATCAAGATGATGCGCACTGCACATGACCTGAAGATCTGGAGCAAAGCACTCTTCAGAGACGCAAATCTCCAGTTCCACATTGCGGCTGAAATAGTGCTCAGGTTGGATGTAGCCCAGGAGACACGCCGTCTAACTGACGGTGAGTTCAACCTCAGAAAGCTACTGAAGCTACGCCTTTTAGGGCTGGCGGCGATCGACCGTGCCAGAAAGAGACAAGCATCTCGCCTGACCTGGATTCGTGCGGGAGATGCGGGCACAAAATTCTTCCATGCAAAGATGAAGTCCCGCACTCGGAAAAACTACATTCACAGCTTGAAGGTAAATGATGTAGTGGTCACAAAGCATGACGAGAAGCTAGCAGCCATTGATGAACACTTCCTAGAAAGCATTGGTAAAAAGATGTCAAACTCCATTGGAATCAACTGGCAAAACCTAGACATGCCATCGATCCATGCGGCTGGCCTAGACAATCCTTTTTCTGAGGACGAAATATGGCAGGCAATCCAAGCCTCTCCAGCTGAAAAAGCGCCGGGGCCAGATGGATTCACGGGTACCTTCTTCAGAACCTGCTGGCCCTTGATCAAATCGGATGTTCTGCTGGCTTTCAACAAGTTCTATCACCTAGCCGGAGGAGGTTTCAACAATCTCAACACTGCCTTAGTAGCCCTCATCCCTAAAAAAGATGGTGCTGAAAGAATTCAAGACTACAGGCCCATTAGTTTGATCCACTCAATCGCAAAGCTCATTGCCAAGGTGCTCGCAATTAGATTAACTGCGGTGATCCATCAAGTTATCTCACCGGCCCAGTCAGCTTTCCTAAAATCCAGAAGCACACAGGATAGTTTCCTCTTCGTTCAGAATGCCATTAGATCGCTCCATAGAAGAAAAACACCAGCTCTCCTCTTCAAACTAGACATCGCTAAGGCGTTTGACAACGTCTCTTGGGAGTATCTACTAGAGTTGCTTCAAGTGCTAGGCTTCTCTGCAAGATGGCGTGACTGGGTCACACTGCTTCTCGCCACGGCATCTTCTTCCTTCCTGCTAAATGGCACTAAAGGAATAAGCATACGTCACCGCAAGGGGCTGAGGCAGGGTGATCCGCTCTCGCCTCTCCTATTCATCATTGCCATTGACCCCCTGCATAGACTGCTTCAACGCGCAACCGATTTAGAAATACTTGCCCCTATGCCTGGTAGAGATATCACCCTACGTGTCAGCCTCTACGCGGATGATGCGGTCATCTTCGCCAACCCTCAGAGAGAAGAGGTAGACGCACTGCTCAACATTCTCCGCGACTTCGGACACGCAACTGGGCTGAAAGTAAATCTTTCCAAGTCAACTGTTACTTCCATCCGTTGCGACGGCATCAACTTACAACACATTCTTGCCAACTTCGGAGGGGCAACAGTGGGCTTCCCTCTCAGATACCTGGGTCTCCCACTGACTCTTTCCAGACTTCGCCTTGTCCACATCCAATTTATCCTTGATCGGATCAGGGCAAGGCTCACAGGATGGAAAAGCAAGCTCATGACTATTGCCGGTAGAAGGGTTTTGGTACGTAGCGTGCTCACGGCACTACCAACCTACGCCCTCTCCGTGCTCCGCCCGCCAAAGAAATTCCTTACAGAAATTGACAAGGTTAGACGACGTTTTCTATGGGCCCAAGAGGAGGAGCTGACCGGCGGCAAGTGCAAAGTTGCATGGCATGTGGTTTGCACACCAACAGATAATGGTGGATTAGGGATTTTAGACCTCCAACGCTTCAGTAGAGCGCTTCGGCTTCGATGGCTGTGGCTATCTTGGACAGATGCCGACAGGCCTTGGCAAGGCATGCCGGTCCCATGTGATGACGGCGACAAAGCCCTGTTCAACGCCTCAACTTCGATCACAATTGGCAACGGTGAAAAGGCTACCTTCTGGCACTACTCTTGGACGGGATCAGGAAACCTCAAGACTGCCTTCCCTACCCTCTTCAAACATTCCAGGAGAAAAAACAGATCGGTTAAGGAGGCCTTGACAAATGACACATGGACGCAAGACCTCGCCCATGGAGACACCCAGGAAATTTGGGCTGAGGCCATCAGGCTTCAAAGATGGCTGCAAAACATGAACCTTCGCTTTCAACCTCAGACTGCAGACAAAATCACTTGGATGCATGAGGCCTCAGGAACCTACACGGCTAGCTCTGCGTATAAGGCCCAACTCCATGGGACAATCAAGTCGGACACCAAGAGGATGATCTGGAGCGCTTGGGCACCTGCTAAGTTGAAGATCTTTGCCTGGCTGCTTCTCCGTAATAGGCCTTGGTGCAATGATCGCCTGCAACGTAGAGGCTGGCCCAACGGATACTTCTGTCAACTCTGTGTCAGAAACTTAGAAACCTCCGTTCACCTTTTCTGGCAATGCCCGCTATCACTTGCTATCTGGGAAGAAATGGCGGCTGGTTTTGGTTGCAGCACACTTCAGCCTGCCAAATGGCAGAGCAAGTCTAAAACAGCGGACATTATTGCTCAAATGATTGGAACGGCGAGACCGGAGCACAAAAAGGCCATCAAGTCAGCCATCATCCTTATTCTCTCAGAAATATGGAAGGGAAAAAATGAAGCCGTCTTCAGAAACAGGGCGCCAACAAAGAATAGCATTTGCGCTGCCATCAGATGCACCCTTGAGCTTTGGCGACAAGCAGGAGCAACACTTTTGCAGCATCCCTTCTGGGAGCCACCATGAAAGTTGTAACATAATTTCCATAATTCTCCTTCCCCTCCTGCCTAGTTTCAGAACAGCCTTGTTTTTTCCATGCACTCTGCTCCCTGCTTAATATCAATATAAGCCAGCAT
Organism: Secale cereale; assembly: GCA_902687465.1. Classification (NCBI taxonomy): domain Eukaryota; kingdom Viridiplantae; phylum Streptophyta; class Magnoliopsida; order Poales; family Poaceae; genus Secale; species Secale cereale. The sequence goes on along the minus strand of LR738710.1, from coordinate 791,364,257 downwards.
TTTGCTGGATCTTTCAAAAAAAAACGTCCCAAAGGGCTTTGGGACCAATCGACATAACGCGAGGATTTTACACTTCCATCCCATGGCCTAGGTTCCCCACGTGTCCACGCACCGACGCACGAGCACGTCAGTGGCTGGGTTAGTTACGAGTTCAGACTGTTCTGCACCTTCTTCCTTTCTTCCCCGAAGAATAGCGAGCTGACTCGTTCTCAGAAACCATCATTAAACGAACTAGCAAAGTGGCCCGCTCGATGCGCGGGCTAGAATTTCATAAAGTATAATACTAAGACCATATTATTTGATTTTTGCAAGGAAATGTTGGTACGAAATGTGATGACATTTATAATGTAAGACTTCTACTTATTTATTTTTCTTACGTATGTTTGATTTTTCAAATGTTATCCATTTATGATTTACCTTCTCATTATTTATGTCGGAGTAACTATATTATTTATGATGATATAAATTTGTGCAAATTTATATTTGTATCATTATTATGGAAGTTTTATCATGTTGCATTGTACTGTTTTTCTTTAAACACAAATTAAATAGACCATATTGTTTTCGGACACGCATATGTATAATTGCTAATGCTATACAAGATGGACATATAATTTTTTGTTTTAGTGTTTTTGTAAATTAGCTATATGAAGTTAGTGTGCCTTTATTATATATATATATATATATATATATATATATATATATTATAAAACGGTCATGTTAGGAATTTGTTTGCGTGATTATTTTTTAGTTAATTTATGATACATGCACTAAGGATGACCAACGTTGGCTCATACTTTCGAGTAAGGAAAGGTTGGTATAACATTTTTGCACACTTTTAGAAGAAATTTTTTGTGCAGAATACTTCTCTTAAAAACTGTGTATGAACTACTATGTACTGAACGGCCGTGGTTTCATGGGTCCTTCCGTGGGGATCGTCTTAAATTAAACATTCTTCAGAAGGTATCTCATAAATTAGAAACACGTGGAAGAGAACCACTTTCTTGAATTACTATCTAGTAAACTACTTACAACCTCGAAAGCATAAATAATGAAGTAAAATGCATATTTGTTTTTATATGTTAACGTTGGCACCATCTGTCATAATTTTACTTCATATGTGAAAGTCCATGTTGATATTTTTTCGGGCATGTAGTATCCCTAATAGGGTTGGGAGCAATAATAGTACTTCAAGTCATGGAAGGCAAATCAAGAAGATTAGAGGCATCAAGTAATAAAATAAGCAAAAGTAGATTAAAGACATTTTCCCATCATGCACAGTAATATTGTTTATAATCACTTAAATGCTAACATGGCATACAATGATTTCAGAATAAACGATATCATAATCATGCAAAAGACAATGGTACTTTGGGACAATGCACATTACACTCAGAATGACAATCATGCTCTAAATAGTTGGTGCTTTAAAGAAGGTGGAGACTCTCGAACCGTGGCTTTTGTTGGCAAGGTTGAAAACCCGTGGTCGGAAACAAAAACTAAACATGTACCAGAGCTCTTGGTTTTAAAAACAGAGGTAATAATTATTTTTTAGAATATGCATATTTCGTCAACGAATGCTAATAGATAACTCAATCACTTCTTGAGCTGCACAAGTTTCGAGGAACGGCTCCCGAATGAGGACGATCACATCCTCTTAATCTCCTTTGTTTATCACTGCCAAAGTTTTCTGATTTCTCATGAACAAAGCGTGAAGGAGGGTTTGTTTGTTTATATTATTTTTTAATGAGCCGGGCGCACTCTATGCCAGTTCCTTCTCGTATTATGGGTTTGCACATTAGACATGCAATCCCGGGGTGAAGCTTGTCCAACTTAAAAAGATCATGAATTAACTACTACTTCCTCATGAACTAAAACAGAGGCACAAAATAGAAATGCTTTTTTTTGAATAATTTCGAGATGGTACATGAAAGTCTTCGTTAGGAATGGCAGGTAAATACCATGTATAGGAAGGTATGGTGGACTCATATGACATAACTGGTTTAAAGGATATTGGATGCACAAGCAGTCAGTCCGCTTAGTACAGGCGAAGGTTAGCAAAAGACTGGGAGCGACCAACTAAGAGAGCAATGACGGTCATAATCATGCAGAGCGACAAAGCAACATTGAATCAGGCATGGAAGTTATATCGCTACTCAGAAATTAAAGATCATCAAGGCTTGACAGACTTTCTTTACAGTCTTAAATATGCGTGAGCATACGCCAAGTCAATCAAAATTAATTCTCGAAAGAAGATATCACTAAGCCATACCACATCATAGGCAAACAAATCATGTTGGTACTCCAATAACACATTGGGAACCCCCCAGCTATTTGAGACTAACCATAAGAAAACATGAACTACTAAGCACCATTATGCACGTAGCATTTTTATCATAGACATATCGACCAATGCAACAGAAGCAAACTCTCTTAACAAGATAAGCATGATAACTAAGAAGAGTTCCAGCGACCAACTAAACAAAAGCTCTTTAAAAAAGATAAGCATGAAAACTAAGAGCTGAACATGACAGTAGCTATTGAAAGATCAAGAACATACCCAGCAAAGATAGACATGAAAATTCTATGTTGTGTTCTAGGTTGACGTGGAGCGTGTCTCTCTCCCACACAAAGAAAGCTGAGTTCCAACTCGTTATGAAAAGCTAAAGAAAACTAAAAAGGAAAACTAAAAGCAAGACGCTCCAAGCATAGCACATAACACATGAAGTGATAAAAATATAGTGGAACGAAAGACGAACTGATAATGTTGATGGAGAAGGGGATGCACGGGGGCATCCCCAAGCTTAGACGCTTGAGTCTTCTTGAATATTTCTTGGGCCCTAGAGGCAATAGTAAAGTTATTATTTATTTCCTTATATCATGATAAATGTTTATTATTCATGCTAGAATTGTATTAACCGGAAACTTAATACATGTGTGAATACATAGACAAAACAGAGTGTCCCTAGTATGCCTCTACTAGACTAGCTCATCGATCAAAGATGGTTATTTTTCCTAGCCATAGACATGAGTTGTCATTTGATCAACGGGATCACATCATTAGGAGAATGATCTGATGGACAAGACCCATCCGTTAGCTTAGCAATATGATCGTTTAAGTTTTACTGCTATTGCTTTCTTCATGACTTATACATGTTCCTATGACTATGAGATTATGCAACTCCCGAATACCGGAGGAACACTTTGTGTGCTACCAAACGTCACAACGTAACTGGGTGATTATAAAGGTACTCTACAGGTGTCTCCGAAGGTACTTGTTGGGTTGGCGTATTTCGAGATTAGGATTTGTCACTCCGATTGTCGGAGAGGTATCTCTGGGCCCACTCGGTAATGCACATCACTATAAGCCTTGCAAGCATTGCAACTAATGAGTTAGTTGCGGGATGATGTATTACGGAACGAGTAAAGAGACTTGTTGGTAACGAGATTGAACTAGGTATTGAGATACCGACGATCGAATCTCGGGCATGTAACATACCGATGACAAAGGGAACAATGTATGTTGTTATGCGGTTTGACCGATAAAGATCTTCGTAGAATATGTGGGAGCCAATATGAGCATCCAGGTTCCGCTATTGGTTATTGACCGGGGACGTGTCTCGGTCATGTCTACATAGTTCTCGAACCCGTAGGGTCCGCACGCTTAAGGTTTCGATGATAGTTTTATTATGAGTTTATGAGTTTTGATGTACCGAAGGAGTTCGGAGTCCCGGATGAGATCGGGGACATGACGAGGAGTCTCAAAATGGTCGAGACGTAAAAATCGATATATTGGACGACTATATTCGGACATCGGAAAGGTTCCGAGTGATTCGGGTATTTTCGGAGTACCGGGGAGTTACGGGAATAGAGGAGAGAGGCCAAAAGGAAGGAGGCGTGCACCCCCCTTCTGGTCCGAATTGGACAAGGGGTGCAGCCCCCTTTTCCTTCTCCCTCTCCCCCTCTTTCCTTCTCTCCTACTCCGGAAAGGAAAGGGGAATCCTACTAGGACTTGGGAGTCCTAGTAGGACTCCCCACACTTGGTGCGCCCCCTCTAGGGTCGGCCTCTCCCTTCCTCCTTTATATACGGGGGCAGGGGGGCACCTCTAGACACAACAATTGATCTCTTGATCTCTTAGCCATGTGCGGTGCCCCCCTCCACCATAGTTCTCCTCGATAAATATTGTAGCGGTGCTTAGGCGAAGCCTGCGACGGTAGAACATCAAGATCGTCACCACGCCGTCGTGCTGACGGAACTCTCCCTCGACACTCAGCTGGATCGGAGTTCGAGGGACGTCATCGAGCTGAACGTGTGCTAGAACTCGGAGGTGTCGTAGTTTCGGTGCTTGATCGGTCGGGCCATGAAGACGTACGACTACATCAACCGCGTTGTTCTAACGCTTCCGCTTTCGGTCTACGAGGGTACGTAGACTCACTCTCCCCTCTCATTGCTATGCATCTGGTAGATAGATCTTGCGTGATCGTAGGAAAATTTTAAAATACTACGTTCCCCAACAGTGGGTTCATTATATGGTTCCCGCTCCTGGCGTCCTGAAAAGATCCGTTGCCTCGTAAACTGGCGGTAGACGAGACTGGTACTTCCGACTCCTTACTCCATGTGCGGAGGCCTGTTCCATCCTTAGCTGAAAAGCCTGATCATCCAACTCTGCTTGCCTCATTGCTATCATAGCCTTCTCCGCCTTCAGATTTTCTTTTGCTTGATCGATCCGGCCCTTCAGCTGAAGGAGCTCTGCATCGTGTTGCGCCTTATCTGCTGGAGCCACCTCTGCCATGGCTCGGGTTGTGAACTCCTCGACTAAGGTGGATAGAAAGTCAGAGGGCGAGAGGGCCTGGCCGCTCCCCCCTACACCAGCTTCTGCTGTCATCGCCCCGTTCACCGTGGACTGCTGCGTAGGTTGTGAACCGGCCATAAAGACAGCCACTCGGTTTGGCGGATCAAAGGAGTCCGGGATACTGTCTCCGTCGGACATACCCTCAGACCGGCCCTCCCGCAACTAATACAAAGACTCAGTCTCTCCGGATAAATATTCATCGTCGGAATAGATAACTGTCTCGCCACCGGAATCCGATCCGTCCTCGGCTTGAACCCCGTGAATTGCTCCAACGAAAACGCGCTTCATGACAGGCTGAATCCGGGCCGATCTCGCACGCTGAGCCGGCTTAACGATGTTGGGGAAGACGTCCGGCTCAGGTCCCGGTTCACCAATCTTGCCGATGAAGACGTGGATGCCGCCGAAGGGAACCCGGTACCCGTATTCGATTGAATCGGCCTCCGGTCCCCAACCTGCGTCGTCGATGTAGATCCGGCCGCGGCGACTCTTGGTCATCCGGCCGACCGCGTAACCCTTGAGCCCTTCAAAGCTGCCCTTCAAGAACTCGAAACCATCGTGCGGAGGCCCCATGGTGGGCGCCAACTGTCGTGGAATTAACACGGCAGATGTCCGGTTTAACGGACTTAGTGATGGTACCATCGCACGGGTTAGCTTGAAGGGGTTAAAAGCACACAAAGGACACAAAGGATTTATACTAGTTCGGCCCCTTCGATGAAGGTAAAAGCCTACGTCTAGTTTGGTTTGGTATTGCTTGGGCGTCGATGAACAGGGAGCGGATCGCTTGCCTGTGTCTCGACGGGTTGTTTCTTGTCCTTGAACCGTCGCCGGATCGTCCCTTTATATAGAGGCGACGCCCAGTCCGGTTTACAGAGTCCCGAGGCCGGCTCATACTTGTGTCCGCCTCGGTCTCTGCTCTTTCTTCCTTGTCTCTCAAGCTACATGATCAGGCGGTTTACAAACTGTAACTCTATACATGGGCCCTAAGCCTTCATGGGCCGTAACCTCTACTGGGTTTTACAATTATACAACTACATTATCATAATCCGGTTTATACTAGCCGGTTTATACCTGTTAGTAATATCCCTGACAATAATGCAGGTTTATCGGCTCCTAAGGTGGCATGAGTGGAACAAAACACCGATCAAAAGGCCAAGCCTTCCACCCATGCCCAGTATATAGGTGTGTTAATAAATAATACTCCCTCCGTCCCAAAATAAGTGACGCAAAAGTGACTCCACTTTGTACTAAAGTTAGTACAAAATGGAGTCACTTTTGCGTCACTTATTTTGGGACGGAGGGAGTAATAGATATTGTGATATTCCAACAACAAGTTCCAACTTAGAACGATCTTCATCTTCACCTGCAACTAACAACGCTATAATAGGGGCTGAGCAAGCGGGTAACATAGCCAAACAATGGTTTGCTAGGAATGTTTCAAAGGTTAGAGGTTTCATGGCAACAAGGAGAGGGGCTGACAATAATGATGGGTAGCGCGACATATAACGATAGCATCGAGACAACTAAGCATGACAATGATAGAAAAGGTATCCAAGGGTATGGTCATCTTGCCTGAGATCCCGCAAGGAAGAAGAACGGATCCGTGAATAAGACGAAGAAGAAGCCTTGAAGAAGAACCACAGGTAGACGAACGAATCCTCACGATCGCAACGGAACAAGCACTAACGAGAAGAAGCAAGCAATACGGTAAACACACAACACAAGAACATGACAATATGCTCAAGCAAGTATGATGCAAGATAAGTCTATATATCATGCAATACATGGCAAGGTAGGAAGCACAGAAAAACAACACAAGAACATGACAATATGCTCAAGCAAGTATGATGCAAGACAAGTCTATATATGATGCAATACATGGCAAGGCAGGAAGCACTCAAAAACAACACAAGTCAACAAGTTTAAATGAGGCCGGAAACTACATATAACAAATTTGGTAAGTCCTCATATGCATAGTTTGAAATTAGTCCAGATCTGAACAAACCTTAAGTTAAAGTGGTTAAACAGCAGATTAACATGCACCATGATGATCTACACGAAAATCTAGTCAAGTTTCATATAAAGTTTGTTTAATTCGGAGCTACGGTCTAGAAGATATGAGCAAAACAAGACAAACATGGCAACGGGGCAAGATGCACCCAAACATCAAGCAAACTCACTCCAAACATGAAAACAATAGGATATTATGCTTCTACAGGCAAAATCACACAAGTTTCATATAGGGCACAGTCAAAACGGAGCAACGGGCTAAAAGATACACATGAAACAAGATATAACAACAAGCTGAAGTTAACAGCCACATAGCAACTTCGGAGCAATGTAAATATAAGCTAAAGCACTCAAACATGATAACAAGAAGCATGGATGTGAATTAGACATGATAACTAACAAGTAGGAACTTAGAACACACCCAAAAACTTGCTGGAACACATTTAAACAAGCATGGCAAGTTGCAATAAAATATTCCAGACTTAGCCAAAATCTGGGAAGGCAAAAACATCATCACGATGCTGCCTTCGGAGGCACAAAACAACATGCATATCAACTCAACTAAGCATATAAAGATCATGGACATGTAGTAGACATCTCCTACAGCAAACAACTCCATTGGAGCAACTCCATAGGAGGCATGGATCAATAGCAACAAGCTACACCAAATTGAACATGCTGTTAAAAACATGATAGTTATATTTTATAGCAACTTGAGAGCAAGAAATAAATAAGCTACAACAGGTCATATGGGCAAGTAAGGGCATGAATGGATAGACAATAACATGTACAACAAGGAATGATCCATGGCCAACCCAAAACTAACATGGATTTGCCTAGGGCAGCAAGCAAACATAGCATCAGGATATGACAGATTCCAAACTTAGTAGAAATTTCACTAAGTATAAAACAGTAACAACAACATGGCATGTTTACAAGCACGTTTAAGTCAACACAAGGCATATCATGGAAAGATGTTTGCACCACAGCAAAGATCATATTATTGAGCTTCTAAAACATCTAGACATGTGACATGAAGACAAACACATCAATAGCAATGATCAAGTGAAATTAGCATCTCATAACCAGTTTCAGAACTTAACAGCCAAATGCACTTTTGCAACAGAGATTAACATGGAAATATGGACTCAAACAAGCATGCTACAGCAATCCTCATGTAGTACACTTCACAATGAACATTTTGACATATCATATGCATCATTTGGATAAACATGCACCAAGTTATCATATCTCAAACATGGCAACAAAATAACAAGTAACAGCAGTTTATAACAAGCAGCACTCTTGCAACAGATATTAAAGCATCTAGATGAACTCAAATGAGCATGGCACAATGGAACAAAGTGTAGAGCATATCACCACGATCATTTAGACATATCATTCACTCAATTTGGATAAGCACACAATTAATAATAGCCACATGAACATAGCAACAAAATATGCATTTTCTGAGACTTAGCCAAAACGCAGACAACAGAAGTGAGCGCAAGATAATATCCTACGCCCAGGGCGTCGGATAGAGCAGAGGAGGTGGGCTCACCAGAGCGGGCTCGGCCCGTTAGGAGGAGAGAGAGGCAGCTGGGCTAGTGAAGAAGTAGCAGAGGCGGGCCGATGGTCGCGGGCCTCGGGCCCGCGGGCGCTGGTGCTCGGGCCGGGGCAGTAGAGGCCCACCGGGGAGGTGCGCGGCCCACGAGCGGCGCGAGCCAGCGCTCGTCGTGCTCGTCCGCCTCACGGGTCGAGCAAGGCAGGGAAAAAGGCGGCGGCGCTGTGGTTGGCCAACCGGCGGCGAAGGAGCACGTCGCCGGCGATGGACGAGGTGAGGCCGGCGCACGCGGTGGCGGATCTGACCGGCCACGACCGGATCCGGAGGGGGCGGGGTCAACGGAGGTGGGGCGGCGCGGAGGGAGCTCGGCGGAGGCGCGGGGTGCTCCGACGAGCGGCGGGGACCGGCGGTCGGGACCCAGCGACGGCCGCTCGCCGCCGGCGGTCGGGGGGAGCCAGGGCTCGGCCCGAGGAGCTGCGCTCGGGCGCCAGGGAGGCCGGGGCGGCGGGATCCGGGATCCGGGCCCGGTGGGCCGGATCTGGGCGGCGCGGGCCCGTGGCGGCGGGGAGGAGAGAGGAGGTGAGGTGGCGGATGCCCATTGGCTGCGGGGGCTGGATATGCTGAGGTGGCGCCCTGTGATTGGCCGGGGTGAGGTGGCCGGCTGGACATGTCCGGCGCGGATGGACATGTCCGGCGGCGCGAGGAGGAAGAGGACTAGGTTTGCACTGCGAATTTTGGGGAGGAGGCTATTTATATAGGCATAGGGAGCTAGGAGTGTCCAAATGAGGAGCCGTTCGCGGCCACGCGATCGTGATCGAACGGCCAATAGCATGGAGGGGTTAGAATGGGCTTGGTGGGCTGTGAGAAAGGGGTGCTGGGCCAAAAGAGAGAAGACTTCCGGCGGTTAACGCGGTTAACCGTTGGGCTATCAAATGAACTCCGAACGCGACGAAATTTGACAGGCGGTCTACCTATGCTATAATAAGACCACACGCCAAGTTTCAACCCATTCCGAGAACGTTTTTCGGCCACTCATAAATAAATATTCGGAGGTGCCGCGGGCACGTGTGAGTGTGTCTGGGCTCAGAACGGACAACGGAGAGGACGAGGGGACTCGGGCGGATGCAAGTTTTGAAAACATGATGATGCAACACACATGATGACATGGCAAGATGCAACACGCAAGCAGATGACATGGCAACGGCAACGAATAACTGGCTGACACCCGGCGCACCGGTCTCGGGGTGTCACAAGGCATGTACCTATGCCAACTCAACATGTCACTATCATTGGAAAGTACTCACCTTAGGACCTATTTTGATCTCCTCTAGCTTTCCCAAACTTCACAAATCTAGCTTCTCACAGTAGCTTCTAACTCCAAGCAGCGATGGAAAATCTATTCAGCTCAGTTTGCAGCTTCTCCCAGCGCTACAGCCCAGCTAGGAGGGTTGTGGCTTGTTCGGGCTAGTTGGGCCGACTAGAGGCAACCCAAATCAGGCCACCAGCAGCAACAACGAGGGAGCACGAGCTAGGGAACAAGGAAGGATATGTCCGAGCGAGCGTACCGGTTCGATGGCTTGACTTGGCGGTGGTAGTTCAATTGTAATATTGGCTAACTCCAGCTTTTCATATCGGTGGAGCTGGGTTGAGGCTGCTTCACGATTTTGCACTGTCGTCGGGCGTAGCTTCGAGAAGCCAGCTTCTCAGAGTCCAAACGTTCGGGACAATTACATCTGTGGAGTTTGTGAAACATGGAGCTGGAGGAGATCAGAACATGCACTTAACATGTATTTCTCTCAACATGCAACTATGTTAATTCACCATGCTATGAATGCCACCATGCATGAAAAAAGACACACCTTAACATGCAGCATGCATGCTACTCATATTGTATACATATACAACTATGCAATAATACATACATTAAATCGTTTTAGTTTCCCTCCCATATTATTAATTTAAGAGAAAAGACTACATTTCAACCCTGATCTAACCAGTCAGTTTGATTTACAACCCTCATCTTTGAAACCGGTCGAATTGCACCCTCAACTTACGACGTAGCTCAAAAGACAACCCTGGACTTGGTTTTGGATAGGTAAATCGGTTTTGACCTAGTCAAACCTGACTGGACAACCAACTCAGCAGGCCACGCACGCACACATCCTAACCTATCCCTCAGCAGGTCATGCACGCACACATCCTAACCTATCCCTCCCCCTCTCACCCCAAGCCTGGAGCTAGGGGGTGTTTGGTTTGCTTCCACAACTCGTCATGCCTGGCCTGGCGCGTGCCTGCAGCCTGCCTGGCAGCTGTTTGGTTTGCGGCCTAAAAGAAAAAAATAGTTGACTAGCCCGGTCTTCCCAGGAAACATGATTAGCTTGGCCCTTTTGAAAAAAACTCAAAAATATATTATCTGACTTAGGCCACCCTTTTTCTAGGCATGGCCCTTGTGTCAGAGACTAGCACGCCTCCCCATATAACACTTTCTCCAGGACAGGTAGTCAAACCAAACAGCATCTTCGCGTGCGTGCCTGACCAGGCAAAAACCGGTAAATTCTCAGGCTGATCTCAGGCTTTGCTTTTTCTCAGGCATGGCTCTCAAGACATGAACCAAACAGCCCCCAGTCCCCGCAGCCGCCGCCTAGGTCGCCTGGAATGCCAAGGTCCACTGCCACCGGCAACCAGAGACCGGCAGTGCTTGCCACACCGCTGATATATTCCCTTCTTTAGCTGCTGGTGCTGCTCCTGCTGCAACCGGCAACCTACTTCTGCCGCCACCGCTGCCGCTGAGCTGCTGGCGAGTAGAGCAGTAAAAGCGGGAGGCAAAACTAGGTTTCTGGAAGAAGAACCAGATGAGATTCAGCATGAAGAAACAGTTGAAGAGTACTTAATTTCCACAACGTTCTGATGATCATTTCATCGCCAGACCTTGTCTGTGTACCGTAGCACGTTGATGTAAGCCAAGTTACTACCCAACACCAAGTTCAATATCGTTCTCCTTTCCGTTGTAGATTTTTTTAGATTCTGAAGAACAAATTATTCGGAAACAAAACATTCAGTTTGGCTTATCATCATACCTTCTGCCTGGGCCTCTTAACGTTTGAATATTCTGCAAGAAGTTTCCTTCTAACTGAAGATTGTTCAGTTTTGTTTCAGGAATCAGAGCATTTGTTCTAACTGAACATTATTCGGAAAGAAGCACATTCAGTTTGGCTCATCAGACATTCTGCCTAGGCCTTCTTGAAGTCTGAATTTTCTGCAATGTTCTTCCTTCTGATTGGTGATTGTTCAGATTTGATTCATGCACATAGCTTCTCTTTGGCACACTGTGCGGGTTCATGATCCATTGTTCGTCTCTTCACTAACATTCTCCACGGTCTCTGTGAAGATCACACCTACAACCATTGTCACATATGCACTGGGTGCATATATAGCAGCAGCAAGTCACCGGCCACAGCAGAAGCGCAGCAGCAACAGTAGCTTGTTGCGGCTGCGGGTAAGGAGGAGAGAGGGAAGAAAAGAAGAGAACATGGCAGTGGTATGGCAGCGCCGCCGGTGTCCGGTCGGCGGCGGCAGTGGGCCTTGGCATTCCAAGCGACCCAGGCAACGGCTGCGCCGCTGCAGGGCTGAACGAACAGAGGGAGAGAGAGGGGAAAATGTTAGGATGTGTGCCTGCGTGCCTTGCTGAATTCGCTGCACAATCAGCTTTGACTTGGTCAAAACCAGTTGACCTGCCCAAAACCGAGTCAAGGGTTGTCTTTTGAACTATGCTGTAAGTTGAGGGTGCAATTCGGTTGGTTTTAAAATGAGGGTTGTAAATCAAACCGACTGGTTACTTCAGGGTTGGAATATGGACTTTTCTCTTAATTTAAAACTAATGTTACATACAACAAAGAGCACTGCTATGCATACGACACTATTGTTGGGGAACGCATTATTTCAAAAAAAATCCCTACGCACACACAAGATCATGGTGATGTATAGCAACGAGACGGGAAAGTGTCGTCCACGTACCCTCGTAGACCATAAGCATTCAGACATTTAATGAGTTCAAGTGAATATTTCAGCCTTTGGCCGAAACGCAAACCGGAATGACTGGAATTTCGGTGATTTGAGCTGGTGCTGAAATTGTTCAGAAACTCAAAGTGAAAACTACTCAAGTCATCCAATTAATCCGCACTAGACTCTCGACGTAATTAGTCAGATGCAAAACCACTTCCTTGTGCCACCTAGGATAATGGTACCTCGTGTCTTGAATACCTGAAAAAATCTTCTCGATGATCTCACCGGTCGACTCGTCGTACCGGTGCACGTTCCGCTCCTCCGTCAGAAGCCACGCCCCCTCATGAAGAACGACTCTGGGAGGTCTCACAGCCCTGCACTCAGCCAGCTCGGTGACCAGATCTGGACCGATCACCGTAGCCCAGCGTCGACTCCACTCGGGCTTCCCGTTGTCAACCCCGCCGCCGAAGCTCAGGCTCCACAGCTCGAGCTCCTGGTTGATGTAGCCGAAGCAGACGCAGCACAGCTCGCCCCCCAGCTCCGCGAGGCGGGCGGGCCTGAAGCGCGACGGAGGGTGCGGGACCAGGCCGAACTCCTCGTCGGCCAGGCTGAACCGGACGAACAGGCCGGGCGGATCCGGGCAGCTTGGCGGGCCAACGCATGTCCAGTAGATGTAGCCGTTGACGTGAGCCGGAGTTCGCCCGCAGATCCAGTAGGGCGGGTCCGCGGTCTGCCTCCATGCGCTGTCGGTGCCGAGGGTGAGCACCTCGAACCTGCAGGCCAGGCCATCGCCATCGCCATCGCCATCGCCATCGCCATCGCTGTTAGCAAGACTTTCGTAGAAAAATCTCGCCACCTTGTACCTCTTGCTGCGAGGGTCGAACCCGAGCCCCGCCCTCGGGAACGCGTACGTGCAGTGCTTCCGTTCCGGCAGGGCGACGAACTCTCTCGTCGCCGGGTTGCAGACCGCCAGCTCCTCCTCTCTCATGGTGGAGACGAGGATGAGGCCGTCGCAGTGCAGGGGGCTGCTCCACAGGGCGATCCCTCCGGGCAGCTCCTCCCGGTGCAGCAGCACCGGCTCCTCGGCGCCGCCGCTGGCGAGGTACCTGTAGAAGGACATGTCCAAGGCGCTGTCGTCGTTGTTCTTCTGGATGTCGTTGGGGTCGTACGCGCAGGGTACCATGAGCAGCGACGGGCGGATCGTCTTGGAGCGCTACAGGTGGGCGGTGATGAAACTTGGGTCGGATAGCATGGCCTGCCAGGCCTTGCAGACGGACCTGAACCGGAGCACGGAATTGGACGGCAGTCATGACAGGATGGTGAAGATGAGCTCGGAAGGGAGGTAAGGCGGCGGCGACTCGGTGGTGAGAATCCGCTTTGCCGTCCGCGGCCGAGGGGGCGATGCCGGGACATCGGCGGATCGTTTGATCGCCATGGTTGAATTGATGTGCCTTTTGAAGCGCAAAAGACGAGCTATATATATATGGTTCCAGAGGACCGGTCGGCGCTCAAACATGCCTGAGCTAGCTTCTGGCGGGTTATATGGACCGTGATTTCGTTTTGGAATTCTAGCGTGACACGGTTTGGATTCCGATTCGGCGAACTCAGGCGCATCGTCTTCTTTCCGCCCGCCATAATTTGCGTTCATTTAAATCTGGGCTATGCCGAGCACAAATTACACACACTACGTATTCATAACTCTGCGCCGAGCGCTGATTACAAGCATTCATACATCGATACAGTATACGAATATAGGCATAGTACCTAGGAACGATACAGTATATGGATAATTTCACTTGCTGAAATCGATGGTGACCGTGGAGAGGACGTTATCGCCGGTGGTGGGGTGCGCCGCCGGCACGTCGTCAACCACGGAGCCCCCCTGCTGCCAGACGTGGGTGAACTTGCTCCCCTTCCCGGGCAGCGCGACCGTCGCGTACACGACCATCTCCTTACCGTTCTTCGCGTACTCGGCCGCCATGTTCGACACGGGGAACGCCAGCTCCGCGGCGTCGGCGGGCGCCATGGACGGCGCGTAGCTGTCGAGCAGCGTCGGGTACGCGACGAGGCTGCCGTTAGAGTGCCGGAACGCCACCACGGCCTGCGTGCCCACCATGCCCGTGCCGTTGGGGTTGAGCCCCCACGCCACCCACCCGCCAGCCTTGCTCGGCTGCGGCGCGCGGAACGCCACGGCCACGGTGTTGGCCGCGGCCGTGTAGTTGTAGTGCAGCGTGGTCCCGAGGCGCGGCAGGGCGGCGCACGATGCGTAGAGCTGGTTGCTCGAGAAGGTGTGGCTCGCGCATGATGATGATGATGACTGAGCACTGGTGAGAGAGAAGGCCATGGTTGCGAGCAGGAAGAGGGCGAGAGACATTGCCGCAGTGCCAGCGGAGTGATGAGCTGAAGCTGCCATTTCTTGGGAGAAAATGATGGAGTTGCTGTCCGTGGAGTGGAGCAATGAGAAGGTACTGGTTAGCTAGTGCAGTGGGATTAGAGGGAAGGAGGTGTGGTTTTTAACGGAGCTAGGGTTTGGTGGGGAAGATGAGAGTTGCTTGGAAATGTACAGTGACACAAGTGAACCACGTCTGACATGGGATCAACTGGGTAGGTCACCTAGAAATTGGATCACCGGCCATTGTACTGACCTGTGATACTCGTGGAACGTTAGTTGGTGTCATAGCGTGGTAAATAGCTCCGCGCAGCATACCGCGCAACCAAAATACTCTCTCCGTCGACGTCTGAGAAGTAACAAAGCCTTAGTTGATTTTAAAAAATTGTATATATGTATCTAAAAATGTTTACCTTGTTGTATTGATTTATTCGTTTTTTTCCTTTTTATACATTTTTCTCAACAAATATCTACTTTTTTACACATACTAGTAAACATGCCCGTGCGTTGCACCGTGAGAGAAAAAATCACACTTTTATTAAAAGAACGGAGTGCTCAAGGTGAGATAATTTGGCTCTATAGTTGTGGTATAAAGATAAAAGAACTTTTGAGAATTCTCATGTGGAAACATTCATTAATTAAATATGATAGTTTGAAAAGGAAATGCATATTTATAGCTATTAATGTATGAATTGAGGGCTACCTTGATGTAGATATATTACTTAAATACATGTATATTGTTTTTTTTTTCACTTCGTTGCTCTTCTCCTAGTCTCTTTAGCCATGAAGTTATGATAATTTTCTTAAGTGGCATTGTTTCATCTGTCATTCCCACTATGAAACAAATGTAGTTGTAGTCCCGGGTTTCTTCCCTTTAATTGTTTGTCCACAATTTGTACCTTCAATTAATGCATCAAATCCGATTGCATGATCTTATTTTGATTTATTCATCAAATTCAAACCCCAACTCCCCTGTGTCATTGATAACAAGCAGTTTTAACATGCTCCCTCTTACCCCCTCTTTTCACATGAGAGGTAAGAGTATATATTAGATCTGAGCCGTTGATATCATTAATTGATGGTCTGATTAACTCTTAACTTCTTACCTCACATGTAAAAAGAGGGGGTAAGAGGGAGCATGTTAAAATTTGCCATAACCGATACTGATGTGGAGCTCGTTGGTACCGTATTTCTCTTTAAAAAAACTTCAATGATTTATATCATACAATGCATCAACTACTATATCATTAATTTTACTAAACAAATAATTTCATGCACAAACTTATTGTTTGATTATATGCAAACTACTTCTAACTATTATGTTCGATCTAAGCATAGTAGTGTAGCTATGGTGTTTATCAACAGTACTGAGCACGCGTAGGCTTTCTAGGTTTTTTGCCATATGATTTTGTGTTGCCGGTTTCTCACAGCATTTTCGATCTTGTAATTGCATGGTATGTAATAACAGTAGCACAAATGTCATAGAGTATTTATGTCTGGTATCTATTCATTTTACTCGGGAACCTTTGAATCGGTCGACCAGCACGTATTCATGTGTTATCACCATATTTTTTGTTGGACATCCTTCCTTCTTATCGGTCAAGTTTTCGACCTATTTCTTGCCTGGTTTCTCTCCTACTATCACGTCCAAATTGTCCAGTCAGTCGCAAAATATAGTTCTACTCTATTAGAGTCTCCATGTTGAAGCTATTTAGCGAAGGAAGAGGTTCTTATTTAAATTCACAAACAAGATTGATCGTACCAAATGGATTGTCTGAAAGTGTACACATTCATGATGCTTCAAGAACTTGTAAATTTGCACAAAAAATGTTTTTATGATTGATGTTTTAATGCTCCAGAAATAAATTAATTATGATTTTTTTAAATGTCGCACAAATCTCGTCAATTTTCATGGAAATTTACATGCACATGGAAGATAATTGTGACTTTTTTTTTGCAAAAGGCTTGATAGTTGAAAATATATTGTTGTTACGGTTTTACCTGGTAGCTCATCCACTTTTTTGACATTTTTGCACTGATAATACCTAAAAGAAAATACTAATTAATTGAAACCGGCTCATAGAAAAATTAATCATGTCTGGTGCGCTGCAATACTAACGTAATGTGGCTCCTTAAGGGCATCTCCAATAGTTATAAGATAGCTGTTGGTAATTTGCCACCTAGGACATAATGATGATGTGGCATGTAATAAATGTGGAGAGAGAGCATAGTTGTATGTAGATTAAACAACAACCTTTGCACAAGCTCCAAGGTGAAATAGAGAGCAATCACATTTATTTTCTCATCATCTATTGGATTGCTTAGATACAACCCATTAGAGTAGTTGTATGATAGCTTGTTGGTTGATGACATGGACATTTTACCAACAAGACTAACATACAACCTATTGGAGATGCCCTAATTAGCTCCTTGTGATGCTCCGGAAGCCCGCTCCCATCGGAGCCGGCGGCGCTGTACATGTCGGCGTCGTGGTCGATGCTTTCCATCTTGGCGCGCGTGAGCCTTGCTGGCCCGGAATTGCTCTCACTTTCAGACGCAGCAAGCCGCTGCAGTTGGTACTCGGCTACTCGCGGTTCTCTTATACCATACTGTCCGCCAGCTCCACCATGCACATATCTACCTCCTTATAATAGATGCTCGCTTCCTCGCATAATTGTAAACGTGTCTTATATTCAGTTCTTTATCAATAACAACATTCAAGGTCCATTCATATGAAGCTTATTGCTAGTCTGCTATAAGGGCGTACTCAACAGATTTAATCACAGTGCAGTGCTTTTCCATGCCAAAATAAATATAAGGGGTGAGAACCTTGTTTGCAAACGATCCTTTGTTGCCACAGTTATCAACTAAATACTGATTCAGAGATCACGGGGAATGAGGACAACGATCAACTTTAAAAGAGAGCCTTGTTCATAAAGAGGGAACTCAGCTAGTCATACATCAGATGATCATATTTCTATACGCCAATAAATCCATGGAAGCAGATAATATAATAATTGGGTGATGCGAGGCTTGGCATAGAGGAGGTCATAGGCGTCGATGCCACCAAGCCCAACCTTGACCGCTGCTCCTCCCTTTCTTCCTCTAATATTTTTTTCTGAACGGCCTTTCTTCCTGTACTGATTCGCTCAACTCCCATGCTTTTCTGATCATCCTCTTCCTCTTATCACCAGCTAGGCATTTAACTAATCAGGATAAATGCTGAAAGGTACATTCGACAAACCATGTCAATGAGATCTACATGGATCGATTGATCAAATAGTGAAAAATTGAGAAATCTAAATTTGAACTAACCAAAAAAAAAAAGCAAACAATCTTCAGGCTATGTAACTGTACCCACATGCCTGCTCCAAAAGAATTGGTTATGGAAAGAAAAGGGAGTACAGTGGAGCTGGGTTGATGCCTAATGGACGACCAATCGTTCCTGCTACTCCAGCTTCCCGCCTCCCAGCTTGAATTAATGCTGCCACTACAGCCAGCAAACATCCACCGCCAAGATTCATGCATGGCTGCTTCGCGTATGCCAACACGCCCTG
The DNA here is from genome assembly GCA_902687465.1 of Secale cereale. Lineage (NCBI taxonomy): Eukaryota > Viridiplantae > Streptophyta > Magnoliopsida > Poales > Poaceae > Secale > Secale cereale. Next base: position 791,345,885 of record LR738710.1, on the reverse strand, counting down.
TCTTACCACCGGTATGCTGCTGCTCATCCTGCCGTCTACACGCCCTTGCAGATTCAGTGCACTGGGAGAAGAAAAATCAATGAAAAATAGAAAGACCAGATGTTATATGCAATAACAGATGACACACATCAAGGGACTTATTTGTGAAGGACCGAGCTAACAACATTCATATACTGTTTTAAAGCTTGAGGCTTCCCTTGAATGGCAACACTCATTTAGTTCTACACCAGTCAATGTAAAAATTAAGGAGCAGCATCAAAGATCAACCAAAATGTTACAAAATAATTTAAAAACGCAAGGCCCAAATCTGGAATGGTCATTGTGAATTGGCTCAGAGAATGTGAACCATATAACCAAGAAAATGCTATATATAACAGTATAACCGAAGATTATCACAAAATTCATAACTGTCAACCTCTACCGACACATTTGTGCCCATTTAAAATATCACCAAATTTGAGGTTGCAATTAAATTGCATTTAAGCCAAGGTAATGGTCAAATACAGCTAAGAGAAGTTGTAAGATTTTAGGACATAAATTTGTTGGATAACTGCATATAAATATGTTTTATAGAACTAAAAGCTCTTATATTTCTTTATAGGAGTACTTCACAATCTGAATATAAATTGATATACATGAGTAGAGCCAGAGCTTTCTGAATCATCAATTAGACAATCAGGAGATGATATTATACCTCCCGGTCTAGAGGATGCAATCAACTAAAAAGTCTTAAGGTCCCAAAATTTAACAATTATCATTTGAACCTACAGAAGCTTGTGGAAAGAACAGCAAGCAAAAGTTACAACTAACCAAGTCTAGATGATATATAAATTATTTTGGAGGAAAGATGTTATCTGGGAACACATCTTATGTTTTTGTACTGGTTGTATAACATACTATCACCATCTGACATGTGGCTAGTAAAAACTCATGGGGAAGAAAACCTGAACAGTTTAAGCGGACCTTCAGGAAGCTAAAGTCATGCAAGCGCTTTCCACCTGTCAAATCAACAATCAATGACCCCAAAAATATAAAGGATATCTTCCGCTAGAGCATGAGTTTATTCACCTTGTTAATATTAGCACTGTTGTGAGCAACTGAGCATATATGGCACCTTTATAGGTTGGACCAAACAACAGATTCTCCTGTAATTTGTGTGGTACTGCTTAATAGGTTGGATCAAAATCTTACCTTCACAGAACTCTTAGCCCTACTAGAAACAATCCACCGACCATCAGGAGCGAATCAAGCAGATCAATCCTCTCACTATGACCCTGATATGTGAATGAATTTCTACCATGTCATTTCTTTCCTCTTCCACGAGTTCCTCTTCATCTTTAGCTTCAACAAATTTTAAAATACTAGCTTGAGTGACAGAAACATGAGTCTAGGGGATGTGCTATTGCCACAAGGGGGAAAACAACGGTGCTTGTGCCCGCGGGTGCAAGGATTGTTTACTTTACGCAAAGTTCTTTTAATGCAGTTGTTTGTTGCTTTGAGTTTACACTATGGGTGGGCTCGCAACTTAATACTAGCGAGATGTTCTGGATAGATATCTCAAGGTGGATGATTAGTAGTAGATATTGATGGATTTCGGTCTACTTACTTTGGCGTATCGCCCATGCTTTGAACCTCAACCTTTCTTGCAATGTAGTCAGCATTGGTTTGCGTTCGTGGTCCTGTCAATTGCCTAGCTGTAATTCGTTTACCTCACATAACTGTTTTATCGTCTTTTGGGAGAGAGACATCACTAGTGAACATCATGAGACTCCGGTCCATATTACCATCATTGATCACATCCGCTATTTACTTTTCGCTTTTACTTACTATTGCAAACATTATCTATCACTACTATCATTTGCGTTTAATCCTTTGTGAACTACAAGGCCGGAGGGATTGACAACCTCTCTGTACTCGTTGGGAGCAAAGTTATTTGTATCTGTGTGCAGGTCCACGTTGATTGCTAATATCTGGCGCCGTTAGCAGTTGACACCTACTTGTTGAACCTAGGAGTCTCTGGGGATTCGATCCTTGGCATCTTTGCTAAGGGAAAAACTTCCACAACACTGCATCTCACACCTTCCACTTGGGGTAACCAACGAGGGGTTAGAGGCCCATCAGCATATCATTAGCACAATTCACATTAATAGAATTTACAATAGCATCATTGCAATCATGCTTTTCATTCAAGAAGATATCATGAATCGCTTTTTCTTTTAACAATTCGTCACAATTTTCAGATTCATAGATTTCGAGCAAAACCTCATAAAAATAATCTAGTGCACGCAGCTCACTAGCAATAGGTTCAACATAATGGGACCTCTTAAAGAGATTAGCAAGTGGATGAGGATCCATACTTTAGCAAGCGAAGATGCAAGCTAGTTGAGGGCACATAGCACACAAGCAAACAGAAAGGCGAACGATAAACACAGGGCGGAAGAAGGGCAAATAAAACGGCAAGGGTGAAGTGGGGGAGAGGAAAACGAGAGGCAAATAAATGTAATGCGAAGGATAAGGGTTTGTGATAGGTACTTGGTATGTGATTTTTGCGTAAGCCTCCCCAGCAACGGCGCCAGAAATTCTTCTTACTACCTCTTGAGCTTGCATTGTATTCCCTCGAAGAGGAAAGAGAGATGCAGCACAGTAGCGTAAGTATTTCCCTCTGTTTTTGAGAACCAAGGTATCAATCCAGTAGGAGACCACGCGCCAGTCCCTCGCACCTGGACAAACAAATAAGAACTTCGCAGCCAACGCGATAAGGGGTTGTCAATCCCTTTACGGTCACTTACGATAGTGAGATCTGATAGAGATGATAATTATATTTTTGGTATTTTTTTGGTATAGAAGCAAAAAGTAAAGAAAGCAAATAAACAACGGCAACAGAAATTGGCTAGTTGACGAGAAAGTAATATGATAAAGATAGACCCGGGGGGCATAGTTTTCTCTACTGGCTTCTCTCATGATAGCGGTATTCTACGGCGGGTAAACAAATTTCTGTCGAGCAATTGATAGAAAAGCGGATAATTATGAGACTATCTAGGCATGATCATTGTATATAGGCATCACGTCCGAGACAAGTAGACCGACTCCTGCCTGCATCTACTACTATTACTCCACACATCGACCGCTATCCAGCATGCATCTAGTGTCTTGAGTTCATACGAACAGAGTAACGCCTTAAGCAGGATGACATGATGTAGAGGGATAAACTCAAGCAATATGATGAAAACCCCATCTTTTTATCCTCGATGGCAAAAATACAATATGTGCCTTGCTGCCCCTACTGTCACTTGGAAAGGACACCGCAAGATTGAACACAAAGCCAAGCACTTCTCCCATTGCAAGAACTATAGATCTAGTAGGCCAAACCAAACCAATAATTCGAAGAGACTTGCAAGGATATTATGAGCACACATAAAAAGTTCAGAGAAGAACCAAATATCTTTCATAGATAACCTTGATCATAAACTCACAATTCATCGAATCTCGACAAACACACCGCAAAAAGAGATTACATCGAATAGATCTCCTCGAAGACCGAGGATAACTTTGTATTGAGATCCGGAGAGAGAGAAGAAGCCATCTAGATACTAGCTATGGACCCGAAGGTCTGTGGTAAACTACTCACAACTCATGGTGAGGGCGATGATGATGATGAAGAAGGCCTCCGTGATGGATCCCCCTCCCGGAACAGGCTCCAAGATGGGATCTCCACGGGAACAGAAGCTACGGTAGTGGAATCAGGATTTTCACTTTGCATATGGAGTTTCTGGGGTAGGTAGGTATATATAGGAAGAAGGGGGCACCGGGGGCCGTGTGGGCCAGCCTCGAGGCAGGGGGCGCGCCCTAAGAAGGGGGGCGCGCCCCCCACCCTCGAGGGATGGCCCTACATCCACTGACTTGGCCCCGAAGACTCCCGAGCGTGATTTCCTCCAAAAAATATCTCTCGCGAAGGTTTCATTCCGTTTGGACTCCATTTGATATTCCTTTTCTGCAAAACCCTGAAATAGGCAAAAAAAACAGCAATCTGGACTGGGCCTTTGGGTTAGTAGGTTAGTCCCAAAAATGATATAAAAGTGAATGATAAAGCCCATTAAACATCCAAGACTTCATAAATAATAGCATGGAACAATAAAAAATTATAGATACGTTGGAGACGTATCAATGCACTAGGTATTACACCCAGATCGGATATGAACTCCTTCATCCAGACTCCTTCATTTGCTGCTTCCGAAGCAGCTATGTATTCCGCTTCAAATGTAGATCCCGCCACGACGCTCTGCTTGGAACTGCACCAACTGACAGCTCCGCTGTTTAATAAAAATACATATCCGGTTTGTGACTTAGAGTCATCCGGATCAGTGTCAAAACTAGAATCGGCGTAACCGTTTACGACGAGCTCTTTGTCACCTCCATACACGGGAAACATATCCTTTGTCCTTTTCAGGTATTTCAGGATGTTCTTGACCGCTGTCCAGTGATTCACTCCTGGATTACTTTGGTACCTCCCTGCTAGACTTATAGCAAGGCACACATCAGGTCTGGTACACAGCATTGCATACATGATAGATCCTATGGCTGAGGCATAGGGGATGACTTTCATTTTCTCTCTATCTTCTATAGTGGTCGGGCATTGAGTCTTACTCAACTTCACACCTTGTAACACAGGCAAGAACCCTTTCTTTGACTGATCCATTTTGAACTTCTTCAAAACTTTATCAATGTATGTGCTTTGTGAAAGTCCAATTAAGCGTCTTGATCTATCTCTATAGATCTTGATGCCTAATATGTAAGCAGCTTCACCGAGGTCTTCATTGAAAAATTCTTATTCAAGTATCCTTTTATGCTATCCAGAAATTCTATATCATTTCCAATCAACAATATGTCATCCACATATAATATCAGAAATGCTACAGAACTCCCACTCACTTTCTTGTAAATACAGGCTTCTCAAAAGTCTGTATAAAACCATATGCTTTGATCACCTCATCAAAGCGTATATTCTAACTCCGAGATGCTTGCACCAGTCCATAGATGGATCGCTGGAGCTTGCACACTTTGTTAGCACCTTTTGGATCGACAAAACCCTCTGGTTGCATCATATACAACTCTTCTTTGAGATATCCATTCAGGAATGTAGTTTTGACATCCATTTGCCAGATTTCATAATCATAAAATGCGACAATTGCTAACATGATTCGGACAGACTTAAGCATCGCTACGGGTGAGAAAGTCTCATCGTAGTCAACTCCTTGAACTTGTCGAAACCCTTTTGCAACAGATCGAGCTTTGTAAACAGTAACATTACCGTCTGCGCCGGTCTTCCTCTTGAAGATCCATTTATTTTCGATGGCTTGGCGATCATCGGGCAAGTCAACCAAAGTCCACACTTTGTTCTCATACATGGATCCCATCTCAGATTTCATGGCCTCAAGCCATTTTGCGGAATCTGGGCTCATCATCGCTTCCTCATAGTTCGTAGGTTCATCATGGTCTAGTAACATGACTTCCAGAACTGGGTTGCCGTACCACTCCGGTGCGGAACATACTCTGGTTGATCTACGAAGTTCAGCAGAAACTTGATCTGAAGTTTTATGATCATCATCATTAGCTTCTTCACTAATTGGTGTAGGAATCACTGGAACTAGTTTCTGTGATGTACTACTGTCCAATTCGGGAGAAGGTACAATTACCTCATCAAGTTCCACTTTCCTTCCACTCACTTCTTTCGAGAGAAATTCCTTCTCTAGAAAGGATCCATTCTTAGCAACGAATATCTTGCCTTCGGATCTGTGATAGAAGGTGTACCCAATAGTCTCCTTTGGGTATCCTATGAAGACACATTTCTCGGACTTGGGTTCGAGCTTATCAGGTTGAAGCTTTTTCACATAAGCATCGCAGCCCCAAACTTTAAGAAACGACAACTTTGGTTTCTTGCCAAACCACAGTTCATAAGGCGTCGTCTCAACGGATTCAGATGGTGCCCTATTTAACGTGAATGCAGCTGTCTCTAAAGCATAACCCCAAAACGATAGTGGTAAATCGGTAAGAGACATCATAGACCGCACCATATCCAATAAAGTACGGTTACGACGTTCGGACACACCATTATGATGTGGTGTTCCGGGTGGCGTGAGTTGTGAAACTATTCCACATTGTTTCAAATGAAGACCAAACTCGTAACTCAAATATTCACCTCCACGATCAGATCGTAGAAACTTTATTCTCTTGTTACGATGATTTTCTACTTCACTCTGAAATTCTTTGAACTTTTCAAATGTTTCAGACTTGTGCTTCATCAAGTAGATATACCCATATCTACTCAAATCATCAGTGAAGGTCAGAAAATAACGATACCCGCCGCGAGCTTCAACACTCATCGGTCTAGATACATCAGTATGTATGATTTCCAACAAATCTGTTGTTCGCTCCATAGTTCCGGAGAACGGAGTTTTAGTCATCTTGCCCATAAGGCACGGTTCGCAAGCACCAAGTGATTCATAATCAAGTGATTCCAAAAGTCCATCACTATGGAGTTTCTTCATGCGCTTTACACCAATATGACCTAAACGGTAGTGCCACAAATAAGTTACACTATCATTATTAACCTTGCATCTTTTGGCTTCAATATTATGAATATGTGTATCACTACCATCGAGATCCAACAAGAATAGACCACTCTTCAAGGGTGCATGACCATAAAAGATATTATTCATAAAAATAGAACAACAATTATTCTCTGATTTAAATGAATAACTGACTCGCAACAAACAAGATCCAGATATAATGTTCATGCTTAACGCTGGCACCAAATAACAATTATTTAGGTCTAAAACTAATTCCGAAGGTAGATGTAGAGGTAGCGTGCCGAAGGCGATCACATCGACTTTGTAACCATTTCCCACGTGCATCGTCACCTCGTCCTTAGCCAATCTTCGTTTAATCCGTAGTCCCTGTTTCGAGTTACAAATATTAGCAACCGAACCGGTATCAAATACCCAGGTACTACTACGAACATTAGTAAGGTACACATCAATAACATGTATATCACATATACCTTTGTTCACCTTGCCATCCTTCTTATCCGCCAAATGCTTGGGGCAATTCCGCTTCCAGTGTCCAGTCCATTTGTAGTAGAAGCACTCAGTTTCAAGCTTGGCTCCAGACTTGGGTTTCTTCGCGGGAGTAGCAACTGTCTTGCTATTCTTCTTGAAGTTCCCCTTCTTTCCCTTGCCCTTTTTCTTGAAACTAGTGGTCTTGTTAACCATCAGCACTTGATGCTCCTTTTTGATTTCTACCTCCGCAGCCTTGAGCATAGCGAAAAGCTCGGAATTGTCTTCTCCATCCATTGCATATTATAGTTAATCACGAAGCCTTTATAGCTTGGTGACAGTGATTGAAGAACTCTATCAATAACACTATCCTCGTCAACTTTGCAACCAAGTTGAGTCATATGATTGTAGTACCCAGACATTCTAAGCAAGTGTTCACTGATAGAACTATTCTCCTCCATCTTGCAGCTATAGAACTTATTGGAAATCTCATATTTCTCAATCCGGGCATTTGCTTAAAATATTAACTTCAACTCCTGGAACATCTCATATGGTCCATGACGTTCAAAACATCGTGGAAGTCCCGGTTCTAAGCCATAAAGTATGGCACATTGAACTATCCTGTAGTCATCAGACCGGGTCTGCCAGATGTTCAAAGCATCTACATTAGCGGGAGGGGGCTTGTCACCTAGCGGTGCTTCAAGGACATAATTCTTCTGTGCAGCAATGAGGATAATCCTCAAGTTACGGACCCAGTCCGTGTAATTGCTACCATCATCTTTCAACTTAGCTTTCTCTAGGAATGCATTAAAATTCAAAGGAACGGTAGCACGGGGCATTGATCTACAACAACATAGATATGCAAAAAACTATCAAGACTAAGTTCATGATAAATTAAAGTTCAATTAATCATATTACTTAAAGATCTCCCACTTATATAGACATCCCTCCGGTCATCTAAATGATCACGTGATCCAAATCAACTAAACCATGTCCGATCATCACGTGAGATGGAGTAGTTTCAATTGTGAACATCTTATGTTGATCATATCTACTATATGATTCACGCTCGACCTTTCGGTCTCCAGTGTTCCGAGGCCATATCTGCATATGCTAGGCTCGTCAAGTTTAACCCGAGTATTCTGCGTGTGCAAAACTGGCTTACACCCGTTGTATTTGAACGTAGAGATTATCACACCCAATCATCACGTGGTGTCTCGGCACGACGAACTTTCGCAATGGTGCATACTCAGGGAGAACACTTATAGCTTGAAATTGCAAGGGATCATCTTATAATGCTACCGTCGTACTAAGCAAAATAAGAAGCATAATAAGATAAACATCACATGCAATCAAAATATGTGACATGATATGGCCATCATCATCTTGTGCTTTTGATCTCCATCTTCAAAGCACCATCATGATCACCTTCGTCACCAGCGCGACACCTTGATCTCCATCGTAGCATCGTTGTCGTCTCGCCAACTATTGCTTCCACGACTATCGCTACCACTTAGTTATAAAGTAAAGCAATTACATGGCGACTGTATTTCATACAATAAAGCAACAACCATATGGCTCCTGCCAGTTGCCGATAACTTTACAAAACATGATCATCTCATACAATAACGTATAAATCATCATGTCTTGACCATATCACATCACAACATGCCCTGCAAAAACAAGTTAGACGTCCTTTACTTTGTTGTTGCAAGTTTTACGTGACTGCTACGGGCTTAGCAAGAACCGTTCTTACCTACGCATAAAAAACCACAACGATTTTTCGTCAAGTATGTGATGTTTTAACCTTCACAAGGACCGGGCGTAGCCACACTTGATTCTGCTAAAGTGAGAGAGACAGACACCCGCCAGTCACCTTTAAGCAACAAGTGCTCATAACAGTGAAACCAATCTCGCGTAAGCGTACGCGTAATGTCGGTCCGGGCCGCTTCATCTCACAATACCGCCAAACCAAAGTATGATATGCCGGTAAGCAATATGACTAGTATCTCCACAGCTCATTGTGTTCTACTCGTGCATATCATCTACGCATAGACCTGGCTCATGATGCCACTGTTGGGGAACGTAGTATTTTAAAATTTTCCTATGATCACGCAAGATCTATCTACCAGATGCATAGCAACGAGAGAGGAGAGTGTGTCTACGTATCCTCGTAGACTGAAAGCGGAAGCGTCAAGTGACGCGGTTGATGTAGTCGAACTTCTTTACGATTCGACCGATCATGCACCGAACGTACGACACCTCCACGTTCAGCACACGTTCAGCTTGATGACGTCCCATGAGCTCTTGATCCAGTTGAGCTTCACGCGAGAGTTTCGTCAGCACGACGGCGTGGTGACGGATAGGATGAAGTTACCGGCACAGGGCTTCGCCTAAGCACTGCAACGGTATGACCGAGGTGTGTTTCTGTGGAGGGGGGCACCGCACACGGCTGGAGAGACCAACTTGTGTGTCTTTGGGTGCCCCTGCCCCCGTATATAAAGGAGCAAGTGTTGGGGAATGTAGTATTTTAAAATTTTCCTACGATCACGCAAGATCTATCTACTAGATGCATAGCAACGAGAGGGAAGAGTGTGTCTACGTACCCTCGTAGACCGGGAGCGGAAGCATCAAGTGACGCGGTTGATGTAGTCGAACTTCTTCGCGATCCAACCGATCAAGCACCGAATGTACGGCACCTCCGCGTTCAGCACACGTTCAGCTTGATGACGTCCCACGAGCTCTTGATCCAGTTGAGCTTCACGGGAGAGTTTCGTCAGCACGACAGCGTGGTGACGGATATGATGTGTTCACCGGTGCAGGGCTTCGCCTAAGCTCCGCGACGGTATGACCGAGGTGTGATTCTGTGGAGGGGAGCACCGCACACGGCTAAAACAATTCAACTTGTGTGTCTTTGGGTGCCCCCCTGCCCCCGTATATAAAGGAGCAAGGGAGGGAGGCCGGCCAACCTCTCCTGGTGCGGCTAGGGAAGGAGTCCTACTAGGAATAGGATTGCAATCCTATTCCTAGTAGGATTCACCAGAAGAAAGAAGAGGGAAAGGAATAGGAGAGGTGGCGCCCCCCCAAATCCTAGTCCAACTAGGAACCCTAGGTGGGGGCGCCGGCCAGCCCTATGGGCTGCCTCTCTCTTTCCCTTTAGGCCCACTATGGACCATCCCCTCTCGTAGGGGGTTCCGGTAACCCCCTCCGGCATTCCCGATTAATCCGAAACTTTTCCGGAACACTTCCGGTGTCCGAATATAGTCGTCCAATATATCAATCTTTATGTCTCGAACATTCCGAGACTCCTCGTCATGTCCGTGATCTCATCCAGGACTCCGAACTACCTTCGGTACATCAATACTCATAAACTCATAATACCGATCGTCATCAAACGTTAAGCGTGCGGACCCTACGGGTTCGAGAACTATGTAGACATGACCGAGACTCATCTCCGGTCAATAACCAATAGCGGAACCTGGAGGTTCATATTGGCTCCTACATATTCTACGAAGATCTTTTATCGGTCAGAACCGCATAACAACATACGTTGTTCCTTTTGTCAAGCGGTATGTTACTTGCCCGAGATTCGATCGTCGGTATCTCTATACCTAGTTCAATCTCGTTACCGGCAAGTCTCTTTACTCGTTCCGTATCACATAATCTCGTGACTAACTTATTAGTCTTTTGCTTGCAAGGCTTATTGTGATGTGTGTTACCGAGAGGGCCCAGAGATACCTCTCCGACACTCGGAGTGACAAATCCTAATCTTGATCTATGCCAACACCACGAATACTTTCGGAGACACCTGTAGAGCATCTTTATGATCACCCAGTTACGTTGTGACGTTTGATAGCACACAAGATGTTCCTACGGTATTCGGGAGTTGCATAATCTCATAGTCATAGGAACATGTATAAGTCATGAAGAAAGCAATAGCAGTAAAACTAAACGATCATAGTGCTATGCTAACGGATGGGTCTTGTCCATCACATCATTCTCCTAATGATGTGATCCCGTTGATCAAATGACAACTCATGTCTATGGCTAGGAAACATAACCATCTTTGATCAATGAGCTAGTCTAGTAGAGGCATACTAGGGACATACTGTTTTTGTCTATGTATCCACACATGTACTAAGTTTCCGGTTAATACAATTCTAGCATGAATAATAAACATTTATCATGATATAAGGAAATAAATAATAACTTTATTATTGCCTCTAGGGCATATTTCCTTCAGTCTCCCACTTGCACTAGAGTCAATAATCTAGCTCACATCGCCATGTGATTTAATACCGATAGTTCACATCGTTATGTGATTAACACCCATAGTTCACATCGCCATGTGACCAACACCCAAAGGGTTTACTAGAGTCAATAATCTAGTTCACATCGCTATGTGATTAATACCCAAGAGTAATAAGGTGTGATCATGTTTTGCTAGTGAGAGAAGTTTAGTCAACGGGTCTGTCATATACAGATCCCTATGTATTTCGCAAATTTCTATGTCTACATAGCTCTGCATGGAGCTACTCTAGCTAATTGCTCCCACTTTCAATACGCATCCAGATTGATACTTAGAGTCATCTGGATTTAGTGTCAAAGCTTGCATCGGTGTAACCCTTTACGACGAACTCTTTATCACCTCCATAATCGAGAAATATTTCCTTAGTCATCCAATTACTAAGGATAATTTTGACCGCTGTACAGTGATCTACTTCTAGATCACTATTGTACCTCCCTGTCAAACTCTTGGCAAGGTACACAACGTGTTTTGTACACAGCATGGCATACTTTATAGAACCTATGGCTGAGGCATAGGGAATGACTTTCATTCTCTCTATATTTTTCTGTCGTGGTCTGGCTTTGAGTCTTACTCAACTTCACACCTTACAAGTCAGGCAAGAACTTCTTCTTTGACTGACCCATTTTGAACTACTTCAAAATCTTATCAAGGTATGTACTCATCGAAAGTCTTATCAAGCGTCTTGATCTATCTATATAGATCTTGATGCTCAATATGTAAGCAGCTTCACCGAGGTCTTTCTTTGAAAAACTCCTTTCAAACACTCCTTTATGCTTTCCAGAAAATTCTACATCATTTCCGATCGACAATATGTCATTCACATATACTTATCAGAAAGGTTGTAGTGCTCCCACTCACTTCTTGTAAATACAGGCTTCTCCAAAAGTCTGTATAAAACCATATGCTTTGATCACCTCATCAAAGCGTATATTCCAACTCCGAGATGCTTGCACCAGTCCATAGATGGATCGCTGGAGCTTGCATAATTTGTTAGCACCTTTTGGATCGACAAAACCTTCTGGTTGTATCATATACAACTCTTCTTTGAGATATCCTTTCAGGAATGTAGTTTTGACATCCATTTGCCAGATTTCATAATCATAAAATGTGGCAATTGCTAACATGATTCGGACAGACTTAAGCATCGCTACAGGTGAGAAAGTCTCATCGTAGTCAACTCCTTGAACTTGTTGAAAACCTTTCGCAACAAGTCAAGCTTTGTAAACAGTAATATTACCGTCTGCGTCGGTCTTCCTCTTGAAGATCCATTTATTTTCGATGGCTTGCCGATCATCGGGCAAGTCAACCAAAGTCCATACTTTGTTCTTATACATGGATCCCATCTCAGGTTTCTTGGCTTCAAGCCATTTTGCGGAATCTGGGCTCATCATCGCTTCCTCATAGTTCGTAGGTTCATCATGGTCTAGTAACATGATTTCCAGAACTGGGTTGCCGTACCACTCTGGTGCGGAACGTACTCTGGTTGATCTACGACGTTCAGTAGAAACTTGATCCGAAGTTTCATGATCATTATCATTAACTTCCTCACTAACTGGTGTAGGAATCACTGGAACAATTTCCTGTGATGTACTACTTTCCAATCCGGGAGAAGGTACAATTACCTCATCAAGTTCTACTTTCCTCCCACTCACTTCTTTCGAGAGAAACTCTTTTTCTAGAAAGGATCCGTTCTTAGCAACGAATATTTTGCCTTCGAATCTGTGATAGAAGGTGTACCCAACAGTCTCTTTTTTGGGTATCCTATGAAGATTTACTTCTCCGGTTTGGGTTCGAGCTTATCATGTTGAAACTTTTTCACATAAGCATCGCAGTCCCAAACTTTAAGAAACAACAACTTCGGTTTCTTGCCAAACCACAGTTCTTAAGGCATTGTCTCAACGGATTCAGATGAGGCCCTTATTTAACGTGAATGTAGTTGTCTCTAATGCATGACCCAAAACGATAGTGGTAAATCGGTAAGAGACATCATAGATCGCACCATATCCAATAAAGTACGGTTACGACGTTCGGACACACCATTATGCTGTGGTGTTCCGGGTGGCGTGAGCTGTGAAACTATTCCACATTGTTTCAAATGAAGACCAAACTCGTAACTCAAATATTCTCCTCCACGATCAGATCGTAGGAACTTTATTTTCTTGTTACGATGATTCTCTACTTCACTCTGAAATTCTTTGAACTTTTCAAATGTTTCAGACTTGTGTTTCATTAAGTAGATATACCCATATCTGCTCAAATCATCAGTGAAGGTCAGAAAATAACGATACCCGCCGCGAGCATCAACACTCATTGGTCCACATACATCAGTATGTATGATTTCCAACAAATCTGTTGCTCGCTCCATAGTTCCGGAGAACGGAGTTTTAGTCATCTTGCCCATGAGGCATGGTTCGCAAGCACCAAGTGATTCATAATCAAGTGATTCCAAAAGTCCATCGTTATGGAGTTTCTTCATGCGCTTTACACCAATATGACCTAAACGGCAGTGCCACAAATAAGTTGCACTATCATTATTAACCTTGCATCTTTTGGCTTCAATATTATGAATATGTGTATCACACGATCGAGATCCAACAAACCATTTTCATTGGGTGTATGACCATAAAAGGTTTTATTCATGTAAACAGAACAACAATTATTCTCTAACTTACATGAATAACTGTATTGCAATAAACATGATCAAATCATATTCATGCTCAACACAAACACCAAATAACACTTATTTAGGTTCAACACTAATCCCGAAAGTATAGGGAGTGTGCGATGATGATCATATCAATCTTGGAACTGCTTCCAATACACATCGTCACTTCATCCTTTAACTAGTTTCTGTTCATTATGCAACTCCCATTTTTGAGTTACTACTTTTTAGCAACTGAACCAATATCAAATACCGAGGGGTTGCTATGAACACTAGTAAAATACACATTAATAATCTGTATATCAAATATACCTTTGTTCACTTTGCCATCCTTCTTATCCGCCAAATATCTAGGGCAGTTCCACTTCTAGTGACCATATCCTTTGCAGTAGAAGCACTTGTTTCAGGCTTGAGTTTAGCTTTGGGTTTCTTCACGGGAGTGACAACTTGCTTGTTATTCTTCTTGAAGTTCCCCTTCTATCCCTTTGCCTTTTACTTGAAACAAGTGGTCTGGTTAACCATCAACACTTGATGCTCTTTCTTGATTTCTACCTTCGCCGATTTCAGTATCGTGAAGAGCTCGGGAATTACTTTCGTCAACCCTTGCATATTATAGTTCATCACGAAGTTCTACTAACTTGGTGATAGTGTCTAGAGAACTTTGTCAAGTACTATCTTATCTGGAAGATTAACTCCCACTTGATTAAAGTAATTGTAGTACCCAGACAATCTGAGTACATGCTCATTGGTTGAGCTATTCTCCTCCATCTTGTAGGCAAAGTACTGTCAGAGGTCTTATACCTCTCGACACGGGCATGAGTATGAAATACTAATTTCAACTCTTGGAACATCTTATATGCTCCGTGGCGTTCAAAACGTTTTTGAAATCCCGGTTATAAGCCGTAAAGCATGGTGCACTAAACTATCAAGTAGTCATCATACTGAGCTTTTGTCAAAACGTTCATAACGTCTACATCTGCTCCTGCAATAGGTCTGTCACCTAGCGGTGCATCAAGGACATATTTCTCTGTGCAGCAATGAGGATAATCCTCAGATCACGGAACAATTCCGCATCATTCCTACTAACATCTTTCAACTTGGTTTTCTCTAGGAACATATGAAAAATAAACGGGAAGCAACATCGCGAGCTATTGATCTACAACATAGATATGCTAATACTACCAAGACTAAGTTCATGATAAATTAAAGTTCAATTAATCATATTACTTAAGAACTCCCACTTAGATAGACATCCCTCCGGTCATCTAAATGATCACGTGATCCAAATCAACTAAACCATGTCCGATCATCACGTGAGATGGAGTAGTTTCAATGGTGAACATCTTATGTTGATCATATCTACTATATGATTCACGCTCGACCTTTCGGTCTCTAGTGTTCCGAGGCCATATCTGCATATGCTAGGCTCGTCAAGTTTAACCCGAGTATTCTGTGTGTGCAAAACTGGCTTACACCCGTTGTATTTGAACGTAGAGCTTATCACACCCGATCATCACGTGGTGTCTCGGCACGACGAACTTTCGCAACGGTGCATACTCAGGGAGAACACTTATACCTTGAAATTTAGTAAGGGATCATCTTATAATGCTACCGTCGTTCTAAGCAAAATAAGAAGCATAATAAGATAAACATCACATGCAATCAAAATATGTGACATGATATGGCCATCATCATCTTGTGCTTTTGATCTCCATCTCCAAAGCACCGTCATTATCACCTTCACAAAACATGATCATCTCATACAAAAAACCCTTATAACTCATCATGTCTTGACCATATCACATCACAACATGCCCTGCAAAAACAAGTTAGACGTCCTCTACTTTGTTTGTTGCAAGTTTTACGTGGCTGCTACGGGCTTTAGCAAGAACCGTTCTTACCTACGCATACAAAACCACAACGATGTTTCGTCAAGTATGTGCTGTTTTAACCTTCACAAGGACCGGGCGTAGCCACACTTGATTCAGCTAAAGTGAGAGAGACAGACACCCGCCAGTCACCTTTAAGCAACGAGTGCTCGTAACGGTGAAACCAGTCTCGCGTAAGCGTACGCGTAATGTCGGTCCGGGCCGCTTCATCTCACAATACCGCCGAAGCAAAGTATGACATGCTGGTAAGCAGTATGACTAGTATCGTCCACAATCTCATTGTGTTCTACTCGTGCATATCATCTACGCATAGACCTGGCTCATGATGCCACTGTTGGGGAACGTAGTATTTTAAAATTTTCCTACGATCACGCAAGATCTATCTACTAGATGCATAGCAACGAGAGGGAAGAGTGTGTCTACGTACCCTCGTAGACCGGGAGCGGAAGCATCAAGTGACGCGGTTGATGTAGTCGAACTTCTTCGCGATCCAACCGATCAAGCACCGAACGTACGGCACCTCCGCGTTCAGCACACGTTCAGCTTGATGACGTCCCACGAGCTCTTGATCCAGTTGAGCTTCACGGGAGAGTTTCGTCAGCACGACGGCGTGGTGACGGATATGATGTGTTCACCGGCGCAGGGCTTCGCCTAAGCTCCGCGACGGTATGACCGAGGTGCGATTCTGTGGTGGGGGGCACCGCACACGGCTAAAACAATTCAACTTGTGTGTCTTTGGGTGCCCCCCTGCCCCCGTATATAAAGGAGCAAGGGAGGGAGGCCGGCCAACCTCTCCTGGTGCGGCTAGGGAAGGAATCCTACTAGGAATAGGATTGCAATCCTATTCCTAGTAGGATTCACCAGAAGAAAGAAGAGGGAAAGGAATAGGAGAGGTGGCGCCCCCCCAAATCCTAGTCCAACTAGGAACCCTAGGTGGGGGCGCCGGCCAGCCCTATGGGCTGCCTCTCTCTTTCCCTTTAGGCCCACTATGGACCATCCCCTCTCGTAGGGGGTTCCGGTAACCCCCTCCGGCATTCCCGATAAATTCGAAACTTTTCCGGAACACTTCCGGTGTCCGAATATAGTCGTCCAATATATCAATCTTTATGTCTCGGACATTCCGAGACTCCTCGTCATGTCCGTGATCTCATCCGGGACTCCGAACTACCTTCGGTACATCAATACTCATAAACTCATCATACCGATCGTCATCAAACGTTAAGCGTGCGGACCCTACGGGTTCGAGAACTAGGTAGACATGACCGAGACTCATCTCCGGTCAATAACCAATAGCGGAACCTGGGTGTTCATATTGGCTCCTACATATTCTACGAAGATCTTTTATCGGTCAGAACCGCATAACAACATACGTTGTTCCTTTTGTCAAGCGGTATGTTACTTGCCTGAGATTCGATCGTCGGTATCTCTATACCTAGTTCAATCTCGTTACCGGCAAGTCTCTTTACTCGTTCCGTATCACATCATCTCGTGACTAACTCATTAGTCTTTTGCTTGCAAGGCTTATTGTGATGTGTGTTACCGAGAGGGCCCAGAGATACCTCTCCGACACTCGGAGTGACAAATCCTAATCTTGATCTATGCCAACACCACGAATACTTTCGGAGACACCTGTAGAGCATCTTTATGATCACCCAGTTACGTTGTGACGTTTGATAGCACACAAGGTGTTCCTACGGTATTCGGGAGTTGCATAATCTCATAGTCATAGGAACATGTATAAGTCATGAAGAAAGCAATAGCAGTAAAACTAAACGATCATAGTGCTATGCTAACGGATGGGTCTTGTCCATCACGTCATTCTCCTAATGATGTGATCCCGTTGATCAAATGACAACTCATGTCTATGGCTAGGAAACATAACCATCTTTGATCAATGAGCTAGTCTAGTAGAGGCATACTAGGGACATACTGTTTTTGTCTATGTATCCACACATGTACTAAGTTTCCGGTTAATACAATTCTAGCATGAATAATAAACATTTATCATGATATAAGGAAATAAATAATAACTTTATTATTGCCTCTAGGGCATATTTCCTTCAGCAAGGGGGAAGGCCGGCCAGCCCTCTATGGCGCGCCAGGAAAGGCAATCCTACTAGGAATAGGATTCCAATCCTATTCTTAGTAGGAGTCCACCAGGAAGGAGAGAGGGGGAAGGAAGGAGAGGGAGAGGGAGAGGGAAAGAGGGGCCGCGCCCCCCTCCCCTAGTCCAATTCGGACTACCCCTTGGGAGGGGGCGTGCCACCTCCTGGCTGCTGCCCTCTTTCTCCCCTAAAGCCCACTAGGGCCCAATATTCCCCCGGGGGGTTCCGGTAACCCCCCGGCACTCTGGTTAATTTCGAAACTTTCTGGAACACTTCCGGTATTCGAATATAGTCGTCCAATATATCAATCTTTACATCTCGGACATTCCGAGACTCCTCGTCATGTCCGTGATCTTATCCGGGACTCCGAACTACTTTCGGTACATCAAAACTCATAAACTCATAATATCGATCGTCATCAAACGTTAAGCGTGCGGACCCTACGGGTTCGAGAACTATGTAGACATGACCGAGACTCATCTCCGGTCAATAACCAATAGCGGAACCTGGATGCTCATATTGGCTCCTACATATTCTACGAAGATCTTTATCGGTCAAACCGCATAACAACATATGTTGTTCCCTTTGTCATTGGTATGTTACTTGCCCGAGATTCGATCGTCGGTATCTCAATACCTAGTTCAATCTCGTTGCCGGCAAGTCTCTTTACTCGTTCCATAATATATCATTATGTGACTAACTCATTAGTCATTTGCTTGCCAGGCTTATTATGATGTGTTTTACCGAGAGGGGCCAGAGATACCTCTCCGGCACTCGGAGTGACAAATTCTATTCTTGATCTTTGCCAACACCACGAACACCTTCGGAGACACCTATAGAGCATCTTTATAATCACCCAGTTACGTTGTGACGTTTGATAGCACACAAGGTGTTCCTCCGGTATATGGGAGTTGCATAATCTCATAGTCATAGGAACATGTATAAGTCATGAAGAAAGCAATAGCAGTAAAACTAAACGACCATAGTGCTAAGCTAACGGATGGGTCTTGTCCATCACATCATTCTCCTAATGACGTGATCCCGTTGATCAAATGACAACTCATGTCTATGGCTAGGAAACATAACCATCTTTGATCAATGAGCTAGTCTAGTAGAGGCATACTAGGAACATATTGTTTTGTCTATGTATTCACACATGTACCAAGTTTCCGGTTAATACAATTCTAGCATGAATAAAAGACATTTATCATGATATAAGGAAATACAAATAACATCTTTATTATTGCCTCTAGGACATATTTCCTTCAGTGCATTCAGTGAGAGAAGACATTCCCGTCGACTATGAGGCATTTGGTGACTTCATGGATCTCAAGATGATATGACAACTAAGTCTCTCAAGCATGCTCATATGGTTAAGATGTGTGTGTGTTTTCATAGAGATAAGTGTATGTGCATATACATGAACGCATGCGTCAGTATTGTGTTAAAAAATAATGAAAGAATTCTTTTACGGTTGACTCTACAAAAATAAAATTATATAGAAAGTATATTACATGAAAAACTCATATGGATAATATAATCATATAAATCGATTGTCCCAGGCATACGTAATTTATCCTATACAAGTACTAATAAATTACCTGGCCTCTTTTCCTAAAGGAGATATTTCTACAACCAAGTCTCTTTTTTAATATTAAAGCATCATGATTTTACAGCTTGTCCATGAATTCATTTCTTTTTAACCCGTGACCTTCATTTCCCCACAGACTCCCCAGCTGGGTTGGATTTCACCAATTGTATCGTAGTAGTAGGAGAAATTGTATGAATTATATAGTCATATAAAACCATTGATCCAGCCATACATAATTTATCATATACATTCAAACGATCGGAGGGCCGTACTACAGTTTGGTTGCGATCTGGACTTGCAGGAAACGGGTGAGCAATGGAATCCTTTTAACCCGGAAAAAAATGTACTTATAAATTACCAGACCTCCTTTTCCTTTGAAAGAAGATATTTGTAGGACCAAGTCTTTTTTTATGAGAAAAGCATCGTGATTTTACAGCATGTCCATGAGTTCTTTTTGTTTAACCCCGTGACCTCAATTTCCTCCACAGACTACCCGGTTGGATTTGACCTCTCGTGCCGCAGTATACGTACAACCTATCCAGACACACATAATTTGCACTATACAAGTAGTAACAAATTACCAGACCTCCTTTTCCTTTGAAGGGGGGTGTTTCTACGACCAAGTCTTTTTTCATGAAAAAAGCATCATGATTTGTACAGCCTGTCCAGAAATTCATTTCTTCTTAGAGCAACTCTAGCAGACCCCGCAAAAATATGACCCGCAAAACGTGTTTGCGGGTTCACAAAAATCGCTTTTGCCGGTCAAAAACATACGCGGTCGAGCAGAACCCGTATCTAAACCTGCATAATTTGAAAAAAAAATACTTTCGCGGAAGAAATTGCACAAACATAGTTCATCATATACTACATTGTTCATACCCCAAACGGACGTCCGGTTTGACCGGATTTTGTCCCTTTATGGCGCCGATGGGTTCACCCATGTCCGCGTTTGTCCGATGAGTCGTGGGTGCGCCCAACGCGCGGCCGCACCCCAAAACCTGTCCGGAATGAACGTGAATTAAAAAAATGTAAAAACTTAAAAAAATGACTAAAAAAAATAAATAAACTAAGTTAAAAAAACATAAAACATATATATGGGTTACGGCCACAAAACGACCCAGTTTATCAGGCCACTTAAACGGCCCAGTTCGTAATTAACATTAAAAAAACGCCACCCGCGCGCTCCGGCCGCGCCCGTCGATGCCGTGGCCAACGCCGTCTTCATTGGCCGCCGGTGTCGTCGTCGTCGCTGACCAGGTCGACGTAGACCGGCGGCGTCCGGAGGTGGGCCGGCGGTGCGTGGTAGACGGGGGCGGGCTGGACGACGGGAGGTGCCTGCACCACCTCCTCATGTGGCGACGCCTCCCGCTTCGGTGACCGCGGCGGCATCGGGCGCCAGGTCACGCCCACGGCTCCGGCCATCTCGTCAGCCGTGCACGATCAGCCCACCCCTGGCCCACCAGGGCCGGGTGGAACGCGGCCACCGGCGGCTCCTCCACCACCTCCTCCTTCGCCACCATCTCTAGCTCGGGGATGGCGACCTCGCCGGCGGCGGAGCGGGCCATCATCTCCTCGAGGCCCTCCCACTGGCGCTCGTCGTGCGTGAACATGGAGTCATCCATGACGCGCGCAACGAGACGGACCTCCTCCTCCTCCATCATGCGAGGAGGTGGTGGTGGCGATGGAGACGGCGTGGGCGTGACGCCGCGCACCCGCCTACGCCCGCGCTCCTGGGGAGCACGCGCTGCGTGCTCCTGTTGTGGCCGCCGCGGCCCCGTCGATGTGCCGGCGAAGAACGACATGCGCCTGGTGTCGTGCTCGTCACGAAACCAGGTGTCCCAGAGCCCGGAGTCGGAGCGTACCTGGGGTCGTAGAAGAGGTCGTCGGGGAGGAGGCGGCGGCGGCGCTCGATCTCCTCGTCGCGCGCATGGCCGCTCGTCGGGACCGGCGGGATAGGGACCCGGTCGGCGGACAGAAGCCAGATATTGGGGAGATGGACGTCGCTCCAGGGGAGCGGCGTCCTCGTCTCCCAATAATGGCGGCACACATCCGCGTGGATGTAATGCAGGTCGCGCTCGCCGGCGAACGTGGGCGCGATGGAGAAGGCAGGCGGCGCGGGGGCCCGGTGTGGTGGCGATGGCGACGCGGGCTCCTCTTTCTTCATGGAGCAGCGGCGGCACCCCGAGGAGGAGCCGGCCTCATGGTCGTGCTTCCCCTTGCGGTTCCAGAAGCCCATGGCTGGCCGGCCGGCGAGCTCGAGGACAAGGGAGGGCTAGGGTTTGGCCTGTCGGGTTTTGAGGAGGCCGCTGGGTGGCGTGGGGCAGTGTGGACGACGACCCGTCCACGCTTTCCACTTAAAGAAGGACGGCGATCGCTCGGCGTGCGGATGACAGGTGAGGCCGTCCGCTCGTGCGCATTGATGTGGATGGGTGGGAGGTAGGTGGCCGCCTGCCACGCGGCCCCGACGCGGATGAGGTGCGCGTTCGTTTGGTGTCCGTCGCGACCCAAACCCGACGCAAGTTTGTGTTCGAAATGGGTCGGCCCGGACACAAAACGGACAAAATGGGTCCGGGTCGTCGTGCGCTGGGCCGCCTCCTTTATCTGTTTTACCCCAAATAAATGAGGCCAGACAGGATAGGGTCGCGGGGTGAAGTTGGTCTTACCCGTGACCTCCATTTCCCCCACACTCCCCGGCTGGGTTGGATTTCACCTATCGTACCGTAGTACAGTACGATACAACCTAGTAGGAGCGTGGTTGCAGCACGCGGGGCTGGCGTCATCGGCCGCGACGGGACCGGGCGCAGCATGGGAGGCAGACCTGGGCGTTGCCCGTTGCAGGTCCCTGAGGAGACCACTTTGGACGGCCATCCTCGGAGCGCTGCGCATCTGAGCCACGTCCTCTGTACGCTACGGGACGCGCCGGTTTGTTACAGTGCCTTGTCTTGTCTGGTCAGGTCCCTCGGACCCTCCCCTAGTGCCGGCATGTACGTGACCCGGCCACAGCCTACGCACCGGGACGCGCCGGGACGCGCCGGTTTGTTACAGTACCTTGTCTTGTCTGGTCTCGTCCCTCGGAAGTGCCGGCATGTACGTGACACACTGACACGGCCACAGCCTACGCACTGGATGTGATGTACATGTACGGCCTTGCACCGTGAAGGGCGTGACGTGCCAACGCTATCTTCTCTCTCGTGGCCTCTGATAGAAAATACACACGGTATGCTCATGCAACATTTCCGAAATACGGGAGCAGTATCGCCTCCCGTACGGAAACCCTTAGCTTCTCCAGCCGTGCCCCCAACAAGCCTCAAGGCCTTTTTTTATCGTTAGCGCTGAAAAATCGGTCCAGTCACGTTTTCAGAAGCCCACCTTTTACGGTTAGGGTCAAATTTTCGCGATCGGATAGTGACCGGGCGATCCGCATGGGCGTATGAAATGGGTTTGAGGTCCGGCTGTCAATGCTCTCATAGGGTAACATATGCGTGTATGTGTTTATAGAGGTGAGTATATACGCGTATATATGAGCGTTTGCGTCTGTACAATGTTGAGGAAAAAATAGGTTGTACATAAGACTGATAAGGACACCACCATTGTAGACCGTGCAATTTCTCCTGAATATCAACAGATTTTTTTGACAAGGGATGAATTTTATTGACTCAAAATGAAGCATCAAGAGGATACAAACACAATGAGCACACACCCGGCTTCTGCATAACTAGAATGCACACAGCCAATACCGACGCGCGCACACGCACACACAAAGCACTCCAGCAAATAGCAAAGTCATATAAGACCAAAGCTATGCCGAGCGAGGAAAAAGAAAAAAACCCGACACGATCCAATCCGTTGTCGACAATCTACAACAATGATCTTATCCGCACCAACGATCTCATGACACCACAAAGACGATCCGGTTCTTCAATAGCAATGTGTTCATGAAGGGAGCAACGCTCAAGTGCCGCCATCACCGGGTTGATCCATCAAAGGCCAAAATCCTAAGTTTTCACCGTGCAGATTAAGTCTGAGCATATCCGAGCAATGCCCTCAACAAGGTAACAACGTAAAAACATCGTCATTGCCAGGTATAACAATCCAGCCAAGACCTAGGTTTTCACCCCGGAGCTCAAGACCAGGTGCTTAAGTAGCACCATCATCGAAACCAAACATGCGTTGTCTCCACCACTTGTCTCGACGCCAGCTACATACGATGTGCGACCGTCGTTGCTACACAACCATACCCTTTGCGTCAAGTTGTTGTTCATAGATTGCATCTCACCACCAATCAAGCCATCGAGTCTGAAGAGAAGAACCCTCGCAAAGACCTCTCAATCAGGTCTGAAGAGAAGAACCCTTGCGAAGACCTCCCAATGGCCATTTCATCACAGTGTCGCAAATACCTCCAATGTCCACTGCATTGCAGCTGTTGTCGCAGGCAGGCCGGAGTGGTCACCGTGCGAAACATGCGGACCATAGTGTTGGAGGGCATCGGAGTTGCAGCAGTCCACTGGATCAATGCCCGGGGCACCAGATACGGGCAGTCCACGGCCAAAGGCGTGCAATTTCTCCTGAACATCAGCAGATAACTACGACATCGATTTGGGTAGAGATGCATGCATGACGCATGGCTGCTGATTGGCGTGACGCTGGGAAATTGCGCCGCGGGAGTAATAGGTGACGTGCCGCCACGCGTCGGCCGGAATCAGCAGCCATGCCCTACCACGCGATGCATGAATCTGCATATCAACACGTTTCTATCCATGATCTCGTTTTCTAATGAACTGAAGCATGGAGTAGCAGCCTGTTGTATTTTATTTCTTGCGTACACACGTGCTGGGCGGGCAAAGTTGAACGGGCCTCTACCTTCCTTCTTCGCTCTACTATGCCTACCCTTCCCTTTCCCCTCTGGACATGCCGTTGAGTCTCTCTTGAATAAAACCGTGTGTTCCATGTGCTGTGATCCCTGATTAGGCACTGAACAAATGCGGCACGCATGGCTTGCACGCACTCATTAACCTTCCCCTTTTGGAGGATGATCCTACGGTTCACCCCTGAACGCAAGGAAGAAGAAGACAGTGGAGCACACAAAGGATTTTCCGGCGACGAACGTCTGTCTTGCCCTATTATTTCTCTGGACTCCACTGAAACAAACATGAGCACAAGTGCTTAAGTAGCATACGTCCACACACACGCACGCACTCAGCTGGAGCAACAACCTGCCCAGATTTTGTGCCACTCACGCACTAACCAACTAACCCACGCATGCACTATCCGGCCACCACATTAGTCCACTTACTAACCATGCACACTGCACACACACACACTAAGCTAGCTAGCTCTCCTTGATTGGCTCCAACGTCCAAGGACTAGGCTTATCACGCAGCCAACAAACTCCATGCATGCTGCAACTACTTGCCAGGCCATGGCGCACACCATTGTCTGACCTAATCGCGGACACGAACACAAGCACGGACTCACGCGCCACCGGGACTCACGCGGACTCAAGAACACGCCTACGGACTCGGCATGGCCGCTTGACCAGCACGTACACTGGTCACCACCACCGTGGCTTGTTCCAACAGTAGGTACTACGTGATTGCCCGCGAAAGGAACAGGTAACCAACGGACGGACCGCGGCCGGCTGCTTCTGCCGGACGGACAGCTGAGGGCAGTGCCAGCCAAAACCAGCTATACCACTGTAGTACATGCAGCGACGAAGATTCTGTGGCTGCTACTAACAGGCTCTGTTTGGATACTCTAACTTAGCTAGAGGTTAGAGTTAGTTTCTAGCTTATGACTATCCCTGAACTAACTCTAGCCAAAAAGGCGTTTGGATGACAGGGTTAGATTGACAATAAATGCACTTTCTCAATCGTTTGGATGGAGGGAGTGATAGAGAGATAGAATTTTTTTGTGTTTTTTTAGAGGGCCCCAAAAGAACTAGCTCCAATTAGCACCTCTTGGGTGGGATAGTTTTTTTGGATGGGTTAGATGCAACTAGCTCAAACTAGCCCTCATGTTTGGATACTTTAGGGCTATATGAACCCAAACTAGCTCAAACTAACTCTAACCCATGGATCCAAACAGGGCCACAGTACAGGTTAGAGCATCTCCAGCCGTTGGCCCCTCAGGACGCGCCGAAAACCGTCGCCTGGGGGCGAGCCGGTGCTAGTTTCGGCTTAGGTGCCAGTTTGTTCTCCGTCGCCACCCCCCAGGTCGCTCCCAGGCGTCGATATCGGCCCATTTTCGGTGCTTTCAACCCATTTTCGGCGTTTTTCAGCCCATTTCCGACGTAAAACGGCCCAGGCTCGACGTTCTCGTACATAGTTCACATAGATAGATAGATAGTTCACATATATAGATAGATATTCACATAATCTTAACCCTACGATAGATAGATAAATAGATAGTTCACATAGTCTTCTCCTACGACCTACTATTAGTCATTCTCCGACTCGGACTTTTCCTCGGTGATGTCCTTTTCCGACGTCTCAGCGTAGGCGTCAAGGAACCGCTCGTCGGTGAAGTCCCAGGAGGACGCATCTCCTAGCTCGACATTGGACTTAGCGACCGCCCTCCGCGCTCGCTTGTCTTCGCGATAAGCCGCTCGCTCCTTCCTCCTCTTCTTACTCTCCGCCCTCTTCTCGGCCAAGAACTGGTGCTCGTCGATGAAGTCTTGCGGGATGCTCTTACTCGTTACTGTAACCTTCGCATAAAGGAAAGAAAACAGCGTAAGTTGAGCAACCTTGCGGGATCGATTGAGACGAGTCAATGTTTCGAGAAACAGAGGGGGTACGCTCGTCTCTGGGCAGTGGGCCCGGACTGCATTTTTATCGCGCAGCATGATGGTCCCAGGCGTGCGTTAATTGCACAATCTTAAATTCCTAATCAAGGCGGAAGAGAGGCGTGTTTGAGATTTCCATTACCTGCGCGTTAACGCGGAGCTGCCCCGCCATCATTGACAAAGAGGTTGCTGAAACACAAAGCATAGTGCCAGTTTTGCAGCCCTTCACGTGATGCACGCCCACCAGATTAGAAGAATTAACTCAGAATCACCATTACATTACATTAGCCAGTCTAGCAAGCTACTCTAGGGCCGGAACCACGGCCAACTAAGAAACAAAGAACTCTGGGACCGCTCGACTCCGCACGCTAGTTGATCGATGGATCGATCGGCAGGAGTAGAGACTTGGATTCGGCTAGCTGAAGACGGTGACGAGGCGGCGGAAGCACCTGGTGCAGGAGTACTTGCGCTTGTTCTTGAGGCACAGCGGGAGGCAGAGGATGCGCCGCTCGCTCTCCACGTCGGTGGCCACCACGGGGCCGCCGCAGGACGGGCACGCACCGGGCGCCTTGGACGTGGACAGCACCCGCTCCTCCTTCGCCCCGACGATCATCTTCACAGCTCCGCCCACGCCCATTGTTGACATCGATCGACGATCCCCTCGGTCGCAGGAGAGGAGGAAGAAGAGGAGGGGAGTTGGTGGTTTGGCCTTGAAAAGTCTGCGGATTTTTTTGGCCGGTGCCGGGGAAGGCATATATAGCGGAGGGGATGAGGGCGCAGGCGGGAAGCAGGGGCAGCACCGCTGCCCCTGCGCGCGCGGCAGCGACCCGTTTGGGTTTTACTTTTACCGGCTCGCGTACGTCTCGATGGATATACGAGGCCCATGTGCAAGCTACAGCAGGGCTTTGATTTTTCTTTTTCAGTTAGCGGTGCTAGTGTACATCGTGCAAGAAAAACACTACTACACGGACAGTTTGGTACATTACTATATGTGTTTATTAGTTGACCAATAAACATTTAAAGTTTATGCACGTGTGTGCCCATCTTGCTTTCGTACGCGTCCATGATAAGATAAAGTTTAGGTCCTTTGGATTGACACTGAAAGCGATAAGGCCTACGGTTGAAGACGTCTTAGTTTAGATATACGCTGATTTCTTTTTCTTTTGCGTGTGGTAGTTTAGATATAGTTCTCTCGCATGTCTCAATACATCATGCCCCCAACAAGTTTTTGGTACATGCTGCCAACAAACAATACTAGGAAATGGACAAAATATGCACGTGCCAAATTCATATAGTTTGAAAATAATTACATGTCTATATCTCTGTTTTTCTTTTCTTTGCGAGATACGTATTAACATTGGCTGTTTTGCCAAAAAAAATGGGCGACTAATTCTTCCCAAAACAATTCACCGCATATAAACTACACCTCCATGTAGTGCCATGTACTTCATGCCGAATTCTATTTTAGTTTAGTATCCCACTTCAATGTAACTCTAGATCCATTAAAAAGAAAACCCGACAATCTCCATTAATCTTGAAAAAATTTGCTGGAAATAGCGTCCACGCTTTAATCATGTGAAATTTCCACTATCCTTCCTAGATACACAAATTAATTAATCTAGACGATAGGGTTTCATCAACCTACGAGCCACCGATTGAGTTCAACACGCACATACGACAAATAGAACGGCGAAAACAATGTGATCAAGCCCATGTATAGACATCGAGCATACCCATACATGCAGTGTTACATGCACAATCCCCCGAGGAAAAAGCAAGGTACCAAATTGTATTACTTGATCTTATCTTAAACAAAAGGTCAAACCTACCGCGTTCCCTACTTGCATAGGATTTAGTTTACTTTTTCACAGCCCAAATTTCCAGCGTATTTCATTGTGAAAATTTACACCCATGTGAGTGCGGCGTTTCGGTGCCCAGGCTCATCTGCATCCGATTAAAAAAAATCACAAAACAGTTCAAAACAATTCAACAAATCCCATTGCATGGTAGACAATTTATCATGTGAGGTCCGCTCCAAATTTTAGATCATTTGGACTTCTAAGCAACTCCTAACAAAAAAGACAAATTGGGTTAGAACACGCATGAACAGTAAATGCTTTTACAGACCCCGAATTTCTCTTTTTTGCCGAGAGCTTCTCACATGTCCAAATGATTTCAAAATTGGAGCGGGCCTCACTCATCAAATTATCTACCACAAAAAATCATTTTTTTCTAGTATTTGTTTTGATTTTTTTCGTCATGGTGCGTGCAGCTGAGCCTGGGCTCAGAAGTGGATTACCGCACACATGTGCATTATGCCTTTATGTATATCTGGTTTTTTCCAGAAACTTTTTAAATGTAAAAAAATATGAATTTTGAAATTTTCAAAAAACAACCTCCATGAAGCTCAGCCTCCAAAAGCAATTTTGGATTGATCAAGACACACATAATTTACCCTATACAAGTAGTAACAAATTACCAGACCTCCTTTTTCCTTTGAAAGGAGATGTTTCTACGGCCAAGTCTTCTTTTCATGAAAAAGCATCATGTTTTTACAGCCTTTCCAGGAATTCCCTTTTTGTTTAACCCCATGACCTCCATTTCCCCGCACGCTGCAGACTCCACGGTTGGATTTCACCGCTCGTACCGTAGTAGAGCTACGTACCACCTACAGTAGGAGCGTGGTTGCAGCACGCGGGGCTGGCGTCATTGACGTCCTCCATGAGGCGACGGGACCGGGCGCAGCATGGGAGGCAGATCTGGGCGTTGCCCGTTGCAGGTCCCTGAGGAGACCACTTTGGACGGCCATCCTCGGAGCGCTGCGCATCTGGGCCACGTCCTCTGTATGCTACGGGACGCGCTGGTTTGTTACAGTGCCTTGTCTTGTCTGGTCTGGTCCCTCGGACCCTCCCCTAGTGCCGGCATGTACGTGACACGGCCACAGCCTACGCACTGGATGTGATGTACATGTACGGCCTTGCACCGTGAAGGGCGTGACGTTGCCAACGTTATCTTCTACTTCCTTCGTCCGAAAATACTTATCGGAGAAATGAATGTATCTAGATGTATTTTAGTTCTAGATACATCCATTTTTATTCATTTCTTCGACAAGTATTTTCGGACGGAGGGGTATCTCGTGGCCTCTCTGATAGAAAATACACACGGTATGCTCATGGAACATTTCCGAAATACGGGAGCAGCATGGCCTCCCATACCGAAACCCTTTTACACTAGGGCGCTCTAGGTGCTAGAATCAGCAGCCTAGTCGCCTTCGACCGTCGGGGTGTTTCCCTCCGACGGCTCCCCTCATCGTCGGTAATGTGAGGGGTTGCCGGATCCACGCGTGTGCATCATTTCATGCATTAGTAGCTCATATGATTTTAGGTTGTTCGTCATCTTGGCTTCGGTGATGTCGATGGTTGTGTCGAATAAAAAACCTTCATATCCTTCCCCGACGAGGCGATCCGCGTTGGGGTTCGATTTGGAAACCAGCCCGTTCAAGAAAGAAAGGTGCATCGGCGGCATCCTCGTGGTGGACCTATGTCCTCGGACTCCGCCGTTGCGACGCCATTTGCTCCAGCGTCGACGTGGAGTTTGAAAGGTAGTCTAGGAGCGGATGCAGATTGTGGTCTGCGTCGGCGGCATCTAAAATATGGTGGATCATGTGCTCGGTTCGTGGAAGGTAGATATGATTTCCTTCTCTGACGTCTTAGTCGTGCGGAGGTGCCATATCTGGAGGTCGATGGCGTCATTTATTGTCGAGCCGCCTTGGAGGTCCGCAAAGCTGCATAACAGCGATGGAGCCACGTCGAGCTCGGGTGTGGAGGTGATCCATCATTTTTTTTTTCTTTGATAGTTGTTGTGGTGGTGCCAGAGGCAGGTGACGGGCGTTGATGTTAAGCTCAGCGAATTCCTCAGTCGTGTTTGTAATTACTTCTTGGCTGGTGTTCGCCTGTGCAAAGACTAGCATTCTGCTGTCTTTTCAGTTTTACCAGGTCGATATGTATGTAGTTTGTACTATGATTCTTATAATATAAACGAGCCACGTATTACCATGCAAAGTCCTAGGAAAAGGCCTACTAATGGCGCACCTATTTTGGTCATTAATGGCGCATTAGTGGTGCGTCATTAGTGTCACGCCATTAGTATTTTTTACTAATGGCGCACCTGTGCGCCATTATTATCTGGTATACTAATGGCGCACCACAGGTGCGTCATTAGTATAGACCACGGTGCGCCATTAGTATGCCTCCCAGGGGGCCATATATACCCAGGTCCTTTGGCATACTAATGGCGCACTTTTGCGTGATGCGCCATTAATAACTTTGGCATACTAATGGCGCACTTTTGGATGATGTGCCATTAGTATCCTT
The DNA here is from genome assembly GCA_902687465.1 of Secale cereale. Lineage (NCBI taxonomy): Eukaryota > Viridiplantae > Streptophyta > Magnoliopsida > Poales > Poaceae > Secale > Secale cereale. Next base: position 791,315,123 of record LR738710.1, on the reverse strand, counting down.
TGGCATACTAATGGCGCACTGTGATGTGATGCGTCATTAGTATGAATATTAGGCTATTTATTTATTTATTAATTTTCTGTTTTTTGCATAGGTTACAAAATGTATTATTGGACAGAATATAGACAGCAGCACACAACAACAACAACAGATTTATCAAATACAATAGAAGATTAGTCTCTGGATACAATTCATCATATTAGTCTCCGAATACAATTCATCATATTAGTCTCCGAATTCAAAAGATCGAACAAAGATAGAACATTATATTACAAGTCTCGAGACCGCGAGTAGCGAGTATGTCTTCACATTACAAGTCGATATCGATCATCTAAACTACCATCACATAGAAGAGAGCTGCGGTCATCACGATGAGCATCATCACGATGAAACTCGTCTTCATCCGGTTCCTCCAACGCTCCCTCCCCTCTCCCGCTAGATAGCGGGCGTATCTAGATTCCGCCTCGGCCCTAGTGGTGTACCCTTTGTAACTGTTACCGCTGAAACGGTGAACCTGTCTCCGACACTCCTTTCAGTCGTCGTAGACTTCGGGAACCTTACCCTTGTACACGACATACGACGGCATCGCTATGCACTAGCTAAACAAAACGTTAGTACCAATTCACACACAATACATAAGCAATATATAAGTATGCAACAGAACGATCGGAAGAGAAAAGCAAGACATTAATAGCATCGATTACATCTAAGTTGAACGACTGTCGAAACCAAAGAGACATACTACAAGTTCATTAAAGTTTAATTACAACATGAGCCAATCGATGTTTCAGAACTAGACACAGCATCACTACTTTCGACTCGACTCAAGGACCGGAGCGTGGATGAAGCCGCCGTCTATCGTGGGAGTCATGAAATCGCGGACGTTGTCAGCCTGCATTTGTAGCATTGTGTCTATGTCACTGTTGGACGGTTGATTTCTGAGGTAGAACTGCCCCGAGGTACGAAGGACATCTTGATGGATGATTTCCGCAAACTCCGACTGGATGCGAAAGAATTCTTGTCTGATGTCCGCGTCCTGGATTGCCGACACGCTCGCGGCCCAATCTTTGAGTTTACTCGGTAGCAGAAGGTGATGATGGTCCCGTACGATCGCCCGCATGTGATGGATGGCGTAGTAGGCACCCTTCTGACCGCCAGGCGGCTGCTTGACGTAGCAGAACGTCGTATTGTGGGCGAATACGTGCTTGCCGTACTTACGAAAAGGCCTGGTGAAGGTGCCTCCAGATTTGGCGTAGCCGGGGAGAATATCATCAAGAACTTTCTTGACATTTGTATAGTCTACCTTCGACTGACGGTCCGAGTCGAAATACGTGGCCATGGAATATTTCGGGCTTAGGAGGATGAGTGTGCAATGTGTGTCACTGCACAAAACACGGAATGTTAAAAGAAAAACGATCGAAATCTAAGAATTCATATGTTACGGGGCGGTTGAGGGGACGACTTACTCGGGAAAGTAAGGCACGAGGAAGTTATCCTTATCTCGGTTTGCCAGAATGACGCCTTCGAGGTAAGAACTCGCGACTTGCCGGTCCCCAGCGCTGCCCAAGATCTTGGCACACATGTAGAAGGGGTCGACTATCATGATGTCCGGGGTCTTGTCTCTAATGATGCGCATCTCCATACTTAGCGAAAATAGCCGAATGAAGGTGTAGTGCAGCGGATGAAGGTTCAACATAGCGTAGATGTCATCAAACCGCAGGACGATCGTACCCCCGATGGAGTTATCCACAAAGCCCTTGCCCTCTGGCACCTTGGCCGCGAAAACCGGGTATGCCACATCCTTCTCTCTGAGACGCCGCTTCTCCAAAGAAAGAACACTGTCATGCAGACTCCGCATAGCACCGGTTGCAGCATTGAGCATATTAGTCGGTAGCATCGGCCTACCCGCCACATGCACCCTCCTCATTATATCCTCAGGTGAAGGTGGCCCGTCCTGAGCATGGATCATACTCGGTGCCGGCTGGCCCGCACCCTTGTTAGTCTTTCTTTTCCGTGCCTTCTTCTTCTCCTGTAATGGGACCGAGTTCTACTCACAGACCGCCTTCTTGAGTGTGTTGGGGCTGATAATATTTCACACCTCACCTATCTGAGGCTCGGTGAAGTCGGCAGCTGGAGGCGTCTCCTGAGAACTGATCGGCAGATGACGCCTGTTGCAACTTGGTTTCTCCGCGGTACCAGCTAGATCGCGCACGTCTTTTGTAGGGTTGGGTTCTTGAGAAGGAGGCCCCATGAAGTCGCCATCGTACCCATGATCGGCAAAGTACTCATCGACGTTGGCAAATGTATCGTCGTCGTTGTCGTCGTCGTCGTTCGGATCCTGTGCCATATGCATGTTTGGATCCAGTGGCATAGGGATGTCCGGCACCGTTGCGGCGGTCTTGCCATGGCTTGGCGCCGGCACGACTGGCGGTGTTGTCTTTGGGGTGGTGTCCCCCGCCCCCAAACGAATATGGCTCTTCGGCCAAAGCAGGGGCCAGCTTAGGCAGGCGCTGAGGGTCATCACATCATCTTCGTCGGCCCCGACGGGTCGAATCGGAGGTAACAACTCGTCGCAGCCTGGCAGCACCCGAACCAGTTGAACCCTATACAAGGTGGGTGGCATCCTAGTATTGTGGAACACGGGGTTGCCCGGTTGAACAATTTTTCCCTTGGCGACATCGACCAACTTGTTGTTCACGAAGTGCAGGAGAGTGCACGGAACGTCGGCGGCGCCCTGCGAAAACATGTAGGGCGTCAGGGATACCCAGTCAAAGGCAAGGAGATGAAGTCCTCGGCCGAGAGAGGCTTAATTAGTTACCGTGATGATGGCGTCGAGCTCAGCTAATGTCGAGGCACCGCCAACGGCGGGCGTGCAATTGACGGAGGGGCCGCTTGCTGCAGAGGTGTCGGCCGGCGTACACCCGGGTGCATTAAGCTCCCGTGCCGGCGTCGGAGACACCAATGCCGCCTCCGCCGAAGACACCAATGGCCCCGCCATCGCGTTCTGCGAGTTGCTGGCCGTGAAGCTGGGAATCGGGGGCGGCCCCTGTTGGCCGCCCGCAATCCACGCCTGCAACCCCTCAATCAAGGTAGGCACAATGGCGGTGATCGTCGCTCCTAGTTGTTGTTGCACTTGCTCTTGGACAATCTCCGGAATCCGCGCCACTTGTGCCTTGAGTTCTTGAACCTCGCGCGACTGGCTTTCCGAGCTGGTCTTTTTCTCCTTTCGCCCACCAGCGTTATAGTATGACGACCATTTTATGGACAAGCCTTTGCCGGCCACACGACCAGCTGACGACGGCTTACTGAGCTTATCCTTTTTTTTCATTACATTCAATGCCCTATTTAGAGTGGTGTCCCAAGGGTTGCTCTTAGTCGACCCCGCGCTACTACTTTCAGTCGCCTGCGGAAGGAATGTGAACCATTTAGAAATTTGGCTTCATTAATTAGAATGCAACCATATGGAGCTAATTACGCGGGGGTGTATTCCTTACCAGAACAAGCTCAAGCACCCTGGTCTTCGGATCCATGGTAAGCTCCTTTGTTTTCGGGTCCTTCTTGTACCGGGCCCTGACAAAGTTCCTGGTCTGCTTGTCACCGTATTTATCGAAGAGAGGCGGTAGGCCTTGCTCGGCACGCTCCGCCTCCTCCTTGTCCCATATAGGCTCCGCCACTCTGTAACCGCCGGGACCGAGTGTGTGTTCCACTAAGTTCAGCTCGCGCATTTCTTTCCCCCACTGACTTGATTCGGAGGTTGCGGTGCTCTCGCACTTGATCTTGAAGTCGTTGTAGTCATCTTCGGTGATCGAAGGATTTTTCTCCTTGATCTTCTCATAACTAAAACCTTTGTCAATCATTCTCTTCACCATGCTTTTCCAAGTAGACAGGGTCGTGCTCATCTTCGTGAGGGCGGCATTGTTCACTTTATTCCCTTTGAGGCTTGTGTTTTCAAATTCAGCGGGGAACTTGTATCGTTCGTGCAGCTTCGTGAAGAGGAGGTTGCGCAAATTCCCTCGGTCAGGATGCCTCAGGTTCTCGGTGTTGATCGAGACGGTGCTCCGGAGAATGCACCTGAGCTAAAGCGAGTACCCCTTGACTATTCGTTCGGGCGTCGTTGGATTCCCGTCGGAGTCCACTTCAGTAAATTCCTCCTTGACGGTGCGGAGCACGGTCGGGCGCCGGTCCTTCCGTTGCCTCTTCGGTTGGCTGCCATCTGTGCGTGCGCCGCCATCATCAGTGGTGGCATCCTCGGCGGCACCATCAGTGATGTCATCCCCGACGGCACCATCAGTGGGGTCATCCTCGGCGGCACCATCAGTGGTGTCAGGATCGGTGTCTTTCGCGGCGTCCTCATACAAGTGAGGTTGTTCCTCCATCTCCTGGGACAGCTCCTAGAATGCCTTGCTGCCCGAACCCCCGGCCTCATCGTTGTGGGCCATGTTTCTCTCTAAATAGGAAAAAAGTTTGGTCAAAAAGTTGGTTATTGTCAAGGAACAAGATCATGGTCTCTTCATTTAGGGTTTGTCGACACCGAGGCATCCTAAAAGCTAAGCTTTTATCATTGAGGGTTTTTCGACGCCGAGGCACCCTAAAAGCCTAAGCTTTCATCATTTAGGTTTTTATCGACACCGAGGCACCCTAAAAGCCATGGTTTTATAATTTATGGTTTGTCGAAATCGAGGCATCCTAAAAGCTAAGCTGGGAAGGAGAATTCTAAGTTGGGCCTAATCACTTGGCTCTATTACCGCCTATGGTTTAATGCAGCAAGAATAAAGGGGCAGTTGATCCTACTTAATTAAGTACTAAGATACCCCGGCCCATGCATTAGTCACAAGTACCCCATATGTCCTATTTTTAGCAAAGTCATGCTAAAATTCACGGAAAATTTCAGCATGACCTTTGCTGAAAATAGGACATATGGAGTACCTGAATTTGCCGGAACGGAAGTTAATCGACATTCCAACAAACTCAAGGGCTTCTCGGGGTACCTGCAAAATCATCACGACACGATGGACGGAGATAAAATCCAGCAAAAAGTTGCTCCAGGTTCACCAATTGACTGATACTCATGGATAAGCAAAGCAAACTACTACTACCAAAACAAGAACCAGACAAACTGATATATAATGTCAAGCATGTCTAATACCAGCAGTTAATTGTAGCTTTTGCTTTTCAGTGCCAAATTCTAGCTAGTACCAGCAGTTAATTAGGTTAATTTCCCACTGTTAATAACAACACATATTTTAGCTAGCTAGTACCAGTGCTATTATCCAGTAGTTAATTAGCTTTTGCTTTTGCTTTTCAGTGCCAAATTCTAGCTAGTACCAGCAAATTAACATCTAGCAGCAATCATTTTCAAATATATATATACAAGACAGTAGGTAAAAGGAATTTATATGTGCCCACTGGACATTTTATATTCGATTCGATGTACTTAATCATATGCCTATACTAGTTCCTTCACCAAGGTGCCATCATAATTAATTGGTGCAGAACTGAGCAACGGCCTGCAGTGCACCGCCGTCCTAAACCCTAACTTATTCAGACCCAACAGAGCACCAACTGTAATGAAACTATCTGCATCCGTGGCTCCGAACTCAAATAATAATGCACAGAGAAACCAACTGTAATGAAACTGTCTGCACCCATGATTCTAAACTCAATAATACAGCTTCATTGGTTATTGCGGAACAAGTAGGTATGTGTAATGGGCTGCTTGCTTCAGCCTACACACGCTAGCATGTTGTGTATTGTTCAGGCTTGAAAGTATATTAACAAAGACCAGCTGTTAAAACCTTTTGTTTCTTTTTGACAATTCCTAAAGACAGACAGGGGTAGATGCAAACAAGGACCAACTGTAATGAAACTGTTTGCATCTGTCCGCCCCGATGCTGTAGTATTGTTTAGTGCAGAACAAACAATGGGCCTGAACCTAGGCCGTGTACCGTCCATTATTATTCAGACAGACAGACAAGCTATTAAAAAACATGTTTCTTCTTCTCTACAAATCCTACAAACATACAGAGGCTGCAGCTGCAGCAACAGAAAATGCAGCAACAACGGAGCGTGACAAGCAACCAAGGGGGGCCAATTTCAAACTAAAAATGAAATATGCATGAAAACTTATGTGATTCACAACGTAAATTACCAATTCCAGCAACGCTAGAGCACTAGGAACTGGTTGTTCTTGTTAAAAAAACAGTATGACTAGTATGATTTGATGATTGAAATAGATGGAGGTGCCGTTAAAAATGCCAGGAGTGGGATTTTGGTCTAATGTTGTGGCCGTCTCAGCTTAGTGGTGTCAAATTTAGTCATTTCCTATGGGATTATAATCATCACTTTTAGCAAGAATTTATGGGATTAAAAATGATGTGGCCGTTAAAAACACCATCTACATTATTTGAATTTAGTCAGCACTTTTAGCAAAATGTTCACCACAGGATAATCCAATTTATGTACTGCTTATGTTACATTGGGAAATCAAGAATGTGGTGGGTTAAAATTTTCAAAGCCATTTACTCATATGGGATTATAAATTAACGAACTACTCCTATGGATAGTGCTAAGGAGTCTGTTTGGATACTTATCTCCAATCTTTTACGACAGAATACTCCTAGCCCTAGTCCCTAGAATATTCAGTCATAAGATGCTCAAATGTAGATGGTGTTGAGCATGCATGATTGTATCCTAGGGCAAATTTAGATGGTGCCTGACAATAGAGAGGGAGGGTGTATTTTCTGAATGAAAAAAGGGATGTGATACCCTGTAGTACACTGCCTTCCTTTTTCAAAGATGACATATTGTTGTGTTGCCTTCCTTTCTCTAACTGAATTTTTGCTCTAACTGAATTTTTGTTATAAACGAGACTAAGTATGACAAAAAAAATCAGCTTCTTCTTAGTCCTTGTAAGATATCAAGAACTGTCAATTTATCTGCACAAATTCAGAGAAGTTAACAAGTTATCTGGCCTCTTGATACAATTTTTTTTCATATCAAGAGCTGTCAATTTTACAGTAGTTTACACTGGATGATATACTCCTTATGCTTGCAACAACAGCAGCACGGGGATACAGATCAATCTAGGTTACCACAACAACACTGGAGATCAACAAGCAACAACAACATCGATCCTGAAAATCTAGATGAAATTGTATGCTACAAATTCAAACAAGAGTACCAATCCACACATTTATGGGTCTCTATTTATGCTCCTTTTCTGTTTATTATGCTTTTGTTTATGTTCGCAAGCTAACTGAATTTTATGAATGCCCATGTTAAATGAGAAGAAGGGGGGGTGGGAAGAAGGGAGAGGAGAATACCTTGGTCTTGGTCTCGACCTTGACGTCGAGGGACTGGACGCAGGTGGAGAGGGTGCCGGCGACGAGCTCGCCGGCGCAGGGGTTGAAGAAGTGGAGGCCCGGCTCGGCGAGGCGGAGGAAGCGACCTGATACGTCCAGAACGTATCTATAATTTCTGCTTGCTCCATGCCACTTTTGGGTGATAATGCTATGATATTTATACACTTCCATACACTTTTGATCATATTTGGACTAACTTACTAATCCAGTGCACCCCAGTGCCAGTTTCTGTTTTCGGCTGTTTTTGTATTTCAGGTTTTCACGTTACGAGAACTGCCAGGAAAAATCCAGAAAAATTATATAAAAAATCAGCGTTCCGGAAACTTCCTTACGCCCGAAGGACAGCCAGGGGGGCCACCAGGGCTCCAGGCGCCCTGGCGGCGCCCCCCTGGGCCGCGCCGGGGGGGCGCCTGGGCCCCCCGAGCCCCGTCTGGTGCCCCCCTTTGGCATACATTTAGAGCTTCCTTCGAAACCCTCGGAACGGGAACTCTTTTTCGCGATCTCATCTTTGTTCCGTCGCCGCCGCCACTTCCAAGATCGGGAGCACCAGGAGAACTCTTCCCGGCACCCTGCCGGAGGGGAGGATCACCACCGGGAGCTTCTCCACCACCATGGACGCCTCCCGGATGACTCGTGAGTAGTCTCCCTTGGACCATGAGTCCATGACCAGTAGCTATGTGATGTTCTCCTCCCGTTCTTGTGCTTCACTAATTAGTCCTCGTGAGCTGCCCTACATGATCGAGGCACATATGTAATCCTTATGCTGTTGCTATGATGAGTTTGCTGGGATCCGATGGATTATGAGATTATGTTCAGATTGTTCTTGAGTAATATATTTGATCTACCTCTTTTATATTTATGTTCATAAGTAATTCTTGCATGTTCTCCGTTGTTATTTATTGCTTTGGTCGAGTAGTAGGTAGTGCCTCCAAGAGGGAACGTTATGCTCGATTGTGGGTTCATGCCCCTCGATGACTAGCTTGAGTGACAGAAACATGAGTCTAGGGGATGTGCTATTGCCACAAGGGGGAAAACAACGGTGCTTGTGCCCGCGGGTGCAAGGATTGTTTACTTTACGCAAAGTTCTTTTAATGCAGTTGTCTGTTGCTTTGAGTTTACACTATGGGTGGGACTCGCAACTTAATACTAGCCAGATGTTCTGGATAGATATCTCAAGGTGGATGATTAGCAGTAGATATTGATGGATTTCGGTCTACTTACTTTGCCGTACCGCCCATGCTTTGAACCTCAACCTTTCTTGCAATGTAATCAGCATTGGTTTGCGCTCGTAGGTCCTGTCAATTGCCCAGCTGTAATTCGTTTACCTCACATAGCTGTTTTATCATCTTTTGGGAGAGAGACATCACTAGTGAACATCATGAGACTCCGGTCCATATTACCATCATTGATCACATCCGCTATTTACTTTTCGCTTTTACTTACTATTGCAAACATTATCTATCACTACTATCATTTGCGTTTCATCCTTTGTGAACTACAAGGCCGGAGGGATTGACAACCTCTCTGTACTCGTTGGGAGCAAAGTTATTTGTATCTGTGTGCAGGTCCACGTTGATTGCTAATATCTGGCGCCGTTAGCAGTTGACACCTACTTGTTGAACCTAGGAGTCTCTGGGGATTCGATCCTTGGCATCTTTGCTAAGGGAAAAACTTCCACAACACTGCATCTTACACCTTTCACTTGGGGTAACCAACGAGGGGTTAGAGGCCCATCAAGGATTTTTTCTGGCGCCGTTGCCGAGGACTCCACTCTTCAGGATAGGGGAGTTGCATGCTATCTTTTACCTTTGCTTTTTAGTCTTGTTAATTTACCTTTCAGTTTTTGCTTTAGTACCTTTTATCGAAAATCACAAAAATAGTTATCTTGCTTGCTTGCTACTATGGGTTCCACCGAGAACACCAAGTTGTGTGACTTCACTAGTCACAACAACGATGACTTTATCAGCACACCTATCACTACACCTGCTTTACTGAACTTAGTCATGAAAGATCAATTCTCCGGTGCTGGAGATGATGCTGCTTTACACTTAAACAACTTTGTTGAACTTTGTGATATGCAAAAGTACCAAGAAATAGATGGTAATATTGTTAAGCTTAAGCTTTTTCCTTTGTCCTTGAGAGGAGGAGCTAAAATTTGGTTTCAGTCTTTGCCTAGAAATAGCATAGATTCATGGGACAAGTGCAAAGATGCTTTTATTGGAAAATACTATCCACCTGCTAAAATTATCCAACTTAGAAGTAACATAATGAATTTTAAACAATTGGATAATGAACACGTTGCCCAATCTTGGGATCGTATGAAATCTCTTATCAAGAACTGCCCTACTCATGGTTTGACTACTTGGATGGTTATCCAAACTTTCTATGCAGGCTTGAACTTTACCTCGCGGAACTTGTTAGATTCAGCCGCGGGAGGAACTTTTATGTCAACTACACTTGGTGCTGCCACGAAGCTTCTCGATGAGATGATGACCAACTATTCCCAATGGCACACCGAACGCGCTCCAACAGGTAGGAAGGTAAACTCTGTTGAGGAGATTTCCTCCATAAATGAAAAGGATGACTTGATCATGTCTCTAGTTTCGAAGCAATCTTCTGTTGATCCTCGTTATGATCCTTTAGATTCTGTGATTGCTGATGCTTATAGGAGTAACTTTGGTAGTAATCCTAGACCGTTCCCCTCTAATTACTATGGGAACAACAATGCTTATCCTAACACCAAGAACTCCGTCCAAAAAGATAGAGACTTGCCTGGCTATGAGAAACTGCTAGAAATAGAGAAGGCCACTAAGAATTACATGCACACCCAATATGAACAAAACAAAACCTTCTCGAGGCAATTAAATGAGCATACTGCTATCTTGCAAGACATTAGTAGACGATTAGAGAACATAAATATTGAGATTTCTAACCTCCAGACTAGACTCACTATCACTGAGACCCAAGTTTCCAATATGTCCCACACACAAGCCACTTTGATAAACCAAATGGCAGCTAAACCCGAAGTGGTTGCATCCCTAAGGGAGGAAGAGGAAAGAATTAAGAGCCTTCCTACCCACCACACTGTTGCTACTATCCAAGTTGTTGAGGATATCCAAACTCTTAGCACCCAATGTACTCCTGGTCCCACTGGACCTATTAATGGTGATGCTATGACTATAGAAACTACCAAACAAGTGAACCTAAAGGACACCACTACCACTTTACTTGATGCTCGTGACCTTGATTTTGATAATTGCACTCTTACCGAAGTTATTGATTTCCTTCACAAGATGTCTAGAGATCCCCGCACTAGCACGCTTAACCTTGCCTTCACAGAGCATATCACTAATGCTCTCATCAAAGCTAGGGAGGAGAAACTTAGAGTAGAAGCCTCCATACCTAGAAAGCTAGAAGATGGTTGGGATCCTATGATAAAAATTAAATTGAATGACTTCTCTTGTTATGCATTATGTGATGTTGGTGCTAGTACCTCTGTTATGCCCAAGAGAATATATGATATGCTTAAATTGAAACATTATGATTCTTGTTCTTTTGGTGTTCGTCTCGTTGATTCTTCCATAAAGAAATCTTTGGGGAGGATCGATGATGTTCTTATTGTTGTCAATGATAATTATGTTCCCGTTGATTTCACTATTATGGATATTGAATGTGATCCTTCATGTCCAATTATTTCGGGACGTCCCTTTTTACGCACCGTTGGTGCTATCATTGACATGAAAGAGGGTAATATAAAATTTCAGTTTCCTCTCAAGAAAGGGATGGAACACTTCCCTCGAAAGAAGATCAAGTTACCTTTTGAGTCCGTTGTACGGGCTAGCTATTCTTTTGCTCTTGATAAAACTTGATCTCTATGCATTATGCCTAGCTTAAAGGCATAAAAGAAAGCACTTTTGGGAGGCAGCCCACATGAATAAAATTTTTATTTTTGCTTTTGTTGTGTCTTGATGTTGTTTACTGCTGTAGCATCATCATTGTATCTTTGCTTTTCATATTTGTGCCAAGTATAGCCTCTGATTGCTAGGAAGTTCAAAAGTTGTGAGGTGCTGTCCAGGAAACAGATTCTGTCCTTGGATAGAAAAAATCGTATAAAATCACCAGATCATCTTTTTGGTCTGAATTTTTTCGACAGCGTTTTCTATATAATTGTCTTTCGTGCCTCTGTTTTGAGTTTTTTGATTTGAGTTGCAGAAGTATCCCGAACAGATCAATTACTACCTGCTGTTCTGTTTTTCACAGATTCTGTCCTGTTTTGCCTTTCCTTCATTTTGCAAATCAAGAGCTTGCTTTTTCTTTGCAAAAACCTTTTGGCAATCTTGAAAAACAGTAGAACTTCAAGAATATCTTTATTTCCAGCAAGGTGCAATTATTTTATTAAGGGTACTAACCTCGCTAATCAGATTATGATGAGTTATGTATGAAGGGAGTTTTCAAGTGTGCGAGGGAAGATGATAAAAAGATTCAGGAGTGTCAAGCGCTCAAGCTTGGGGATGCCCCCGTACACCCCCAAGAAATATTCAAGGAGACTCAAGCGTCTAAGCTTGGGGATGCCCCCGTGCATCCCCTTCTCCATCAACATTATCAGTTCGTCTTTCGTTCCGCTATATTTTTATCACTTCATGTATTATGTGCTATGCTTGGAGCGTCTTGCTTTTAGTTTTCCTTTTAGTTTTTCATAACGAGTCGGAACTCAGCTTTCTTTATGTGGGAGAGAAACACGCTCCACTTCTACCTAGAACATAACATAGAATTTTCATGTCTATCTTTGTTGTGTGTGTTCTTTGTCTTTTAATAGCTACTATCATGATCTGCTCTTAGTATTCATGCTTATCTTTTCAAAGAGCTCTTGTTTAGTTGGTTGCTTGAACTCTCTTTAAATACCATGCTCACCTTATTAAGAGAGTTTGCTTCCGTTGCATTGGTTAATATGTCTATGATAAATATGCTACTTGCATAATGGTGCTTAGTAGTTCAGGTTTTCTTATGGTTAATCTCAAATAGCTGGGGG
>LR738710.1:791273612-791298574 GCA_902687465.1 Secale cereale | reverse complement strand
GCGGGGGGTCGGCGGCGGCGGTTGAGTAGGGGAGGTGCGGGGGGTCGGCGGTGGCGGCCGGTGGAACGGGGGGTGCTCGGCGACGAGGTGGACCGGATCTGGCGAGGTGGGATAGCGATCGAGATGGAGGGGGATCGAGATCGAGTGTCCATGAAATTCAAAAACATTCAAGAGTTCAAAAAGTGCCCATGAAATACAATCGAGAAATGAAGGCTACGATTTAAATACAATCGATCTTAGCTAGCTATCTGTTCACAATCTTCTTGCCCTTCTTTTTCGCAAATGGAGTTCTTCTGTGGAACGAACGTCCTTTAGGTAGGGTGGTCCTGCTTCTTCTTCTGGTGTATGCTGCTACTTCATCATCGTCGTCATGTTCGATCTTCGGGTCGCCGTACTTGTCAAAGTCTTGCTCATTGGCTACTCCATCCATTCTGATGATCTTCCTTTTGCCTCTCCTCACGACAACACGACTGGGCTTTGACGGGTCGGTAATGAAGAAGCATTGGTCAACTTGGGAAGCTAGTACCCATGGCTCATTTTTCGCGGTGACGTTTGCGCCCGCGGTCTTCGATTTGGCTTCGGGTATAACCATGGTGGTGAAATACCGGTCTTCTTTTAGGACGCTCTTGGCCCATCTGACACAGAACATCGGGACCTTCTCTCCAGCGTAGCTCGGCTCCCAGATCTCCTCGATCCTTCCGTAGTATCTGTCCTTGACGTTACCGGTGTAGGATTCCATCGTTACCCCGGAGTTCTGATAACCATCGCTCTTCATGTCCTTGGCCTCGGTGTAGAATGTGTAGCCGTTGATATCGTACACCTCATAGGTCATCAGGTTGTGCTCGGCACCCTGTGACAAGGCGAATATGAATTGTTCTTCCGCGGAAGAATCCTCATGTAAACGGTACGACAAAAGCTTCTGCTTGAACCAACGCGTGAAACATGAGTTGTGCTGTTTGATTATATCTCCGTCCGTCCTCTGTTGGCCTCAGTCATTGTACGTCTTCTCAATAAAGGTTTTGTGCTCTACCACCCAAGGATCAACCACGTCTATGTGTTGTAGCGCGACTAGGTTTGCTCTTTCAAAGTCGGCGAGTCGACCCTCGAAGTCGACATGCATTTCACAGCGACCCTCACGGTGACCCCATCCAGCGAGCCTGCCGAGGTGCCTGTTGACGGGCAGACCAACGGGGTTCTCGATGCCTAGATAATTCGTGCAGTAGGAGATGCACTCTTCGGTCAGAAAGCCCCTGGCTATACTTCCCTCTGGACGTGACATGTTGTGAACGTATCCTTTGATGACACCATTCATCCTTTCGAACGGCATCATGCTGTGCAGGAACGTCGGCCCGAGTTGGATGATATCGTCCATGATATGGACCAGCAGATGCACCATAACGTCGAAGAATGCGGGTGGGAAGTACATCTCAAGCTCGCATAGTATCACCACGATCTCTTCTTGTAGCCTTCTGAGTTGCCTCACGCCAACCGACTTTCGAGAGATGACGTCGAAAAAGTTGCATAGGCCAAATAGCGTTTCACGGACGTGCGCGTCCATGATCCCACGGATTGCAACTGGAAGTATCTGCGTCATCGGCATGTGACAGTCGTGAGACTTCATCCCGCTAAACTTCTGCTTCGCTGGGTCTAGGTATCTGCTTATCTTCCCCGCGTAACCGTAAGGAAGTTTTACTCCTACGAGGCAGGTGAAAAACTGCTCGATCTCCTCCTGACTTAGAGTGAAGCACGCGGGAGGGTAGTCATTTCCGGTCTTCTTGGCCTTTTTGTCTTTGCGACGACTTTCCGTGTCCTGCTTCGCCTCATCATCATCATCATCATCATCATCATTAGCGTGAAGCTCCTGCCTGATGCCCATTGATTTCAAGTCTGCCCTTGCTTTCGGCCCATCTTTGGTCCTCTCTGGCATGTTGAGCAGGGTACTGATGTCTACACACGCTTCTATTCTTGTAGACTATGTTGGGCCTCCAAGCGCAGAGGTTTGTAGGACAGCATCAATTTCCCTCAAGTGGATGACCTAAGGTTTATCGAACTCAGGGAAGTAGAGGTCGAAGATGGTCTCTCTCAAGCAACCCTGCAACTAAGATACAAGAAGTCTCTTGTGTCCCCAACACACCTAATACAACTAGGAGTTGTATAGGTGCACTAGTTCGGCGAAGAGATGGTAAAATATGGATGATAGGAGTGGCAAAGCAAAGTAATATAAATCTGTAATAAAAAGTGCAGCAAGCAAACAAGTGGTAAACGTGAGAACAAATGGTATTGCAATGGTGGAAACAAGGCCTAGGCTTCATACTTTCACTAGTGGCAACTCCCAACAACATTAACATAATCGAATCACATGATATTTCCCATAAAACATGCAAGGGGGACGCACCCGGAGGTCATTCCTTTGTGGTCAAGAGAGGACGAGAATTATGTAGGGCTACAAAAGCACACCTCAAAGTTCGTAGTTCTCAATCTATGGATTTCCCAATGTCACCCCGGCCATCCAAAGAGAGTACCACAATCACCACAACATACCTAAAGGATAGTCAAAGACAAGCACCAAGAGACTCTCAATCTTCAATCCACACACAAAAGAGGAAATCACTCATGAAAATATTCTTCTAATCCATGTCCAATAGACCGCTGTCACCTTGGTCTCGGGGATTATACTAGATAAAGACAAGTGGGTACATCAATCCAATACATAGAGGAAGGGGAAATATCATGGGATCACCCTAGATTAACATAGCCTATGATCACAACTAAGATCACATCATGGGAGAGAGAGATAACCACATAGCTACACGTACAAGCCCTCAGCCCCGGAGGAGACTACTCACAACTCATCCGGGAGGCGTCCATGGTGGTGGAGAGGCTCCCGGTGGTGATCCTCCCCTCTGGCAGGGTGCCGGGAAGAGTTCTCCTGGTGCTCCCGATCTTGGAAGCGCGGCGGCGGCGGAACAGAGATGAGATCGCAAAAAAAGGGTTCCGTCCTCGAGGGTTTCGGGACGTGGTGTAAATATATGCCAAAGGGGGGCATCAGCGGAGGTCAGGGGGGCCCAGGCGCCCCCCCGGCGCGGCCAGGAGGGGGTCGCGCCCCCAGGGCGCCTGGAGCCCTGGTGGCCCCCCTCTGGCCCTACTTTGGCCGCACGGAAGCTTCTGGAGCGCTGATTTTTTATATATTTTTCCCGGATTTTTTCTGGCAATTTAAGTAATGGGAAAACCCGAAATACAAAAATAGCAGAAAACAGAAACTGGCACTGAGGTGCACTGAGTTAATAGGTTAGTCCAAATATGATCAAAAGTGTATGGAAGTGCATAAATATCATAGAAATATCACACAAAAGAGGCATGGAGCAAGCAGAAATTATAGATACGTTTTGGACGTATCAACATCCCCAAGCTTAATTCCTGCTCGTCCTCGAGTAGGTAAATGATAACAAGCATAATTTCTGTGGTGACATGCTATTAACCATATAAGAACTTTTCACAGTCACATGACAAATGCTTACTGAGATAACGAATATGTAGTAATTAAGTTGCCTCATGAGAATATCACAAAGAACTGAAAGTTTTACAATACAACACTGAAACACTCAATAGATTTGTAGTGAGCATGGTGTGCAAACATGACAAAGTGATACCTCGCTTGCCCCCTTTAGTGAAGCAAAACATAAATGCAGGGGCACCTCCGAAGTTTAAGTGACGACTAGATACAATGATTTCAGAATAAACGATATCATAATCATGCAGAAGACAATGGTACTTTGGGACAATGCACATTACACTCAGAATGACAATCATGCTCTCAATAGTTGGTGCTTTGAAGAAAGAAGGTGGAGACTCTCGAACCATGGCTTTTGATGGCAAGGTTGAAAACCCGTGGTCGGAAACAAAGACAAAACATGTACCAGAGCTCTTGGTTTTTAAAAACAGAGGTAAAAATTATTTTTTTGAGAGATGCATATTTCGTCAACGAATGCTAGTAGATAACTCAATTACTTCTCGAGCTGGACAAGTTTCGAGGAACGGCTCCCGCACGAGGACGATCACATCCTCTTAATCTCCTTTGTTTATCACTGCCAAAGTTTTCTGATTTCTCATGAACAAAGCGTGAAGGAGGGTTTGTTTGTTGTATATTTTTTAATGAGCCGGGCGCACTCTTTGCCAGTTCCTTCTCATATTAGGGGTTTGCACATTAGACATGCAATCCTGGGGTGAAGCTTGTCCAACCTAAAAAGATCATGAATTAACTACTACTTCCTCATGAGCTAAAACAGAGGCACAAAAGAGAAATGCTTTTTTGATTAATTTCGAGATGGTACAAGATAGTCTTCGTTAGGAATGGCAGGTAAATACCATGTATAGGAAGGTATGGTGGACTCATATGGCATAACTGGTTTAAAGGATTTTGGATGCACAAGCAGTCAGTCCGCTTAGTACAGGCGAAGGTTAGCAAAAGACTGGGAGCGACCAACTAAGAGAGCAATGACGGTCATAATCATGCAGAGCGACAAAGCAACATTGAATCGGGCATGGAAGTTATATCGCTACTCAGAAATTAAAGATCATCAAGGCTTGATAGACTTTCTTTACAGTCTTAGATATGCGTGAGCATATGCCAAGTCAATCAAAATAAATTCTTGGAGGAAGATATCACTAAACCATACCACATCATAGGCAAACAAATCATGTTGGTACTCCAATAACACATTGAGAACCCCTCAGCTATTTGAGACTAACCATAAGAAAACATGAACTACTAAGCACCATTATGCACATAGCATTTTTATCATAGACATATCAACCAGTGCAACAGAAGCCAACTCTCTTAACAAGATAAGCATGATAACTCAAGAGAGTTCCAGCGACCAACTAAACAAAAGCTCTTTAAAAAGTAAAGCATGAAAACTAAGAGCTGAACATGATAGTAGCTATTGAAAGACAAAGAACACACACAGCAAAGATAGACATGAAAATTCTATGTTGTGTTCTAGGTTGAAGTGGAGCGTGTTTCTCTCCCACACAAAGAAGGCTGAGTTCCAACTCGTTATGAAAAGCAAGCAAAGCTAAAGAAAACTAAAAAGGAAACTAAAAGCAAGACGCTCCAAGCATAGCACATAACGCATGAAGTGATTAAAATATAGTGGAACGAAAGACGAACTGATAATTGTTGATGGAGAAGGGGATGCACGGGGGCATCCCCAAGCTTAGACGCTTGAGTCTTCTTGAATATTTCTTGGGGGTGCATGGGGGCATCCCCAAGCTTGAGCGTTTGACACTCCTGAATCTTTTTATCATCTTCCCTCGCACACTTGAAAACTCCCTTCATACATAACTCGTCATAATCTGATTAGCGAGGTTAGTACCCACAATAAAATAATTTTTCCCTACTGGAAATAAGGATAATCTTGAAGAGCTACTGTTTCTCAAGATTGCCAAAAGGTTTTTGCAAAGAAAAAGCAAGCTTAAGGTCTGCAAAACAAAGAAAGGGCAAAACATGACAGAATCTGTGAAAAACAGACCAGCAGGTAGTAAATAATTTTTTTCGGGGCACTTCTGCAACTCAAATAAAAAAAACTCAGAACAGATGCCCGAAAGCCAATTGTATAGAGCACGTTGTCGAAAAAATTCAGACCAAAAAGATGACCTGGTGATTTTATACGAATTTTTCTGTCCAAGGACAGAATCTGTTTCCTGGGCAGCACGTCACAACTTTTGAACTTTCTTGCAATCGGAGGCTAAACTTGGCACGAAGCTGAAAAATAAAGATACAATGATGTTGCTACAGTAGTAACAAACATCAAGACCACTAAAAACTGAAAGAACAAACTGAAAGCAAAGATAACAAGGGTTGTCTCCCTAGAGCTCTTTGTTTATAGTCATAAAGATAGGCTTAAGACTTTAATGATGCTCTCGTAGGAATAAGAGTTGAAGAACAAAAGAGAGCATCAAGAATCAAATACCAAACACATTTAAGCCTAACATTCTTCCTATGCATAGGAATATTGCAATAGAATAATTCATTGAAGCACAAAGCAATAAGCATAGGAAGACAAAACAAGTGCAGCTTCAAAACCTTCAACATAAAGAGAGGGAACTTGATATTATTGAAATATCTATAAGCATATGTTCCCTTCTCATAATAATTTTCAGTGGGATCACGAATAAACTCAACAATATAAGCATCACATAAAGCATTGTTACCATGATCCACATGCAAAAAGGTACTCTTACTCTCCACATAAGCATCTTTGGGGAGCCTATGATTAGGACTTCTTAGCATTAACGTTTTCAGTCTCCCCCAAGCTTGAGCTACGCTCTCTCCGTCATGAGGATAGAAATTATAAACATAATTCCTATTCTCATGGACTTCATGAAGAGGATAAAACTTGGAGTAAAAGAGAGACTGGATCTCTTCCCAATCCAGCAGGTGAGAGTCATCTAGTAGCCTATACCATTCCAATGCTTTTCCTTTCAGGGACAAGGCAAATAATTTCCTCATGACTCCATCTCTTGTCAAACCTAAAATCTTAAACAACTCACAAAGTTTTGTAAGTTTCAACAAATGAATACTAGGATTGACTGTCCCATCATAACGATCATTCATAATTATTTCAATTATCCCAAGTGGTATTTTGAACGGGATACATTCAGTAGGTGGAGGAGACTTCTCTACCACGGGTGTGGTAACGCGGCCTTCCCCAAGCAGCGAACTAAGATTGCGGTTTTCCATAAACATAACTAGTGAAACAAAAACAAGAAACAAAAAGATTTAATTACAAGATCTAGAGAAGGTACCTTCACTTACCTCACTTCCCCAGCAACGGCGCCAGAAATAGCTTGATGTCTACACACGCTTCTATTCTTGTAGACTATGTTGGGCCTCCAAGCGCAGAGGTTTGTAGGACAGCAGCAATTTCCCTCAAGTGGATGACCTAAGGTTTATCGAACTCAGGGAAGTAGAGGTCGAAGATGGTCTCTCTCAAGCAACCTTGCAACTAAGATACAAGAAGTCTCTTGTGTCCCCAACACACCTAATACAACTAGGAGTTGTATAGGTGCACTAGTTCGGCGAAGAGATGGTAAAATATGGATGATAGGAGTGGCAAAGCAAAGTAATATAAATCTGTAATAAAAAGTGCAGCAAGCAAACAAGTGGTAAACGTGAGCACAAATGGTATTGCAATGGTGGAAACAAGGCCTAGGCTTCATACTTTCACTAGTGGCAACTCCCAACAACATTAACATAATCGAATCACATGATATTTCCCATAAAACATGCAAGGGGGACGCACCCGGAGGTCATTCCTTTGTGGTCAAGAGAGGACGAGAATTATGCACGGCTACAAAAGCACACCTCAAAGTTCGTAGTTCTCAATCTATGGATTTCCCAATGTCACCGCGGCCATCCAAAGAGAGTACCACAATCACCACAACATATCTAAAGGATAGTCAAAGACAAGCACCAAGAGACTCTCAATCTTCAATCCACACACAAAAGAGGAAATCACTCATGAAAATATTCTTCTAATCCATGTCCAATAGACCGCTGTCACCTTGGTCTCGGGGATTATACTAGATAAAGACAAGTGGGTACATCAATCCAATACATAGAGGAAGGGGAAATATCATGGGATCACCCTAGATTAACATAGCCTATGATCACAACGAAGATCACATCATGGGAGAGAGAGATAACCACATAGCTACACGTACAAGCCCTCAGCCCCGGAGGAGACTACTCACAACTCATCCGGGAGGCGTCCATGGTGGTGGAGAGGCTCCCGGTGGTGATCCTCCCCTCCGGCAGGGTGCCGGGAAGAGTTCTCCTGGTGCTCCCGATCTTGGAAGCGCGGCGGCGGCGGAACAGAGATGAGATCGCGAAAAAGGGTTCCGTCCTCGAGGGTTTCGGGACGCGGTGTAAATATATGCCAAAGGAGGGCATCAGCGGAGGTCAGGGGGGCCAGGCGCCCCCCCGGCGCGGCCATGAGGGGGGGCGCGCCCCCAGGGCGCCTGGAGCCCTGGTGGTCCCCCTCTGGCCCTACTTTGGCCGCACGGAAGCTTCTGGAGCGCTGATTTTTTATATATTTTTCCCGGAATTTTTCTAGCAATTTAAGTAATGGGAAAACCTGAAATACAAAAACAGCAGGAAACAGAAACTGGCACTGAGGTGCAGTGAGTTAATAGGTTAGTCCAAATATGATCAAAAGTGTATGGAAGTGCATAAATATCATAGCAATATCACACAAAAGAGGCATGGAGCAAGCAGAAATTATAGATACGTTTTGGACGTATCAGGTACCAAGCAGACTCTCGCACACGTTCTTCGTGATATGCATGACATCAAGGCTGTGAGGCACACGGTGGATCTTCCAGTATGGCAAGTCTCAGAAAACAGACCTCGTTTTCCATACCTTCAGCAGCGGCTCTGGCGCCTTTCGCTTCTTTCCCGGCTCTGGCGCCTTTTGCTTCTTTCTCGGCAGTGGGCAATCTTTCCAATTTTCAACAGCTCGTCTATTTCCTCGCCGCTCCTTGTACGCGGGCGTCCTCGGGGTTCGGTTTCACCATCGAACAGATCCTTGCGTTTTCTCCACAGGTCATCGTCGCGAAGCCACCTTCGATGTCCCATGAACACGGTTTTCGAAGACCCGAGATCTCTATCTAGCTGGCGATACGTTGTGTCATCCATCCACCTGACGCATCCAGAAAATCCGTGGACCACATGCCCCGCGACATATCTGTAACCGAGATAGTCGTGCACCGTCGTGAGCAGTGCGGCTCTCATAGGGAAATATTCTTTCTTTGCGGCGTCCCACGTATTGGCTGGCGTTTTCCATAGCGTGTCTAGCTCCTCTTTCAACAGCCCCAGATACAGATTGATGTCGTTCCCTGGTTGTTTCGGTCCTTCAATTAGCATACTCATGTGAATGTACTTCCTCTTCATGCACAACTAGGGGGGAAGGTTGTACATCCACACAAACACAGGCCAGGTGCTATGTGTGCTTCTCTGGCTGCCAAACGGATTGACTCCATCGGTGCTCGCGCCCAGCACGATGTTCCTTGGATCGTTTCCAAATTTTGCGTCTTCGAAGTTCAACGCTTGCCACTGGCTCGCATCCTTAGGGTGACTCGGCATCTTGTATTTTTATCTATCTCCGGATCATTTGCATCATCTTCTCGCTTCTTCTCCTCCCAATCCGCGTGCCAACGCAGGAGCTTTGCTACCTTAGGGTCCGCGAAATACCGCTGCAGACGAGGAGTGATCGGAAAGTACCACACCACTTTTCGAGGAGCTTTCTTCCTCTTCTTGTATCGAGTGACGCCGCACACCGAACATATGGTAGACTCTGCGTGCTCATCCCGATAAATGATGCAATTGTTCATGCACACATGGTATTTCACGTGCGGTAAATCCAGAGGACACACGATTTTCTTCGCCTCCTCGAAACTGGTCGGGCACTTGTTCCCCTTGGGAAGACGTTCGTGCCAGAATGACATGTTCTCGTCGAAGCATGCGTCGGTCATTTTGTGTTTTACCTTCATCTCCAGAGCCATGAGCGTTACTTTCAGGCGGGTTTCCTCGGGCCTGCATCCTTCATACAATGGAGTAACCGCGTCTATCTCTAGTTGATCCATCTTGGCTTTCTCTCGGGCGGCAGCTCTTGCGTTATCCGTCTGCTTGAGAAGCAGCTCTTGAATATGAGGGTCCTGCACCCAGCCCATCGATGGTCCAGCGTCGTCTGCTCCGCCGGCATGATCATCTTCATGATCATGCCCGTCGTCTGCTCCGGCATCTTCCTCATCATCATGTCATGCATCTTCTACATGATGACTGTGTACAGCATCACCGTCGTGATCATCTGCTGGAGATTCTTCGTCTTCTCGCCCGCCCGAGCCGCGGTGGTTGTCTTGCTGCCCTTCCTTATTTCTTGCCCGGCCCCCATGGACGACTTCGTAGTCATCTTCATCACCTTGCCACCGATAGCCATCCATGAAACCACGCAAGAGCAGGTGGTCCCGCACCTGCCCGGAATCCGGGTCCGCAATAAGGCTCTTCAGCTTGCATCTTCGACACGGACATCTTATCTCTGTCTCATTCTTTTGAAGCATCTCGGCCTTCGCGGAGCTAAAAAAACCTATTCACGATGCCTTCGGTCATCGTGTGGACCATGGTCACCTGCGGGGTAGAGCAAAACGATATTTTAGAACCAAGAAAAAATTTGGCATGACTTCCCCTAAAAATAGGACCAAAAAGAATGCTTAATGCCAAAATTCTCGCCGAAACGGAAATGAATCAACATTCCGGCAAAATATTGGCAACTATCGCATTTCAAATACCGGTACACCTGCAAACACAAACATATATGCAACACCACAAACATATGCAACACCACAAACATACATAGATCTAGCTAGGCCATAAAAAGTGCATGTGCACATTGTTGGAGGGAGAACAACATAAAGATAGCTTCCCCCTTACTTACCTATCAAAAAAAGGTAATTTAACCACTTAATTTCAATGAATCTATGGTGGAAATGAGGTGACAAAGAGGAGGCACCCGAGACAAGCTTTGGAGGAGGAGGTGGAGAGAATGAAGTGAGGAGAAAATGAGTGGGTAGGAGTGACTGTTCAAAATATCTTGTTGGGGCCCACTTACTAATGGCGCACCACCTCCAAATGCGCCATTAGTAACCCAGGTTACTAATGGCGCACCTGTTGGTGGTGCGCCATTAGTAGTTTTGCAAAAAATAATAATAATAAAACATACTAATGACGCACTGTGGCACAGTGCGTCATTAGTAGTTTTGCGAAAAAAGAATAAAAAATATAATAAAAAATAGTACTAGCGCACTATGTGACTGGTGCGCCATTACTAGTTACAACTAGTAATGGTGCACTCTGTCTGGATGCGCCATTAGTATGTTTGGAAAAGAAAAAAAAATTGATACTAATGGCGCATCATGAGCTCGGTGCGCCATTAGTGTATTCAACACTAATGGCGCACCAGCACGTGATGCGCCATTAGTATATACTAATGGCGCACCGCATGTCTGGTGCGCCATTAGTGTCCATCCTATCTATAGCCCTTTTCCTATTAGTGCCAAGTTAATTATGACTTTTCTTTCTCCCTATAGAAGAAATAATTGCTTTTTATTGGCGACTCAGGTGCGGGGTTCGCCAGATCTCGCACATCGGCAGTGTGTAGCTATATGTTTAGGCCCCTATTAATTTAGGTTTTGATCGTTCAACGTCTTGGCATCAACTACGGAATAAAGAAACTCCAGATCTTTCTCTAAAGAGACGCCTTGCTCCATGGTCAATGAGGGACTTGAGAACGAGTTTGTTCAAGCGCGGATAGTGTGGCGGCGGTGTAATCCATGTGGTGGGATTGTGTCCCTGGGCCTCTCTGTTCGTTTGCTTCAGTGTCGACGTGGAGCTTGGGAGGTAGACCAGGAGTGGAGGCAGATAGTGGTTTGCGTCATCGGCATCTAGAAAATGGTGGATGTGTGTTGTATTCATGGTTTTATCCTTCGATATCTTCATCGAGGGGGAGGGTTCCTGATCTGGAGTTTGATGACGCATCAATGGCTTCATCTTTCGTAA
Organism: Secale cereale; assembly: GCA_902687465.1. Taxonomy (NCBI): domain Eukaryota; kingdom Viridiplantae; phylum Streptophyta; class Magnoliopsida; order Poales; family Poaceae; genus Secale; species Secale cereale. The sequence goes on along the minus strand of LR738710.1, from coordinate 791,286,960 downwards.
GCTACTTTGAAGGTTCGAAAAGCCGTGTATCAACCCCTAACTTCTTACGCCACATCAATTGAATCGCGAAAATTGATTCCCCCACTATTAACCTATGTACGGATCCCACCCGGATCAGGTATGCTACAGTCGTTGCTTCTCTGCTGCTAAAACGAAAGTTCGGTCTCCGGGCTGATAGATCGATCATTTGCATCTCACAACAAAGTATGAAGCACCAAAACATTGATATGAATTAAGTTATTTGGATACCGTATGGATTGCCCTCCAAATTACTTGTTTACCCCTAAACTTGAGGTACTCCTTAGCTTAAAGAGGTGGTACCCCCTCGTATTTTGTTTTGGACTGCAAATTAAGATCAACCGTTGGATTGAAAGAAATGGAGGGTCTGTATTCACTTTAGGGTACCGTAAAAGAACTCGTTGTAGCAACGACATTGCCTATGACTGGTGAGCATGGGATACCGCCTTACCGATGCTCCTTCGTTATTGTTCTTATCCCATTCTGCGGACTTCTATAATGGTTGTGACATGCCGTTTGGAGCTCGTCTAGTGTCGATGGAGCCTAGCTACTTGGTATCCTCTCTCTATTTAGAAGCCACTCCTCGAAATCGGGGAGTGGTGATGTGAGATGGCTAGGGTCACGGTGGAGAGTAAGGAAGCGTTTCATTCTAGGACAAGCGCTCACTTAAGCTGGTCCAGCAAGGACGCGAGGGATTTGGTTTCTGAGCGAGCTCGCCTTGTTACCAATGGTTTCCAGAAAAAAAATTGGGGTTGAGCGAGCGAGCCGATTTGGCTCGCCTCGGTTGGCAAGGCTGGCCTTGTCTAGCGAGGTAAACTGGTGAGGGATCCATATGCTCCATAAGGTGTATTTTTCCCCCTCTTTTGGGTGGCTTGCGCCTAGCCCATACGATTGTAGGTGACAACTATTTCTTTCCAATAATGTCTCTTTTCTACTTACTTCACATAGAAAATGCCCTTTTTGGTGTTCATATTAATATATCAAAGTCGTGGAGCTTGTTGGATACGAATTGCTACTAGTTCTATTGTTCTCCTTTTGACTTGCAAATTATGCACGGGGCGCTTATCCACAAATATATGCCCCATTTTTCTTCAATTTCTTCCGATCCCGAAAAGTCCATTTTCTCTCCGCCGCGCGATTTGACACTGAATCAGACGATTCGCGCTAGCAGCTGAAATGAGAGACGAGGTAGATGCCTTGCGTGTCACACCGTTTCAGCAACAAATTAAGCTGCGGAGGCAGAAGAAAGAAGAAACGCACACAAAAAGGATAGCCCATACTGGCTGCGATCTCGTAGACTTTTCCTTCCACGGTTCTTTTGCAGATTGGAGCGGCATGTGATTAGCGACCAGACAATATAATGCTGCATGATTTGCAGTTTAATACGACGGGGCGTACGGAATGTTACACAGACAAGCTGGTTATTAGGCTACACAGACAAGCTGGTTATTAGGCTGCTGCCAATGCATTGGTGCTTAGACCCCTTCCAATGCAAAGGTGCTTAGATAAGGTGCTAAGTGTATTTAACAGCTTAGCAATTCAACTCCCCAATGCATAGGTGCTTAACTTGTTGTTGCTAAGCCCACTTTATTAAATGATTTAGCACCTAAACTCTTTCATGCATTGGTCAACTTCTTTAATTTAAGTAGTTTGCCTAGGTTCACGCGATTGGCATTGGTTCTTTCTGGGGTCACCAAAGTGCTCTCTCTCCTCTTTAGAGCAAGTACAATAGAGCTGAGTCAGCGGGCTATAAGAAATAAACTAATATATTTCTGCTTAGTTTGAGGAAAGAGAAGAGTACAGAGAAAGTAAGCGGACTCTTCGTGAACAGGCCAGCTCTAGCACGCGCTCCTAGGCACTTTGTGAGAATGAAATGTGAGACACATAATAAAAAAGTAGTACACTCTTTTGATCTACTATTGTACATGTTGGCTATAAGATAGGCTGTAGATGACATGGCATTGGCTTATAGCCAGCAGCTGGCTGTACTATTAACCATGCTCTAATTGTTGTGCCATGTCATTTTTTAGCTTATGTGGCATGCTTAGCACCTGTCCATCATGGAGCACCGAGAAGGGCCTTTGATGAGGTGCTAAGCACATTAAATAGCTTAGCAACTATACTCCCTAATGTAGTATAGCTTATAGTTGCTAAGCTTACTTCATTTAATGATTTAGTAACTAAAGCTCTTCTTGTATTGGTGGGCTTTCTTCCTTTAAATGTTTTGTCTAGGTTCACGCACTTAGCATTGTTTTTTTCTGGGGTCACCACACTCATTTCTCTCCTTTTAAATAACATATCACATCAGATTTTTTACCTACGTGGAAGTCTTAGCACATGTACAAGGTGGAGCATTGGGAGGGGCCTTAGTGTAAGTGCGACGGGACATTGAAATGTTTAAGCAAACGAGCTAGTACTCCAACACTTGTGCGAGTATATTCTTCCCCGGCACGGTATATTCACAGGAATATGCAGCGTGACAGGCACCATTTCTTACAGGGAGCGCCTGGGAAACCGTGGAGGACATAGCCAGCTGGTTAAGTGGAGATCAGTGGCAACTATGGCGGAGCATATTCCCCTAATGAAGCTAAGATCGACAAGATGTCAATCATACTTGTAGCACCTAGCAGACCCTAACAAATCCAAATTATAGTAGTACTGTACTTTTCATCACCTAGAACTGTAGCAACCGACCCGTACAATATTACAACTGCTCTGGGACCGCAAAGATCTAGCTAATTCCCATTTCAGGGTAAGCGCAAGCAGGAACGTCTGTGCGCGCCATGTGTGTATGATTGAGCTGCGATGTGATTGCGTGCTGTGGAGCGACTTGAACGGTTGGCAGTTGCCGGTACATTGTCTGTTTATCACATGGTAGCAGCAGCAGTCACCATCTCGGGAGAAGTAAATTTCTGATACCCTAGAGCCCAAATACGTTCTTTGTAATTTACTCCCTCGGACGAGTATTCATTTTTGTCGGCCTACAAAGCTCAAGTTCTTAGACACCCCTATGAAATCAATGGGATACTTAGTCTTAACACAAAGAAATTCAAGATATTAAACGATGCATATAGATCCGCCCGTTACCGCTGAATCTCATCGCTCTTGTGTCGTCCGACCAGTCAACGGTCACCAAGCCATCACTGATGAAACCTTATCATGTGCTAGCTCTCATCTGCTAGCGGTAAGCCATTTTGCACCCGTGGGCGCTAAACCATTATGTAGTAGTGTATTAGAGCCGAAATGTTTATTCGGAATGAGGTTCTTGCCACATGACCTTCTCATTAAGAAGCTTTAAGAGCCACTTATACAGTAGGCTTCTGTCGTTTAACCTTGAGTCTTGGATCCTTATACAATTCAGCTCTCTTATCCGACAGAGCCCTCCTAACGTCAAACCTATCCTAGAGGTTGATCTCGAACTGAGAGTTCCGACGCATCCCATTTCTAAAAGTTGTCCCCATTCAACTACTAGTGCCAGACTCATCATGATGCCCATTTTTGCTCTCCTCTTAAGACTTCCATATTGTAACTGTATGTGATTGTCTCACACTACCACACATCTCTATTGCAGTTCAAGCATTGGTTCTGCTACATGTGAAAGCTAGTTATTTATAGACCGGGTATGAGTGTAGACTTGATTGCTTCACCAAACTTCATGTTCCAGATGTTGCCTTTTTATTTTATTTTTTGCGAGATTAGTCATTTATGGGACATAGAGTGTAGTTGTTTAGGCATTAAGGCATCTTCGATTTATGCAACATCCTGCTTGGCTCCATCTGGTTGTACAAATGGACATGGTATGAGAATACGATCATGGGCTAAAAAAAATGAGCATGTCCCCGAGTCTTTTTCTGTATTGCTTCCCCTCTGTTTCTCATGTACAAGTTCCTTCTTCCTTGGATACACTAGGATTATGTTTTCACCAAGTAACGAACCATTTCCAAATACAGTCCCCGAAACCTTTTTCCATTTGAATGCACCCAATGCCTCCAAAATTCCTATAAAATGTAGATTCTGGAAGGGAACACAACCCATTTTTATATATCATACTCCCTCCGTTCCTAAATATAAGTCTTTGAAGAGATTTCACTATGAACCACATACGGATGTATATAGATGCATTTTAGAGTATAGATTCACTCATTTTGCTCCGTATGTGATTCATAGTGGAATCTCTCCAAAGACTTATATTTAGGAACGGAGGGAGTACTAGTTATCATATAATGAAATGCAAATACCTATGGACATTCAGTTATATATGTGTTGAAAACCAATAACACGTGAAACGCAGGCAAGTTCAAAGATGAAAACCTTCATGTGGCTGCTGATCTTTGATTTTATTTTCTAAACAATGAGCCTCCTCATCTATTTTCATTAAAGAAACCGCCAACTGTTTTACATCATAAAAAGGGAACAAAGAAAATGCTGATCTTCAATTATACTTTGAAGGTTCAGCATGCCCAGATTATCTATCCCGCTCTACCTTTGGTTGTTTTCCCAAAATAGCCCAATGCCATGATTTGCAAGCTTGCCGCTCCAGGAAGAAATTCCCCTCCGTAACATAACATTCTTAGCCAGGCAGGTCACAATAGCACGATACATGAAAATAACCCTCCAAAACGATAGGACCACTGACGTTGCAGTGTCAGTTGGTTGGTTTTTATCATGTATCACAAGATTCTCAATGGACGAGCTTCAGTGTCCAAGATCCACTCGTCGAAGGATACAACTGATGGAGGGCAGAAGAATAGCTAAATGACATTTACATTGGCAAGTTTATCGGTTCATGTCTGCATGTTCTGCTGCAACTTGGAAGGTTCGTTATCTTTTGTTTCAGTGGCGATTTTCCTTATTCTAGTGAATCATCGGGATATCATCTGGAAACTATAAGGATTCTACGTACATGCCATCTTTCCTTGATTATTGACCAAATCTGGGCTCCATTATGTAATCTCCATATATTCAAAGTTCTTATGATTTATAGACAATGTACATCAGAGTAAGAGAAGGGGAGCAAGCTATGGAGTTGGCATTGCAAGCTAATTTTTACATTTTTATCAGGTAGAGGCTCTCTTTGTGATCTTTTAATGTGTGTTGAAATGAGCGGCATCTCTCGTGCAACCTGCTTCCCAAGAAGAAGGCCATTGTAATCAATCTTTGTTAGTTCGAGTGTTACTTTTTGACCGGTAGATGATCTTCGTTTTGAACCGATTCGTGAAATGAGACAAAACATATGCTATTGGCATGAAGGACATTAAAATCATTGTTGCCATTTAGTTTCAAAAGAAAAAGGAAAGGGGGACAATTGTTGTCATTACATTCCTGTAAGAGTTTGTCGAACGAACCACACTCCTTCATAGATGTCAGGAGTCCATGATGAAAAGGGCTTGGGGAATGCTTGAACCCAACTCCCACGGTGTTCACCTGAGATATTTCATGTTGTCTCTAATCCCCTTAGCGAAACCAGGGCCCTACTTTTTCTCAAAGAAAACCAGGGATCCTCTTAACTAAAAGGACGCTACTTTTTTAGATGAGACGGTGTATGTGCGTATAGTTTGAATATCCAAATTTGCTCGCACACTGATTCCAGTTGACAAAGCAAGGCGCGCCTTTGCATTCAATTCCTTATGACACTGGACGTCGCCCTTGCCTTCAACTCCAACTAAAATTTCCAATGCATCCCATTTCCAAAAGATGTCCCCATTCAAGTATCGGTGCCTCACTCATCGTGCTGGACATTTTTGCTCCTTTCTTAGACTTCCCCATACTGCCGTTATGTGTGATTGCCTCAACACTATCACACACACCTACCTCAACACTATCACACACATCTACCGCACCTCTCTACTGTGTTTTTTTTTTTAAACGCCTCTCTACTGTAGTTGCCTCAATAAGAAAAGCACATCTACCGTAGTTTCGAGAATTGCTTATGCTACATGAAACATGAGGAAGGTAGCTATTTATAGACTCTATCTGAGTTCAATTGCACACTTCATTGCTTCACCAAACTCCACATCCAGCTGTTGCCTTTTATTTTCTTCCTTGCGAGTGTGGCCATTGCTTTTTCCGTTTCTTTTCTTTTTTTGCAGAGGTGTGGTTATCGCCGGGGAACTAACATCTTGGCATCACGTTTGGTTTGATTATGGATGGTCGCTTGTTCATTTTAATTTCACATCTTTGCAATGAATATATTACTCACCAAGTAGCACAGAAAACAGTCTGCAAATACAGGCCCATATAACATATCTTTATCTCTTAAATGCAGCAAGTGTCTCCAAAAGTCCTAACAAAATGTAGATACTGAAAGGAAACACAACCCTTTTTATATATCATATAATCAAAACAATAAGGATACAACTCCATGAGACCCATGAAAGCAACAACCTATGGACACTAAGTTACATATGTGTTGCAAATCAATGACCCACAGAGCGGAGGCAAGTTCGAAGATGAAAACTTTCATGGGGATGCTAATCTTCGATTATACCCTGAAGGTTCAGCATGCCCCAGATTATCCATCATGCTCTACCTACAATTTGTGTTGCCTAAATAGCCTAGTGCCGTGATTTGCAACCCTTGCCGCTGCAGGAAGAAATTCCCGTCGTAACATAACGTTCTCAACAAGGCAGGTCACAATCACACGGCGGATGCAAAAATCATCTGCTCTGTTGCTCAGGCCTACCCCTGTTTCCCTTGCTTCCTACCAAACGGTCGGACCACTGGCGTTGCAGTTTCAATTGACTGGCCGTTGCTACCATGTGTCGGAACGATTCTCAAAGGGTGAGCTTCAGTGTTGAAGACCCACTCGTCGAAAGATACGACCGACGGAGGGGAGAACAGCAGATAGAGGTACTTGAGCGTCTCTGCTAGGAAGAAGGTCTGCATCTTGTCGTCCTTTTCACCACTATTCACCTGAGATCGAAACATTGCAGTAAGTTTTGTGTAGTGTAAGGCAGGTGTTTTCAGCGGGGAAATTCGAGGATGGAAGGTGCCACTAAGAACTTACATCTCTTAGTCCCACATATCCAGATGCTATGCGGGAGTTCTTCTCAAATGCCTGGAATATGTCCCATCCCCAATCTTGGTATGTTTTGTTCCCCGTAAGGCGCCACAGGTACATAAGTGATTCCACAGTCTCTGGTCTCAGGATATTCCATGACGTGCCCACGTTCATATCCTATGAAGTTGGAAAGTACCACTAGTTGATGATATTATTTTTAACAAAAGAGTTGATGCCATCGTACTGGATTGCTAGAAAGAAGATAAGGGCCCACACACTACCTGTCCAGCGTGGAAATAATAATTCTCTCCAGCCAACTTTGTAGGAGTTGTTTGGTAGAAATTGTAACAGGTCCGGGCAAGCTATAAAGAGAATAGGAAAAGGAAATCAGATGGGCAAACAGAACAAAACCATATGCAATAATTAGAAATATTGGATACGGAATGAGATTCCTTAAGAGGATTTACCTCTTCTGCCAGATTCATAATTTGTTTAGCTTTTTCAGGCCCATAACCAGAGGCTCCAAGTGCCAGCATACCAGGGGCGAAGCATGCAAGTTCATCCATCTGTGTCGGTCACAAGCTGAACCAGTCAGAACTTTAGAGAGACAATGCCAGATAAGCTTTAGAAGGCATCCTGCTGACAATCAGCAGAATGGAGATTCTTTACCTTGTGAGACAACGAGCCACCACTTTTCTCGCAGATATATGTGTAATTAGAGGGTGTAGTTTGCCTGGTCAAGCTTATTAAACCTTCCATTGATGTCTCCCACATTTGTCTGAGTAAAGCACAACGAATGGAAATATTAATCACGTTACAAAGCAGAATAAATGGACTTTTCACTAAAAATGATGAAAAGGATTATGATGAATTGTGAAGTCAGGTCTGCACCTGTAATGTTTTACGCTCTCGGTTTTATTCCCCTGAATCCAGACCTTGAGCAAGTACTCGTAGAAGCTGAAACGCGCATGCAAATATGAGTTCTTTTTATCTTTTGGAGTCAATACCAACCGAATATGTGATAACAAATTATCCATGGTCCAATAAGATAGATCAAACTTGCTTAACAATTTGCACAAAATATTAGTACAAGGTTGAATGGCAAAAATAGAGCACCACTATTTGAGGAAGAATATATCTTGGTTCAAATACTAGGACAAATAGCATTACCTATCTCCCATAGCACCGAATGTTATTGTTGAGTATGATGCTTGTCCTGACTGAGGATTTATGTAGATAGGAAGTAAGCCGTCACTTGGATATATCTTCTGAAGCTGTCGGATGACATTTTCTGCCTAGAATCATATTTTGGCAACAAACATGAGAGATCAATACTGAAAAAAAGGGCCAAGAAAGAAGACATATAGGATGGATTTGAATGTATAAACATGCCAGACATACATGAGAATTTTACTACTCCCTCTGTTCACTTTTATAAGACGTTCAGACAATTCAGACAGCACACAGAATAGTTCAATGTTAGCTGTCCAAAGCGTCTTATAAAAGAGAACGGAGGGAATAGCAAAAAATAGCAGTAGATTGGCACTACGAATCCAACAAGAAAACTTCCCACTCTTGAGTGTGGCTGGTAGCTATATTTTGCACAAAACTAGCTACAACACTTAGTAACAAAGAATTGTCCAAGCAAATTACATAAAATTGGTACGATGAATGAAATACTAACCTTCAGCTGATACTTAGGATCTCCGGTTCTCTGGGACAAAGCTATAAATTCAAGTTGCTCCGTTCCAGAATCCGCAAGGATACTATCACCCTGCAGAAATAATAAAGCATATGATTCATCGTCCATTAGAGAAAACAAAATAGGTTCAGGTGAAATGTGTCAATATTTGATAGTGATTCTCAATGGCAAGTTGCACCACAGAGACCAACGCTCAGTAGCATGTTAATGACTTGTGTATTTGAGCATTGAGGCTTGAGATGGATTTCTAAGCCTTGGTATAAAACTGAAGCTTACTGGTGTGCTGGTAAATAAACATGATTGTAATATTTGTGTGTTGGGAGGAACTTGCAGCGGCAGTAGGTACTTAATGGAAAACAGAGCATCAGTTACTCACGTTGGTCCATCCAAAATTATGAGCTCGGCCATGAGCTAAGTTGATTGAATTATAAGGGATACCAGATGTTGTATCCCAGGCAGGTAACAATCGGTCAGCAATATCCTTCGCCTTTTCGAGAAATACTTCGTCACCCGACATATCATATGCACTGAGGAGACCTCCAACAACCCTAAATACAAATAGATAACAGAAGCTTAGACAGTTAAGCTAGTAAATCATAACGTCATAGACCTGTGCAGCCAAATATCTGCAAGAATACTATAACAAAGATAAACCTTGTAATGCAACCTTATGGTCGTTTCAAAAACGCTTGCGTCATAATCCTTGTCAAAGCTTAATGACTCTGCCACCCAGCTATTATCATGAAATGGACACAAGTCAGATCCAGAGAATGACATAAATCACAACAAAGTATTCAAATGGCTGCAAGGAATACTATGATGTGAGATGATGCAAAAGAAACGGAGATCTAATACATTAATAAAATATTAGTCTTTTATTGCATGGATAGAACAGATGAAAGCCATGAAACCAATAGACTGCCCAACAAAAAGATACTCAAGACTCTTCGGATTATCATGTAACATAGAGGGAATATATGGACATATGAATGGACAAAATACATAAATGCCCAATAAGCCTTGTAATAGCCATGCGCCTAGACAAGCCCCCTTGACCACCCCTGAGGGCCATGAGAACTATGGAATTGCTAGAATCATATCCTACTAATTGGATTAGTCCAATGCATATTTTTACATTAGGAGGTTCAAAGTAGCATAGCCTAATTAGTTAGATGCATATCTTTATGCTCCAGTGGACCAGATAGAATCTGTCTTTACAAGATTGGTAGCTTCATTAGATATCCTTGTTGGGTGGCCAGCTATACAAGCAGTGTTGTTATCTCTTGGCTCCTCCTTATGGTGCGCCTTCCATCAACAGGCCGACAAGCCACTGGGTACCAAGGCCATCCAATTCGGGTATATAATGAGCTTACTTTCCAAATTAGGAAATTCATATCTATACATCATGTAATATAAAAGGACATGATGGCACAGCTTTGTGTACAGAACTGAACTTTCATAAAAGCAAACTAAAATCAAATGCCAATTTTGGTAATGGATGAAATGAAAGAACCAGCTGCAGCATTTTGTAATCTCTGCATGTTTCGATACAAGTGGAACTCACTCTCTGGCCTTCTGAAACTCATCTCTTAGGCCCATTATATACAGGGTATCTAGCGAGTCCACAAGGGTTGCCCCGAGACCACCAAAGCTATTAACACCATTCTTTGATTGTGGCTGAAAAGGTGAAGAACGAAAACATTGTAGAGTTCGAGACAAATTGAAAATGAAAACAAATTATAGAGCAGAATTACTAAGCATACCTGAAGCTCATCCATTCCCCATGCATACTTTACATAGGAATTCCAGGCATGGAGCATAGCCTCCTTAACCTTTTCCCTTCTTTCATTATTAATAGGATCAATCTCTACAAGATCTTTTCTGGGAATTTCAATTGTTGGATTTTCTTCCAGTTGAACACCAGCTTTCCTTAACTACAGAGAGAGAAAATGCGCTCAATTTTCAAAGGAAAAACAATAATGTTGATTAAAAGGAAGAAAGAAAGTAAGCCAGTATGGAAGTCACAAAAATTGCAATAGTACATACCTGACCTTGCAACTGATTTATTTCATTTTGTAATCGGGAAATCTCAGACTGCAACACAAGAAAACAGAAATTACATTAATACAGTAAATAAGGTTGAAAAACAAGCAATGAATAATGAAATATAAAATGACACTCGATGCCTTTCTTCAAAAAAAAAAAGAGAGAGAGAGAAGCTGAACTGCATGTCTACAGAGTACAGATGGTACCAAATAAATGAAGCGGCAAGAACACATTTATCAAGTGCATCCCAAAACCTCATCATTATTCATTCACATTTAGCAGCCGTAGTTATCATGCCAACAAGCACAATTCAACTTGGTCGCATGCTTCTTTTGGATAGCACTAATTATACTGATGCTCAGGTTCTTAAGCTTTACATTTGACAAGGAACTCAAGTGATATAAGAATGTAAGAGGTATATGCATATTTAAGAAAGATTTATATTAGTTGAATTAAATCAAATAATTTGTCACCGTACAGCCATACACACGCAACTCCCGACTATACCTACTGATCACAGTAACAGTGGCAATGAACTACAACAATCTAATGCCACACTATACCTTGCCATACGTGATGACGTCAAATACATGAGCCGTTACCAAAATTTCTTGACTGAATACTATACCTTCATTCACTCTCACACAAGAAGGGCACTACAAAATTAGAGAAAAGACCAAATAAATAGCATTTCTAACTAGCAGATGGGATATCAACCTTACATCCGATTCAGATTTCACTCATCCGATTACTAAGAACTGGATCAACTTAACTAGCATATCTAACACACAGTAGTATAAATAGTACAGCTCACGTGTCGCTACTCACATCCACCAAATTATTTAATTACTCATAACAAGTACCAATGAATATTTGTATCTCGCCAAGCTTAAACCAATATGAGTCTCTACATGACTACACTAACATAATAGGGCAATCACAGTTACAGTCGCTCCTCAGAATACAACAGCTATTCAACAAACAGTTTCACTACAAACCACAATCATAAAGTTGCATGTATTGTTCTAACTAGTATTCAGTTTTCCAAATCTACACCATGTAGTAATTGAGAAACATGGCAAGGTCTGGATTATTCCCCCGGATTAACTAAAACAGTTAAGGTCTTCCCGCCTGAGAAAAATCTAAGCTGCTAAAGTACCTCACTGTAGACTGTACCCATATTCATCCTACTAATTCTAGGATTGGAAAGACGCACAATTCTCCACCAAATTACAGTCAAAGCTGGAAAGAAACCTAAGCTAATACCAATAATCGTTACAGACGTATAGTTGAGCTGTAGCCCGGTGGTCCCTCATAAGATCCACTCGCTCAAAAGATCAAATCTCAGACAAAAGCGTCAAGATTCAAACGGAACGCCAGATCCTCGGCAGAACCTCTCCCAAATGAACCCCAGATAGGCAGACGCAGCATAAGCCTAAAACCCATTTATCCCGACGGCTCTAACCACCAGTCGTCATCGCTACACCCAGATCCAGCAACCAACAGCGCCGCGACGAATTCGAAGCTACTTGGCCGCAACAACCAAATTCAATCAGATCCCCGGGGTTCCGACCCGGATCAGGGGAGAATTCTCCGGGGGCGAGAGGGGGGAGCGCACCTCGTGCTCGCTGACGAGCGATTGGCGGTCCCAGAAGGCGAAGGTGGCGGCGACGAAGACGAAGAAGAGGAGCGCGAGGCGCTTGGGCCGCTTGAGGTAGTAGGCGGGGTTGAGGTACCGCCACGCCCCCGACGAGGAGGAGGACGAAGACCGGCGAGCCATGGCGGCGGCCGCCTAGGGAGTTCCGGCGAGAAGGTCGCGGGGACGGAAGCTCGTCGCCGTCTCCCTCCGGTGACGTCGCCGGGGACGCGCGCGTGTGCGTGCGGGCCGGTCGGTCGTGCTGTCCCCGCGTGGATGTGTGTGTTTCAGTGTTTTCTCTGTCCGTCAGTGTTTGACAGTTTGAGGGTCTCGGCGGTCATCGCTAAATGTGGGCCCGGCTCTACTTCCGGTAAATAACCACTTCAATACTAGAGAAAAGCAGCGAATACCATGCCTTAGGCCTTGTTCTGATCTCCTCCCACTCCAAGCTTCACAAATTCCTGAAGCAGATACGAGCAGAACAAAATAGCAGCAAGAAGCTAGCTTTAGGAAGCTAGCATCGACCGCACTGCAAAATCGTGAAGCAGACTCGGCCCAGCTCCACCGATCCGGAAAGCTAAAGTTGGCCGATATTACAAGTGAACTGCCACCGCCAAGTCATACGAGCCGAACCGGTACGCTCGATCTATTTGATCGCTCCTCGTTCCCTCGCTCGTGCTCCCTCGCTGCTCCTCTACAAGGCCAATTTGGGCTGCCTCCAGTCGGCCCAACTAGCCCGAACAGGCCACAGCCCTCCTAGCTGAGCTGTAGTGACGCAAGAAGCTGCAAACCGAGCCGAACATATTTTTCATCGCTGGTTGGAGTGAGAAGCTACTCTGAGAAGCTGAATTTGGGAAGTTAGAGGAGATCGGAACAGGCCATTAGTTTCCTCTTTATGAATAATCTTACTGCCCTTAGCTAGAAATGCAAGAACTGTCCCCCCCCC
>LR738710.1:791203004-791273547 GCA_902687465.1 Secale cereale | reverse complement strand
CCCCCGCGCGTGAAAAACTCGATGCCTCGGAGAGGAGATTAGGGTTGGAGGGTGGACTTGTGGGCGCGCTCGTTGAGATCGTTGGTGAGGCGTCTTGAGAAGCCGATCGGGGATTGTTGGGATTCCTGATAGTGGTCGGGGCAAGGAGCCCCTGTCGCCTACGACGACGAGGGCAAAGTTAGCGAAGGCATTGGGCAAGTTGGGGATCTCGGAGGAGGAAGCAACGTCGCTCGTTCTGGATGATTGTGAAGAGGAGACAGATAAGTGGATGCTGGCAGGCAAGGTTCTTCATTGTCACACCTTCCACATCCAAACCATCTCGAGTGCTCCGCGCCCCGTGTGGGGAAACCCTAAGGGACTATCCTTCTGGCCTGTTGGGGATAATATTTTCGTGGCTGAATTTGCTAATCAGAGGGATCGTGATCGTGTATGGGCTTGTTCCCCATGGCATGTGAGTAAGAACGTTGTAATTTTGTCGGAGTTTGAGGAGTGTATGAGGCTGTCGGGATTAAAATTCGACAAGTTACAGATGTGTGCTAGAGTTGTTAACCCCCCTTTCAATCTGCGTGATGATAAATGGAGCAAATCAATTGCTAAAGAGATTGATCAGCATGCAACTATGGTTTAGTTTGGTCAGACTGCAGGGTACTTGAGGGCAAGAGTCACAGTAGAGGTGGACAAGCCCTTGAGGAGATGGATATTGATTGAATGAAAGAGGAGAAAGTGCATGGATCCGTATGACATACAGTATGAAAATGTCCCTCACTTTTGCTTCTCGTGTGGTCGGCTAGGGCACGTCGACTTGTATTGTCCGACGCCTGGGACCAAAGACGAAAAGGGTGATCTTCCTTTTGGGAGGGGTCTGCACGTGCCGAAGGATTCTAAGAGGTCAACATCGAGTGAGAGATCCAAGTGGCACATAAAATAGTAAGGCAGAGACTCACAATTCCACCTCGGATGCAGATGGTGGTACGGAGGTCACATCCCCATTGAAACCGAGCACTCAACAGAACAAAAAAAAGGGTGGACCCCAGGGCCCAAAACAAGTTTACAGGAAGGTTTAGATGCCTCTTCTTATGATCTCAAGTCATAATGAGATGGTGGCAGGTGTTGGTGATCCAAACTCACTAGTAGAGGGTAAGGAGGATGAACATGATTCAATAGTTAGTGGGGCGAGATAGATGAACCAAAGAAGAAGAAACCCACACCAACTAGCTTTGAAAATTTGGCAGAGGCTGCGAGTCAGCCCCGCACGGGACAATGAGTTGCCTGATCTGGAACTGTCGGGGGCTTGGGAACCTTGGGGCAGTTCGCGAGCTTCATAATATCGTGAAGCAAGAAGTGCTCGGTCTCCTTTTTGTTATGGAGACAAAGATAACAGCAACATGAGTGGAAAGCTTACATAAGTTGTTGGGTTTTGTGGGTTGTTTTGTAGTTAACAGTGTGGGACTTAGCGGATGGATTGGCATGTTTTGGACAGCTGATTTCGATGTTTAGTTAAAGAACTATGGTGCCGGCCTTATAGATGTTATGGTGCGAAGGAAGAATGACGTAGCTAAGGTATGGATAGTAACTGGTTCCTATGGAGCTCCACGGGCTGAGGGTAGACATCATAGCTGGAGATTCATGAGAACACCTTTTGCAATTCAGCATGAAGCCTGGATGTGCATCGGAGATTTTAATGAAACGTTGATTGGTTCTGAGCGCTTCTCGAGAACACCACGTCCCGAGAACATCGGAGATTTTAATGAAACGTTGATTGGTTAAGAGATTGTCTGTTGTGCCTTTGGGGTGCCCCCTGCCCACGTGTATAAAGGAGGGAGGGAAAGAGGCTGGCCTCCTAGGGCGCGCCAAGAGTAGGGAGTCCTAGTAGGAAACCCTTTCCTATTCGGAGTACCTATTCAGAGTAAGAGAGAAGGAAAGAGGGAAAGAGAGAGGGAGTAGGAAAAGGCAAGGGGGTCGTCGCCCCCTTCCCCTAGTCCAATTCGGAGCCATGGGGGGGCACCTCCCCTTGGCATGCCTCCTCCTCTTCCCGTATGGCCCAATAAGGCCCATTACTTCTCTCGGTGAATTCCTGTAAGTCCCCGGTACTTCGAGAAATACCCAAATCACTCGAGACATTTCGGATGTCCGAATATAGCCTTCCAATATATGAATCTTTACCTCTCGACCATTTTGAGACTCCTCATCATGTCCGTGACCTCATCCGGGACTCCAAACAAACTTCGGTCATCAAATCACAAAACTCATAATACAAATCATCATCGAACGTTAAGCGTGCGGACCCTACGGGTTCGAGAACTATGTAGACATGACTGAGACACATCTCCGGTCAATAACCAATAACGGAACCTGGATGCTCATATTGGCTCCTACATATTCTATGAAGATCTTATCGGTCAAAACCGCATAACAACATACGTTGTTCCCTTTATCATCGGTATGTTACTTGCCCGAGATTCGATCGTCGGTATCATCATA
Source organism: Secale cereale (assembly GCA_902687465.1). Lineage (NCBI taxonomy): Eukaryota > Viridiplantae > Streptophyta > Magnoliopsida > Poales > Poaceae > Secale > Secale cereale. Next base: position 791,271,066 of record LR738710.1, on the reverse strand, counting down.
CATAGTTCAATTTCGTTACTGGCAAGTCTCTTTACTCGTTCCGTAATACATCATCTTGTGACTAACTCATTAGTCATTTGCTTGCAAGGCTTATTATGATGAGTATTACCGAGAGGGCCCAGAGATACCTCTCCGACACTCGGAGTGACAAATCATATTCTCAATCTATGCCCACACCACAAACACCTTCGGAGACACCTGTAGAGCATCTTTATAATCACCCAGTTACGTTGTGATGTTTGATAGCACACAAGGTGTTCCTCCGGTATTCGGGAGTTGCATAATCTCATAGTTAGAGGAACATGTATAAGTCATGAAGAAAGCAACACTACAAAAAAAGACACATCCGTGACATTTTGGGCCGAACGAAACTTTTTTCTGTCATACTTATGACAATAGTTGTGACAAAACACGGTATCATCATAGATGTGGTGGGGTCCTACTTCTATGACAAAAAATCATGACAGAAAATGGGCTTTTTGTCCTGGGCGGGCCGGAGACGTAGCTGCATGACATTCTTTGGGCCGTACATAACGGAAAAAACAGTGGTAGAAGCGAGGGCGAGGAAAATATCGGGGTGTTCCCGGTTACGGTGGGTGGTCGGGGCCGAACGATGCGTGTTTCTCTCGTACACGCACGCGCATGGGTGCAAGGCGTTGGGCTCTAACTGAACCCGAGCGAGGCGTTGGGCTCTAACTAAACCCGAGCGATTGCACTGCAGGCTACGTGTTACTGAACCCGAGTGATCGATCGATGGTTGTTAACTGAACCCGATCGAGCGATTCCTTCGCTACTGCTGCTAACTGAAGCCGATCGATGCTGCCTCTGCATGAACAGTGAGCGTTGCTGGGGGGTTTGAATGAACAGTTGTCGGTGGGGGTGGCTGAACAGGACCACGTGGTGTTGTCTCTGCATGAACAGGACCCCGTTCGATCGAGCCGGTTGGGGCTGCATGAACAGGACCCCGTGGAGGGCTGCATGAATAGGACCACCCCGTGGAGGGCTGCATGAACAGTAGACGGTGGAGGGCTGGATGAATAGTAGCCCGTGGAGGGGTGGTTGAACAGGAGCCCGTGGAGAGGGCTGGTTGAACAGTAGCCGGTGGAGTAGCGCGCGGTGGAGGCTGGACAGTCGCAGGTGGAGGCTAGAGGAGGTCGACGGTGGATGAACAGTAGCCCGTGGAGGCTGGAGGGGGTCGACGGTGGTGATGAACAATATCCCGTGGAGTCCCGTTTTGCGGTACGCCACACCCCTCCGGATGAACAGGACCCCCGTTCCGACCGTAGCGATCCAACACAAATCTGTCTCCTCCGTTTTGCGGTACGCCACACCCCTCCCGATCAACAGGACCCCCGTTTCGACCGTAGCGCTCCAACACAAGTCCGTTTCCTTCGTTTTGCGGTACACCACACCCCTCCCGATCAACAGGACCCCCGTTTCGACCGTAGGAGGTTCATTTCCTCCATTTTGCAGTACGTCAGTCCCTTCCCGATGAACAGGATCCCGTTTCGAACGTGGCTGGTCGAACACAAGGCTGTTTCCTCCGTTCTGCGGTACGCCAGGCCTCGTTTCCATTGGCTGTTCCATCCAAGCCCTCCCGATGAACACGACGATGCATTCCGTTCCGACCCAGCCGGTTGGCTCCCCATGAACACGACGACAACGTTGTTTCTCCGTTCTGATCCAGCCATGTACATGAGCCCTAGCCGTACGTATGCGCGAGTAGGCGTTCGAGACCCTGCCCGTATGTACGTATGTGGCCGTATTTTCTTTCTTGCACACTGGCCACTATACGTACGTGTACATGCTACGTGCGCGCCTCTACTACGACACATGCGTGCCTCTACATCGACCAGTATGTACGTACACGTTCGCGACCAGAATGAGAACGCTACGTACGCTTCGACCAGGTGGGTCCTGTTGGGGAACGTAGTATTTTAAAATTTTCCTACGATCACGCAAGATCTACCTACCAAATGCATAGCAATGAGAGGGAAGAGTGTGTCTACGTACCCTCGTAGACCGGAAGCGGAAGCGTCAAGTGACGCGGTTGATGTAGTCGAACTTCTTCGCGATTCAACCGATCAAGCACCGAACGTACGGCACCTCCGCGTTCAGCACACGTTCAGCTTGATGACGTCCCACGAGCTCTTGATCCAGTTGAGCTTCACGGGAGAGTTTCGTCAGCACGACGGCGTGGTGACGGATATGATGTATTCACCGGCGCAGGGCTTCGCCTAAGCACTGCGACGGTATGACCGAGGTGTGTTTCTGTGGAGGGGGGCACCGCACACGGCTGGAACAATTCAACTTGTGTGTCTTTGGGTGCCCCCTGCGCCCGTATATAAAGGATCAAGAGGGGAGGGCCGGCCGGCCTCCTATGGTGCGGCTAGGGCAATCCTTCTAGGAATAGGATTGCAATCCTATTCCTAGTAGGAGTCCACCAAGAAGGAAGAGAGGGAAAGGAAAAGAGGGAGAGGTGGCGCCCCCCAATCCTAGTCCAACTAGGATCCCTAGGTGGGGCGCCGGCCAGCCTCTATGGGCTGCCTCTCTCCTTTCCTCAAGGCCCACTATGGACCATCCCCCCTCGTAGGGGGTTCCGGTAACCCCCTCCGGCAATTCAGTTAAATCCGAAACTTTTCCGGAACACTTCCGATGTCCGAATATAGTCGTCCAATATATCAATCTTTATGTCTCGGACATTCCGAGACTCCTCGTCATGTCCGTGATCTCATCCGGGACTCCGAACTACCTTCGGTACATCAAAACTCATAAACTCATAATACCGATCGTCATCAAACGTTAAGCGTGCGGACCATACGGGTTCGAGAACTATGTAGACATGACCGAGACTCATCTCCGGTCAATAACCAATAGCGGAACCTGGATGTTCATATTGGCTCCTACATATTCTACGAAGATCTTTATCGGTCAAACCGCATAACAACATACGTTGTTCCTTTTGTCATCGGTATGTTACTTGCCCAAGATTCGATCGTTGGTATCTCTATACCTAGTTCAATCTCGTTACCGACAAGTCTCTTTACTCGTTCCGTAACACATCATCTCGTGACTAACTCATTAGTCTTTTTGCTTGCAAGGCTTATTATGATGTGTGTTACCGAGAGGGCCCAGAGATACCTCTCCGACACGAGTGACAAATCCTAATCTTGATCTATGCCAACACCACGAATACTTTCGGAGACACCTGTAGAGCATCTTTATGATCACCCAGTTACGTTCTGACGTTTGATAGCACACAAGGTGTTCCTACGGTATTCAGGAGTTGCATAATCTCATAGTCATAGGAACATGTATAAGTCATGAAGAAAGCAATAGCAGTAAAACTAAACGATCATAGTGCTATGCTAACGGATGGGTCTTGTCCATCACATCATTCTCCTAATGATGTGATCCCGTTGATCAAATGACAACTCATGTCTATGGCTAGGAAACATAACCATCTTTGATCAATGAGCTAGTCTAGTAGAGGCATACTAGGGACATACTGTTTTGTCTATGTATCCACACATGTACTAAGTTTCCGGTTAATACAATTCTAGCATGAATAAAATACATTTATCATGATATAAGGAAATACAAATAACATCTTTATTATTGCCTCTAGGGCATATTTCCTTCAGTCTCCCACTTGAACTAGAGTCAATAATCTAGATTACAAAGTGATGATCCTCACACCCATGGAGTCCTGGTGCTAATCATGTTTTGCCCGTGGAAGAGGCTTAGTCAACGGGTCTGCAACATTCAGATCCGTATGTATTTTGCAAATCTCTCTGTCTCCCTCCTTGACTAGATCGCGGATGGAATTGAAGCGTCTTTTGATGTGCTTTGTTCTATTGTGAAACCTGGATTCCTTCGCCAAGGCTATTGCTCTAGTGTTGTCACAAAAGATTTTCATTGGACCCGATGCACTAGGTATTACACCTAGATCGGATATGAACTCCTTCATCCAGACTCCTTCATTTGCTGCTTCCGAAGCAGCTATGTATTCCGCTTCACACGTAGATCCCGCCACGACGCTCTGCTTGGAACTGCACCAACTGACAGCTCCACCGTTCAATAAAAATACATATCCGGTTTGTGACTTAGAGTCATCCGGATCAGTGTCAAAGCTAGAATCGACGTAACCGTTTACGACGAGCTCTTTGTCACCTCCATACACGAGAAACATATCCTTAGTCCTTTTCAGGTATTTTAGGATGTTCTTGACCGCTGTCAAGTGATCCACTCCTGGATTACTTTGGTACCTCCCTGCCAGACTTATAGCAAGGCACACATCAGGTCTGGTACACAGCATTGCATACATGATAGATCCTATGGCTGAGGCATAGGTAATGACTTTCATTTTCTCTCTATCTTCTGCAGTGGTCGGGCATTGAGTCTTACTCAACTTCATACCTTGTAATACAGGCAAGAACCCTTTCTTTGACTGATCCATTTTGAACTTCTTCAAAATCTTATCAAGGTATGTGCTTTGTGAAAGTCCAATTAAGCGTCTTGATCTATCTCTATAGATCTTGATGCCTAATATATAAGCAGCTTCACCGAGGTCTTTCATTGAAAAATTCTTATTCAAGTATCCTTTTATGCTATCCAAAAATTCTATATCATTTCCAATCAGCAATATGTCATCTACATATAATATTAGAAATGCTACAGAGCTCCCACTCACTTTCTTGTAAATACATGCTTCTCAAAAGTCTGTAAAAAACCATAAGCTTTGATCACCTCATCAAAGCGTATATTCCAACTCCGAGATGCTTGCACCAGTCCATAGATGGATCACTGGAGCTTGCACACTTTGTTAGCACCTTTTGGATCGACAAAACCTTTTGGTTGCATCATATACAACTCTTCTTTGAGATATCCATTCAGGAATGCAGTTTTGATATCCATTTGCCAGATTTCATAATCATAAAATGCGGCAATTGCTAACATGATTCGGACAGACTTAAGCATCGCTACAGGTGAGAAAGTCTCATCGTAGTCAACTCCTTGAACTTGTCGAAACCCTTTTGCAACAAGTCGAGCTTTGTAAACAGTAATATTACCGTCTGCGTCGGTCTTCCTCTTGAAGATCCATTTATTTTCGATGGCCTGCCGATCATCGGGCAAGTCAACCAAAGTCCACACTTTGTTCTCATACATGGATCCCATCTCAGATTTCATGGCCTCAAGCCATTTTGCGGAATCTGGGCTCATCATCGCTTCCTCATAGTTCGCAGGTTCATCATGGTCTAGTAACATGATTTCCAGAACTGGGTTGCCGTACCACTCTGGTGTGGAACGTACTCTGGTTGATCTATGACGTTCAGCAGAAACTTGATCTGAAGTTTCATGATCATCATCATTAACTTCCTCACTGATTGGTGTAGGAATCACTGGAACAATTTTCTATGATGTACTACTTTCCAATTCGGGAGAAGGTACAATTACCTCATCAAATTCTACTTTCCTCCCACTCACTTCTTTCAAGAGAAACTCCTTCTCTAGAAAGGATCCATTCTTAGCAACGAATATCTTGCCTTCGGATCTGTGATAGAAGGTGTACCCAACTGTCTCTTTTGGGTATCCTATGAAGACACATTTCTCCGACTTGGGTTCGAGCTTATCAGGTTGAAGCTTTTTCACATAAGCATCGCAGCCCCAAACTTTAAGAAACGACAACTTTGGTTTCTTGCCAAACCATAGTTCATAAGGTGTCGTATCAACGGATTTAGATGGTGCCCTATTTAACGTGAATGCAGCTGTCTCTAAAGCGTAACCCCAAAACGATAGTGGTAAATCGGTAAGAGACATCATAGATCGCACCATATCCAATAAAGTACGGTTACGACGTTCGGACACACCATTACGCTGTGGTGTTCCGGGTGGCGTGAGTTGTGAAACTATTCCACATTGTTTCAAATGAAGACCAAACTCGTAACTCAAATATTCTCCTCCACGATCAGATCGTAGAAACTTTATTTTCTTGTTACGATGATTCTCTACTTCACTCTGAAATTCTTTGAACTTTTCAAATGTTTCAGACTTGTGCTTCATTAAGTAGATATACCCATATCTGCTCAAATCATCAGTGAAGGTCAGAAAATAACGATACCCGCCACGAGCTTCAACACTCATTGGCCCACATACATCAGTATGTATGATTTCCAACAAATCAGTTGCTCACTCCATAGTTCCGGAGAACGGAGTTTTAGTCATCTTGCCCATGAGGCATGGTTCGCAAGCACCAAGTGATTCATAATCAAGTGATTCCAAAAGTCCATCACTATGGAGTTTCTTCATGCGTTTTACACCAATATGACTTAAACGGCAGTGCCACAAATAAGTTGCACTATCATTATTAACCTTGCATCTTTTGGTATTAATATTATGAATATGTGTATCACTACAATCGAGATCCAATAAGAATAGACCACTCTTCAAGGGTGCATGACCATAAAAGATATTATTCATAAAAATAGAACAACCATTATTCTCTGATTTAAATGAATAACCGTCTCGCAACAAACAAGATCCAGATATAATGTTCATGCTCAACGCTGGCACCAAATAACAATTATTTAGGTCTAAAACTAATCCCGAAGGTAGATGTAGAGGTAGCGTGCCGACGGCGATCACATCGACTTTGGAACCATTTCCCACGCGCATCGTCACCTCGTCCTTAGCCAATCTTCGTTTAATCCGTAGTCCCTGTTTCGAGTTACAAATATTAGCAACCGAACCGGTATCAAATACCCAGGTACTACTACGAGCATTAGTAAGGTACACATCAATAACATGTATATCACATATACCTTTGTTCACCTTGCCATCCTTCTTATCCGCCAAATACTTGGGGCAGTTCCGCTTCCAGTGTCCAGTCCCCTTGCAGTAGAAGCACTCAGTTTCAGGCCTGGCTCCAGACTTGGGTTTCTTCGTGGGAGTAGCAACTGTCTTGCTATTCTTCTTGAAGTTCCCCTTCTTTCCCTTGCGCTTTTTCTTGAAACTAGTGGTCTTGTTAACCATCAACACTTGATGCTCCTTCTTGATTTCTACCTCCGCAGCCTTGAGCATAGCGAAGAGCTCGGGAATTGTCTTTTGCATCCCTTGCATATTATAGTTCATCACAAAGCCTTTATAGCTTGGTGGCAGTGATTGAAGAACTCTATCAATAACACTATCCTCGTCAACTTTGCAACCAAGTTGAGTCATATGATTGTAGTACCCAGACATTCTGAGCAAGTGTTCACTGATAGAACTATTCTCCTCCATCTTGCAGCTGTAGAACTTATTGGAAATCTCATATTTCTCAATCCGGGCATTTGCTTGAAATATTAACTTCAACTCCTGGAACATCTCATATGGTCCATGACGTTCAAAACGTCGTTGAAGTCCCGGTTCTAAGCCGTAAAGCATGGCACACTGAACTATCGTGTAGTCATCAGACCGCGACTGCCAGACGTTCAAAGCGTCTACATTAGCGGGAGGGGGCTTGTCACCTAGCGGTGCTTCAAGGACATAATTCTTCTGTGCAGCAATGAGGATAATCCTCAAGTTACGGACCCAGTCCGTGTAATTGCTACCATCATCTTTCAACTTAGCTTTCTCTAGGAATGCATTAAAATTCAAAGGAATGGTAGCACGGGCCATTGATCTACAACAACATAGATATGCAAAAACTATCAGGACTAAGTTCATGATAAATTAAAGTTCAATTTAATCATATTAATTTAAAGAACTCCCACTTAGATAGACATCCCTCCGGTCATCTAAATGATCACGTGATCCAAATCAACTAAACCATGTCCGGTCATCACGTGAGATGGAGTAGTTTCAATGGTGAACATCTTATGTTGATCATATCTACTATATGATTCACGCTCGACCTTTCGGTCTCCAGTGTTCCGAGGCCATATCTGCATATGCTAGGCTCGTCAAGTTTAACCCGAGTATTCTGCGTGTGCAAAACTGGCTTACACCCGTTGTATTTGAACGTAGAGCTTATCACACCCGATCATCACGTGGTGTCTCGGCACGACGAACTTTCGTAACGGTGCATACTCAGGGAGAACACTTATACCTTGAAATTTAGTAAGGGATCATCTTATAATGCTACCGTCGTTCTAAGCAAAATAAGATAAACATCACATGCAATCAAAATATGTGACATGATATGGCCATCATCATCTTGTGCTTTTGATCTCCATCTCCAAAGCACCTTCATGATCACCTTCGTCACCGGCGCGACACCTTGATCTCCATCGTAGCATCGTTGTCGTCTCGCCAACTATTGCTTCTACGACTATCGCTACCGCTTAGTGATAAAGTAAAGCAATTACATGGCGATTGCATTTCATACAATAAAGCGACAACCATATGGCTCCTGCCAGTTGCCGATAACATTACAAAACATGATCATCTCATACAAAACCGTATAACTCATCATGTCTTGACCATATCACATCACAACATACCCTGCAAAAACAAGTTAGACGTCCTCTACTTTGTTGTTGCAAGTTTTACGTGGCTGCTACGGGCTTAGCAAGAACCGTTCTTACCTACGTATATAAAACCACAACGATGTTTCGTCAAGTATGTGCTGTTTTAACCTTCACAAGGACCGGGTGTAGCCACACTTGATTCAGCTAAAGTGAGAGAGACAGACACCCGCCAGTCACCTTTAAGCAACGAGTGCTCGTAACGGTGAAACCAGTCTCGCGTAAGCGTACGCGTAATGTCGGTCCGGACCGCTTCATCTCACAATACCGCCGAAGCACAGTATGACACGCTGGTAAGCAGTATGACTAGTATCGCCCACAACTCATTGTCTTCTACTCGTGCATATCATCTACGCATAGACCTGGCTCATGATGCCACTGTTGGGGAACATAGTATTTTAAAATTTTCCTACGACCACGCAAGATCTACCTACCAGATGCATAGCAACGAGAGGGAAGAGTGTGTCTACGTACCCTCGCAGACCGGAAGCGGAAGCGTCAAGTGACGCGGTTGATGTAGTCGAATTTCTTCGCGATTCAACCGATCAAGCACCGAACGTACGGCACCTCCGCGTTCAGCACACGTTCAGCTTGATGACGTCCCACGAGCTCTTGATCCAGTTGAGCTTCATGGGAGAGTTTCGTCAGCACGACGGCGTGGTGACGGATATGATGTATTCACCGGCGCAGGGCTTCGCCTAAGCACTGCGACGGTATGACCGAGGTGTGTTTCTGTGGAGGGGGGCACCGCACACGGCTGGAACAATTCAACTTGTGTGTCTTTGGGTGCCCCCCTGCCCCCGTATATAAAGGAGCAAGAGGGAAGGGCCGGCCGGCCTCCTATGGTGCGGCTAGGGCAATCCTACTAGGAATAGGATTGCAATCCTATTCCTAGTAGGAGTCCACCAAGAAGGAAGAGAGGGAAAGGAAAAGAGGGAGAGGTGGCGCCCCCCCCCCCAATCCTAGTCCAACTAGGATCCCTAGGTGGGGCGCCGGCCAGCCTCTATGGGCTGCCTCTCTCCTTTCCTCAAGGCCCACTATGGACCATCCCCCCTCGTAGGGGGTTCCGGTAACCCCCTCCGGCAATCCAGTTAAATCCGAAACTTTTCCGGAACACTTCCGGTGTCCGAATATAGTCGTCCAATATATCAATCTTTATGTCTCGGACATTTCGAGACTCCTCGTCATGTCCGTGATCTCATCCGGGACTCCGAACTACCTTCGGTACATCAAAACTCATAAACTCATAATACCGATTGTCATCAAACGTTAAGCATGCGGACCCTACGAGTTCGAGAACTATGTAGACATGACCGAGACTCATCTCCGGTCAATAACCAATAGTGGAACCTGGATGTTCATAGTGGCTCCTACATATTCTACGAAGATCTTTATCGGTCAAACCGCATAACAACATACGTTGTTCCTTTTGTCATCGGTATGTTACTTGCCCGAGATTCGATCGTTGGTATCTCTATACCTAGTTCAATCTCGTTACCGGCAAGTCTCTTTACTCGTTCCGTAACACATCATCTCATGACTAACTCATTAGTCTTTTTGTTTGCAAGGCTTATTATGATGTGTGTTACCGAGAGGGCCCAGAGATACCTCTCCGACACTCGGAGTGACAAATCCTAATCTTGATCTATGCCAACACCACGAATACTTTCGGAGACACCTGTAGAGCATCTTTATGATCACCCAGTTACGTTGTGACGTTTGATAGCACACAAGGTGTTCCTACGGTATTCGGGAGTTGCATAATCTCATAGTCATAGGAACATGTATAAGTCATGAAGAAAGCAATAGCAGTAAAACTAAACGATCATAGTGCTATGCTAACGGATGGGTCTTGTCCATGACATCATTCTCCTAATGATGTGATCCCGTTGATCAAATGACAACTTATGTCTATGGCTAGGAAACATAACCATCTTTGATCAATGAGCTAGTCTAGTAGAGGTATACTAGGGACATACTGTTTTGTCTATGTATCCACACATGTACTAAGTTTCCGGTTAATACAATTCTAGCATGAATAAAAGAAATTTATCATGATATAAGGAAATACAAATAACATCTTTATTATTGCCTCTAGGGCATATTTCCTTCAGGTCCCGACTGTCAGGCACTTCCTTGCATGCGAAGATGTAGCTGGTGGGTCTCAGCAGTCAGGGGGGCGAATCGTTTTTTTTTTTGCCCGGACGCACTTCCTTGCGTGCGAAGATGTAGCTGGTGCGTCCGAGCAGTCGGGGGGAAACATTTTTTCGTGAAATACGGTGGCCTGTCCTGTGGGTCCCCGCTGTCAGGTGGAGGAATAATTATTTTGCGCGTAATAAGAAGGCACTTCCTTGCTGCGGCCCTGGACCCAGCTGCCAGCCTCTCCATGTACAGTACTCTTCCGATGGAAGTCGTTCCTTGACCACGTTGACCACGCCGCGCCGAGAGCACCAGGGCGGTGGATGACGGCGAGGCCTAGGAAGCAAACGACGCAGAGCCGGGGAAGACGCGGCAGTGGATGCCCACGCGTAGAGGAGTACGAGGGTTCACTGCTACGATGTGAGGCTGTCATCGCCGCAGAATAACAGAGGGTGTGGGTGAGTAGAGGGATGGCCTGGCCAGCGGTGGGAATAGTAGGGGGGCGGTGAGGCCTCCGCGGCAGCACAGTCGGCCTTGGGAGGCAGGAGCATGCGGCACGACCGGCGCTACTTTGGGCGGCTGGAGCAACAAGACCAGAGGTTGAAGAAGCACTATGGCCGTTGGATGGACATCGTACGGTCACTTGAGCTATAATCATTCATATTGACTAAGTTGACAAAGCACACTGTCCCCGTCAACTTAGTAGGCCCACAAGTCAGCCTCCCACCAAGGTGGGTCCCAACCAGCAGGGGGAGTATTCATTTTTTTGTGCGTAATAAGGAGGCACTTCCGATGGGTCCGAACTGACAGCGGGGGGAATGTTTTTTTCGCGCAATACGGTGGCCCATCTGGTGGGTCCCAGCAGTCAAGGGGAAACGTTTTTTTCGTGAAATACGGTGGCCCGTCTGGTGGGTCCCTGCTGTCAGGTGGAGGAATCATTATTTTCCACGTAATAAGGAGGCACTTCCTTGCTGCCGTCGTGGACCCAGCTGTCAGTCTTTCCACGTACAGTCCACGTCCGATGGAAGCCGTTCCTTGACCACGTTGACCACGCCGCGCCGAGAGCACCAGGGTGGTGGACGACGGCAAGGCCTAGGAAGGGGACGACGCGGAGCCGGGGAAGACGCGTCAGTGGATGCCCACGCGTAGAGGAGTACGAGGGTTCACTGGTTCATTGCGGTGTGAGGCTGCCGTCGCCGCAGAATAACAGGGGGTGTGGATGAGTAGAGGGATGGGCTGGCCAGCGGTGCGAATAGTAGGGGGCGTTGAGGCCTTCGCGTTAGCACAACCGGCCACGGGAGGCAGGAGCATGCGGCACGACCGGCGCTGCTTTGGGTGGCTGGAGCAATTGGATCAGAGGTTGAAGAAGCACTATGGCCGTTGGATGGACATCGTACGGTCACTGGAGCTAGAATCGTTCATATTGACTAAGTTGACAAAGCACACCGTCCCCGTCAACTTAGTAGGCCCACAAATCAGCCTTCCATCAAGGTGGGTCCCAACCAGCAGGGGGAGTATTTGTTGGAAATATGCCCTAGAGGCAATAATAAAATGGTTATTATTATATTTCCTTGTTCATGATAATTGTCTATTGTTCATGCTTTAATTGTATTATCCGGAAACAGTAATACATGTGTGAATACATAGACCACACCATGTCCCTAGTGAGCCTCTAGTTGACTAGCTCGTTGATCAACAGATGGTTACGATTTCCTGACCATGGACATTTGATGTCATTGATAACGTGATCACATCATTAGGAGAATGATGTGATGGACAAGACCCAATCCTAAGCCTAGCACAATATCGTGTAGTTCGTATGCTAAAGCTTTTCCAATGTCAAGTATCTGTTCCTTAGACCATGAGGTTGTGCAACTCCCGGATACCGTAGGAATGCTTTGGGTGTGCCAAACGTCACAACGTAACCGGGTGGCTTTTAAGGTACACCACGGGTATCTCCGAAAGCATCTGTTGGGTTGGCACGAACCAAGACTGGGATTTGTCACTCCGTCTGACGGAGAGGTATCTCTGGGCCCACTCGGTAATACATCATCGTAATGGGCTCAATGTGACTAAGGGGTTAGTCACAGGATGATGTGTTACGTAATGAGTAAAGAGACTTGCCATAACGAGATTGAACAAGGTATCGATATACCGACGATCGAATCACGGACAAGTACTATACCGCTAGACAAAGGGAATCGTATACGAGATTGATTGAATCCTTGACATCGTGGTTCATCCGATGAGATCATCGTGGTACATGTGGGAGCCAACATGGGTATCCAGATCCCGCTGTTGGTTATTGGCCGGAGATATGTCTCGGTCATGACTGCATGGTTCCCGAACCCGTAGGGTCTACACACTTAAGGTTCGATGACGCTAGGGTTATAGGGAATAGATGTACATGGTTACCGAATGTTGTTCGGAGTCCCGGATGAGATCCCGGACGTCACGAGGAGTTCCGGAATGGTCCGGAGGTAAAGATTTATATATGGTAAGTCATCATACGGTCACCGGAATAATTCGGGGGGTTACCAGTATTGTACCGGGACCACCGAAGGGGTTCCGGGGGTCCACCAGGAGGGTCCACCTGCCCCGGAGGGCCCTATGGGCTGTATGTGGAGAGGGACCAGCCCCTAAGTGGGCTGGGCGCCTCCCCCTAGGGCTCATGCGCCTAGGGTTTGGGGGGAAACCCTAAGGGGGACGCCCCCTTGCCTTGGAGGGCAAGGCACCCCCCTTGGCCGCCGCCCCCTCCTCAGATTGGATCTGAGGGGGCCGGCCCCCTCTCCCTTGCCCCTATATATATGTGGGGAGTGGGAGGGCAGCCGCACCAAAGCCCTGGCACAGCCCTCCCCCTCTCCCAACTACTCCTCCTCTCCCCCGGTGCTTGGCGAAGCCCTGCAGGATTGCCACGCTCCTCCATCACCACCACGCCGTCGTGCTGCTGCTGGACGGAGTCTTCCCCAACCTCTCCCTCTCCCCTTGCTGGATCAAGGCGTAGGAGACGTCACCAGGCAGCACGTGTGTTGAACGCGGAGGCACCGTTGTTCGGTGCTTAGATCGGAATCAGCCGCGATCTGAATTGCTTCGTGTACGACTCCACCGACGCGTTCTTGCAACGCTTCCGCATCGTGATCTTCAAAGGTATGAAGATGCACTCCCCTCTCGTTGCTAGTAATCTCCATAGATAGATCTTGGTTACGCGTAGGGATTTTTTTTGATTTTCTGCAATGATCCCCAACAGTGGTATCAGAGCTAGGTCTATGCGTAGTTACTATGCATGAGTAGAACACAAGATTGTTGTGGGCGTAGATCATGTCAATTTACTTGCTGCTACTAGTCTTATCTTGATTTGGCGGCATTGTGGGATGAAGCGGCCCGGACTGACCTTACACGTACGCTTACGTGAGACAGGTTCCACCGACTGACATGCACTAGTTGCATAAGGTGGCTAGCGTGTATCTGTCTCTCCCACTTTAGTCGGATCGGATTCGATGAAAAGGGTCCTTATGAAGGGTAAATAGTAATTGACATATCACGTTGTGGTTTTTGCGTAGGTAAGAAACATTCTTGCTAGAAACCTATAGCAGCCACGTAAGAACTTGCAACAACAATTAGAGGACGTCTAACTTGTTCTTGCAGCATGTGCCGTGTGATGTGATATGGCCAAAAGGATGTGATGAATGATATATATGTGATGTATGAGATTGATCATGTTCTTGTAATAGGAATCACGACTTGCATGTCGATGAGTATGACAACCGGCAGGAGCCATAGGAGTTGTCTTATTTTATTGTATGACCTGCGTGTCATTGAAAATGCCATGTAATTGCTTTACTTTATTGCTAACCGTTAGCCATAGTAGTAGAAGTAACGTTTGGCGAGACAACTTCATGAAGACACAATGATGGAGATCATGATGATGGAGATCATGGTGTCATGCCAGTGACGATGATGATCATGGAGCCCCGAAGATGAAGATCAAAAGGAGCAAAATGATATTGACCATATCATGTCACTATTTGATTGCATGTGATGTTTATCATGTTTTACATCTTATTTTCTTAGAACGGCGGTAGCATAAATAAGATGATCTCTCACTAAAATTTCAAGAATTGTGTTCCCCCTAACTGTGCACCGTTGCTAAGGTTCGTTATTCCGAAGCACCACGTGATGATCTGGTGTGATAGGCTCTAACGTTCGCATACACCGGGTGTAAGCCAGATTTACACACGCAATACACTTAGGGTTGACTTGACGAGCCTAGCATGTACATACATGGCCTCGGAACACGGAAGACCGAAAGGTCGAACATGAGTCATATAGAAGATATGATCAACATAAAGATGTTCACCGTTGATGACTAGTCCGTCTCACGTGATGATCGGACACGGCCTAGTCGATTCGGATCATGTATCACTTAGATGACTAGAGAGACGTCTATCTGAGTGGGAGTTCATTAAATTTGTTTAGATGAAGTTAATTGTCATGGACATAGTCTAAAATCTTTACAATATGTCTTGTAGATCCAATGGCCCACGCTAATGTTGCCCTCAACTTCAACGCGTTCTTAGAGAAAACCAAGCTAAAAGACGATGGTAGCAACTATACGGATTGGGTCCGTAACATGAGGATCATCCTCATAGCTGCCAAGAAAGCATATGTCCTTGAAGCACCGCTAGGTGATGCACCCGTTTTCCCAGCAACTCAAGACATTATGAACGCCTGGCAGTCGCGTAGTGATGATTACTCCCTGGTTCAGTGCGTCATGCTTTACAACTTAGAATCGGGGCTCCAAAAGCGTTTTGAGCAGCACGGAGCACATGAGATGTTCCAAGAGCTGAAAATGGTTTTCCAAGCTCATGCCCGAGTCGAGAGATATGAAGTCTCCGACAAGTTCTACAGTTGTAAGATGGAGGAGAATAGTTCTGTCAGCGAGCATATACTCAAAATGTTTGGGTTGCACAACCGCTTGTCTCAGTTGGGAATTAATCTCCTAGATGACGCGGTCGTTGACAGAATCCTCCAGTCGCTCCCACCTAGCTACAAGAGCTTCGTGATGAACTTCAATATGCAGGGGATGGAGAAGTCCATTCCCGAGGTATATTCAATGCTGAAATCAGCGGAGGTGGAGATCAAAAAGGAACATCAAGTGTTGATGGTGAATAAAACCACCAAGTTCAAGAAAGGCAAGGGTAAGAAGAACTTCAAGAAGGACGACAAAGGAGTTGCCGCACCTAGTAAGCCAGTTGCCGGGAAGAAGCCAAAGAATGGACCCAAGCCTGAGACTGGGTGCTTTTATTGCAAGGGAACGGGTCACTGGAAGCGGAACTGTCCCAAATACTTAGAAGATAAGAAGGCCGAAAACGTCAAAGGTATATGTGATATACATGTTATTGATGTGTACCTTACCAGCGCTCGTAGTAGCTCCTGGGTATTTGATACCGGTGCAGTTGCTCACATTTGTAACTCAAAGCAGGAGCTGCGGAATAAGCGGAGACTGGCGAAGGATGAGGTGACGATGCGCGTTGGGAATGGTTCCAAGGTCGATGTGATCGCCGTCGGCACGCTACCTCTGCATCTACCTTCGGGATTAGTGTTAAACCTCAATAATTGTTATTTAGTACCAGCTTTGAGCATGAACATTGTATCTGTCTCTCGTTCAATGCAAGATGGCTACTCATTTAAGTATGAGAATAATGGTTGTTCTATTTATATGAGAGAAATGTTTTATGGTCATGTCCCGCTGGTCAATGGTTTATTCTTAATGAATCTCGAACGTGATGTTACACATATTCATAGTGTGGATGCCAAAAGATGTAAGGTTGATAATGATAGTCCCACATACTTGTGGCACTGCCGCCTTGGTCATATTGGTGTCAAACGTATGAAGAAGCTCCATGCAGATGGACTTTTGGAGTCTCTTGATTATGAATCATTTGACACGTGCGATCCATGCCTCTTGGGCAAGATGACCAAGACTCCGTTCTCTGGAACAATGGAGCGAGCAACCAACTTATTGGAAATCATACATACTGATGTGTGCGGTCCAATGAGTGTTGAAGCTCGCGGTGGCTATCGTTATGTTCTCACCCTCACTGATGACTTAAATAGATATGGGTATGTCTACTTGATGAAACACAAGTCTGAGACCTTTGAAAAGTTCAAGGAATTTTAGAATGAGGTTGAGAATCAACGTGACAGAAAAATAAAGTTCCTGCGATCAGATCGTGGAGGAGAATATTTAAGTCACGAATTTGGCACGCACCTAAGGAAATGTTGAATTGTTTCACAATTGACGCCGCCTGGAACACCTCAATGTAATGGTGTATCCGAACGTCGTAATCGTACACTGTTGGACATGGTGCAATCTATGATGTCTCTTACCGACTTACCACTATCATTCTGGGGTTATGCTTTATAGACTGCCGCATTCACTTTAAATAGGGCACGGGCTAAATCGGACGACACCGTATGAACTATGGTTTGCGAAGAAACCTAAGTTGTCGTTTCTAAAAGTTTGGGGATGCGATGCTTATGTCAAGAAACTTCAACCTGAAAAGCTCGAACCCAAATCGAAAAATGTGTCTTCATAGGATACCCTAAGGAAACTATAGGGTATACCTTCTACCTAGGATCTGAAGGCAAGGTCTTTGTTGCCAAGAATGGATCCTTTCTGGAGAAAGAGTTTCTCTCGAAAGAAGTAAGTGGGAGGAAAGTGGAACTTGATGAGGTGATTATCACCCCTCTCGAACCGGAAAGTAGCGCAACGCGGGAAGATGTTTCTGTGGTGCCTGCACCGACTAGAGAGGAAGTTAATGATAATGATCATGAAATTTCGGATCTAGTTATTGCTGAACTTCGTAGGTCCACAAGGACACGTTCCGCACCAGAGTGGTACGGCAACCCTGTCCTGGAAATCATGTTGCTAGACAACGGTGAACCTTCGAACTATCAAGAAGCGATGGCAGGCCCGGATTCCAACAAATGGCTTGAAGCCATGAAATCCGAGATAGGATCCATGTATGATAACAAAGTATGGACTTTGGTTGACTTGCCCGATGATCGGCAAGCCATAGTAAATAAATTGATCTTTAAGAAGAAGACTGACACGGATGGTAATGTGACCATCTATAAGGCTCGGCTTGTCACTAAAGGTTATCGACAAGTTTAAGGAATTGACTATGACGAGACTTTCTCTCCTGTAGCGATGCTGAAGTCCGTCTGAATCATGTTAGCAATTGCCGCATTCTATGATTATGAGATATGGAAAATGGACGTCAAAACAACATTCCTCAACGACATCCTTAAGGAAGAACTGTATATGATGCAGCTGGAAGGTTTTGTCGATCCTAAGAATGCTAACAAAGTATGCAAGCTCCAGCGCTCCATCTATGGGCTGGTGCAAGCATCTCGGAGTTGGAACATTCACTTTTATGAGGTGATCAAAGCGCTTGGGTTTATACATACTTGGGGAGAAGCCTGTATTTATAAGAAAGTGAGTGGGAGCTCTGTAGCATTTCTCATATTATATGTGGATGACATATTGCTGATGGGAAGTGTTTTTCAATGAAGGACCTTGGAGAAGCTGCTTACATATTAGGCATCAAGATCTATAGAGATAGATCAAGACACCTCATTGGTCTTTCACAAAGCACATACCTTGACAAGATATTGAAGAAGTTCAATATAGATCAGTCCAAGAAAGGGTTCTTGCCTGTATTGCAAGGTATGAGATTGAGCACAACTCAATACCCGACCTCGGCAGAAGATAGAGAAAAGATGAGTGTCATCCCCTATGCCTCGGCCATATGTTCTATTATGTATGCCATGCTCTGTACCAGACCTGATGTGAACCTTGCCATAAGTTTGGTGGGGAGGTACCAAAGTGATCCCGGTATGGAGCACTAGACAGTGGTCAAGAACATCCTGAAGTACCTGAAAAGGCCTAAGGATATGTTTCTCGTTTATGGAGGCGACGAAGAGCTCATCGTAAAGGGTTCCGTCGATGCTAGCTTTGACACAGATCTGGACGACTCCAAGTCACAAACCGGATACGTGTATATTTTGAATGGTGGGGCAGTCAGCTGGTGCAGTTGCAAGCAAAGCATCATGGCGGCTGATACGTCCATTTTGCATCATGCTTATATGTTGATATTTATTGCATTATGGGCTGTTATTATATGTTTTGTCACAATACTTATGCCTTTTATCTCTTATTTTACAAGGTTTACATGAAGAGGTAGAATGTCGGCAGTTGGAATTCTGGGCTAGAAAAGGAGCAAACTCTGGAAACCTATTATGCACAACTCCAAAAGCCTTGAAACTCAACAGAACGCAGTTTCAGAAAATATAAAAAATATCTGGAGAAAGAAGTCCACGAGGGGGCCACCGGCTGCCCACGAGGGTGGGGGGCGCGCCCCCTTCCCATGGCGCGCCCCCTGCCTCGTGGGCCAGCCGGAAGGCCCCCGATGCCCATCTTCTCCTATATGAGGTGTTTTGACATGAAAAAAAATCAGGAGGAGGCTTTCGGGACCAGACGCCGCCGTCTCGAGGCAGAACCGACGCGGAAACCAATCTAGGGCTCCGGCAGAGCTGTTCTGCCGGGGATACTTCCCTTCGGGAGGGGGAAATCATCATCGCCGTCATCACCAACAACTCTCCCATCTTGGGGAGGGCTATCTTCATCAACATCTTCACCAACACCATCTCCTCTCAAACCCTAATTCATCTCTTGTATCCAATCTTTGTACCCAAACCTCAGATTGGTACCTGTGGGTTGCTAGTAGTGTTGATTACTCCTTGTAGTTGATGCTAGTTGGTTTATTTGGTGGAAGATCATATGTTCAGATTCATTATGCATATTAATACCCCTTTGATCATGAACAATATTATGTCTTGTGAGTAGTTACTTTTGTTCCTGAGGACATGGGAGAAGTCTTGCTATTAGTAGTCATGTGAATTTGGTCTTCGTTCGATATTTTGATGAGATGTATGTTGTCTCTCCTCTAGTGGTGTCATGTGAACGTCGACTACATGACACTTCACCATTATTTGGGCCTAGAGGAAGGCATTGGTATGTAATAAGTAGATGATGGGTTGCTAGAGTGACAGAAGCTTAAACCCTAGTTTATGTGTTGCTTCGTAAGGGGCTGATTTGGATCCATATGTTTCAGGCTATGGTTAGGTTTACCTTAATACTTCTTTTGTAGTTGCGGATGCTTGCATTAGAGGTTAATCATAAGTGGGAGGCTTGTCCAAGTAAGGACATCACCCAAGCACCGGCCCACCCACATACCAAATTATCAAAGTACCAAACGCGAATCAGATGATCGTGATGAAAACTAGCTTGACGATAATTCCCATGTGTCCTCGAGAGCGCTTTCCTTTATATAAGAGTTTGTCCAGGCTTTTCCTTTGCTACAAAAAGGATTGGGCCACCTTGCTGCACCTTATTTACTTTTACCTTTTGTCACTTGCTACCAATTACCTTATCACAAAACTATCTGTTACCTATAATTTCAGTGCTTGCAGAAAATACCTTACTGAAAACCGCCTATCATTTCCTTCTGCTCCTCGTTGGGTTCGACACTCTTACTTATCGAAAGGACTATGATAGATCCCCTACACTTGTGGGTCATCAAGACTCTTTTCTGACGCCGTTGCCGGGGAGTGAAGCGCCTTTGGTAAGTGGAATTTGGTAAGGAAAAATTATATAGTGTGCTGAAATTTATTATCACTTGTTACTATGGCTCAAAATCCTTTGAGGGGTTTGTTCGGGGTATCTTCACCCCGATCAGAAGAGCAAAGAGTTGCTCCTCAACCTACTGCACCTATTGAAAATGTTTCTTTGAGATTCCTTCGGGTATGATAGAGAAACTGCTTGAAAATCCCTTTACGGGAGACGGAACATTGCATCCCGATTTACATCTAATCTATGTGGATGAAGTTTGTGGATTGTTTAAGCTTGCAGGTATGCCCGAGGATGTTATCAACAAGAAGGTCTTCCCTTTATCTTTTAAGGGAGATGCATTGACATGGTTTAGGCTATGCGACGATATGGGATCATGGAACTATAATCGTCTGAAGTTGGAATTTCATCAGAAGTTCTACCCTATGCACCAGGTTCATCGTGATCGTAATTATATTATAAATTCTGGCCTCGCGAAGGAGAAAGCATCGCTCAAGCTTGGGGGAGGCTTAAGTCAATGTTATATTCATGCCCCAATCATGAGCTCTCATGAGAAATGATCATTCAAAATTTTTATGCTCGGCTTTCTCTTAATAATCGCTCCATGCTCGATACTTCTTGTTCTGGCTCTTATATGATGAAGACTATTGAATTCAAATGGGATTTATTGGAAATAATTAAACACAACTCTAAAGATTGGGATCTCGACGAAGGTAAGGAGTCAGGTATGACCCCTAAGTTTGATTGTGTTAAAGCTTTTATGGATACCGATGTTTTCCGTGAGTTTAGCACTAAATATGGACTTGACTCCGAGATAGTAGCTTCTTTGTGTGAATCTTTTGCTACTCATGTTGATCTCCCCAAGGAGAAGTGGTTTAAATACCATCCCCCTATTAAAGTAAAAGTAGTTGAACCTATTAAAGTTGAAGAAAAGACTATCACTTATAATGTTGATCCTGTTATTCCTACTGCTTATATTGAGAAACCACCTTTCCCTGTTAGGATAAAGGATCATGCTCAAGCTTCAACTGTAGTTCATAAGAGTAATACTAGAACACCTACACCCTCTGAGAAAATTAAAGTTGAACCTAGTGTTGCTACGGTTAAAGATTTCTTGGTAGAAGATTTAGATGGACATGTTATTTACCTCCAAGAAGAGTCTGCTAGAATAGCCAAACCCAATGCTAGGAATAAACATAAACCTGTTGTAGGCTTGCCTGTTATCTCTGTTAAGATAGGAGATCATTGCTATCATGGTTTATGCGATGTAGGTGCTAGTGCGAGCATTATCCCTCTTGATTTGTATAACGAAATTATGCATGATATTGCACCTGTTGAGTTAGAAGGGATTGTTTTTACTATTAAGCTTGCTAATAGAGACACTATTTCACCAGTTGGGATTGTTAGAGATGTTGAAGTCTTTTGTGGGAAAGTGAAATACCCTGCTGATTTTCTTATTCTTAGTTCCCCACAAGATGAATTATGTCCCATTATATTTGGTAGACCCTTCTTGAATACTGTTAATGCCAAGATAGACTGCGTGAAAGATATTGTCACTATGGGATTAGGGGATATGTCTCATGATTTTAACTTTGCTAAATTCCGTAGACAACCCCTTGAAAAGGCACCACCTAGTAAAGATGAAATTATTGGTCTTGCTTCTATTGCCGTGCCACCTAATGATCCTTTAGAACAATACTTGCTAGACCATGAAAATGATATGCATATGAATGAGAGAAGGGAGATAGATGAAATATTCCTTACACAGGGACCCGTATTGAAAAACAACTTGCGTGTTGAAATCCTAGGGGATCCTCCTTCACCCAAGGGTGATCCCGTGTTTGAACTTAAACCTTTGCCTGATAATCTTAAGTATGTTTATCTTGATGAAAAGAAGATATATCCTGTTATTATTAGTGCTAACCTTTCAGAGCAGGAAGAAGAAAAGTTATTGAAAACTCTGAAAAAGCACCGAGCTGCTATTGGATATACTCTGGATGATCTTAAGGGCATTAGTCCCACTATATGCCAGCACAAGATAAAATTGGAAGAAAATGCTAAACCAGTTATTGATCATCAGCTACGGTTAAATCCTAAGATTAAAGAAGTGGTAAGGAAAGAAATACTAAAGCTCCTAGAGGCAGGTATTATCTATCCAGTTGCTCATAGCCAGTGGGTAAGTCCTGTCCATTGTGTCCCTAAGAAAAGAGGTATGACTGTTGTTCCTAATGATAAAGATGAATTGATCGCACAAAGAATAGTTACAGGTTATAGGATGGTAATTGATTTCCGTAAGTTAAATAAAGCTACTAAGAAAGATCATTACCCCTTGCCATTCATTGATCAAATGCTAGAAAGGTTATCCAAACATACTCATTTTTGCTTTCTAGATGGTTATTCTAGTTTCTCTCAAATACGTGTGTCAAAAGGGGATCAAGAAAAGACCACTTTTACTTGTCATTTCGGCCTTTGCTTATAGACGTATGCCTTTTGGTTTATGTAATGCACCTGCTACCTTCCAAAGATGCATGATGGCTATATTCTCTGACTTTTGTGAAAAGATTGTTGAGGTTTTCATGGATGATTTCTCCGTTTACGGAACTTCTTTTGATGATTGCTTAAACAACCTTGATCGAGTTTTGCAGAGATGTGAAGAAACTAATCTTGTCTTGAATTGGGAGAAGTGCCACTTTATGGTTAATGAAGGCATTGTCTTGGGACATAAAATTCCTGAAAGAGGTATTGAAGTTGACAAAGCTAAAGTTGATGCTATTGAAAAGATGCCATTCCCTAAGGACATCAAAGGTATACGAGGTTTCCTTGGTCATGCCGGGTTTTATAGGAGGTTCATTAAGGACTTCTCCAAAATCTCCAGGCCTCTGACTAATCTCTTACAAAAAGATATTCCTTTTGTCTTTGATGATGATTGTCTAGAAGTGTTTGAAATACTTAAGAAAGCATTGATCTCTGCACCTATTGTCCAGCCTCCTGACTGGAATTTACCCTTTGAGATTATGTGCGATGCTAGTGATTATGTTGTAAGAGCTATTTTAGGGCAAAGAGTTGATAAGAAATTGAATGTTATCCAGTATGCTAGTAAAACTCTAGATAGTACCCAAAGAAATTATGCCACTACTGAGAAAGAATTTTTAACAGTTGTGTTTGCATGTGATAAGTTTAGACCATATATTGTTGATTCTAAAGTAACTATTCACACTGATCATGCTGCTATCAAATACCTTATGGAAAAGAAAGATCCTAAGCCTAGACTTATTAGATGGGTTCCCTTGCTGTAAGAATTTGATTTGCATATTATTGATAGAAAGGGTGTTGAGAACCCCGTTGCAGATAACTTGTCTAGGTTAGAGAACATACTTGATGACCCACAACCTATTGATGATAGCTTCCCTGATGAACAATTAGCTGTCATAAATACTTCTCATACTGCTCCATGGTATGCTGATTATGCTAATTATATTGTTGCTAAGTTTATACCTCCTAGCTTCACATACCAGCAAAAGAAAAAAGTTCTTCTATGATTTGAGAGATTACTTCTAGGATGACCCACATCTTTATAAAGAAGGAGTAGATGGTATTATTAGACGTTGTGTACCTGAGCATGAACAGGAACAGATCCTATGCAAGTGCCACTCCGAAGCTTATGGAGGACACCATGCGGGAGATAGAACTGCACACAAGGTATTGCAATCCGGTTTTTATTGGCTAACTCTCTTCAAGGATGCCCTTAAGTTTGTCTTATCTTGTGATGAATGTCAAAGAATTGGTAATATTAGTAGACGTCAAGAAATGCCTATGAATTATTCACTTGTTATTGAACCATTTGATGTTTGGGGCTTTTATTATATGGGACCTTTTCCTGCCTCTAATGGGTACACACATATTTTAGTTGCTGTTGATTACGTTACTAAGTGGGTAGAAGCTATTCCAACTAGTAGTGCTGATCACAACACCTCTATTAAGATGATTAAGGAAGTTATTTTTCCGAGGTTTGGGGTCCCTAGATATCTAATGACCAATGGTGGTTCACACTTTATTCATGGTGCTTTCCGTAAGATGTTTGCAAAGTATGATGTCAACCATAGAATTGCATCCCCTTATCATCCACAGACTAGTGGTCAAGTAGAACTAAGTAATAGGGAGTTGAAATTAATCTTGCAAAAGACAGTTAATAGGTCTAGAAAGAATTGGTCCAAGAAACTAGATGATGCAATGATGCATTATGGGCCCATAGAACTGCATACAAAAATCCTATGGGTATGTCTCCATATAAGATGGTATATGGAAAAGCTTGTCACTTACCTCTTGAGCTAGAACATAAGGCATATTGGGCTATTAAAGAGCTCAACTACGATTTCAAACTTGCCGGTGAAAAGAGGTTATTTGACATTAGCTGCCTTGATGAATGGAGAACCCAGGCCTACGAGAATGCCAAGCTGTTTAAAGAAAAAGTTAAAAGATGGCATGACAAAAGAATACAAAAGCGTGAGTTCAACGTAGGGGATTATATCTTGCTATTCAACTCTCGTTTAAGATTTTTTGCAGGAAAATTTCTCTCCAAGTGGGAAGGACCTTACGTTATCGTGGAGGTCTATCATTCCGGTGCCATAAAAATCAACAACTTCGAAGGCACAAATCCGATGGTGGTGAACGGTTAAAGAATCAAACATTATACCTCAAGTAATCCTATAAATGTCGAAACCAATATTATCGAAACCGTAACCCTGGAGGAATACATAAAGGACACTTTCCAGAATGATTCAGCCTCTGAAAAGGAAGAGGTATGTGATACGGTAAGTAAACCGACTCCAAAACAGTTTTAAAGGCAAATTTTCTCCGTTTTGGAATTTTTAGAAAAATAGAAAAATAAGAAGCAGTCCGGAAGAGACACAGGCCGTCCATGAGGGTGGAGGGTGCGCCCCCTGCCTCGTGGGCAACCCGTGTGTCCCCCGCACTCCGTTTTCTTGTGGGTTACTCCTTTTGGTCGGTTAAAATTCATTATATATACTCCCGAAGGTTTTGACCCCTGTATCACGCAAAAATCCTCTGTTTTCGTTTCGAGCTGCTATTTTTGACAAATCTAGATCATCATGGCGTCCTCCAACACCCCCGAAGAAGGAGACATAATCATATGGGTATGGGCACTCCCCTTGGCAACTGCCAAGCTTGGGGGAGTGACCCCGGTATCGTATCACCATCACTCCTATCTTTACCGTTTTACTTAGTTCGATCCTTTTGGTAGTATCTTGATCTAGTAGAAAGTTAGCATGATCTAGTTGTGAGCTTTTACTATATGAGCTTTATCCTTTGTAATCGAGTCCGTGAGCTATATAGTAAAGATTAGTGTTGAGTCAAGGGCTTGATTTCCTCACCTTGGGTCATGATAAAAAGAAAGAAAACCTAAAGAATATCCAAGAGATCATATTGATCTTATGGGAAGTAATGACTTCACATACAAGAGTATGATAACTAAAAGTTGTTGGGATTTGACAAACATAGTCTGGTTATCGTTGCAATTAATAGGAAGTAATAAAAGAAGAGAGGCTTCACATACAAATATACTATCTTGGACATCTTTTATGATTGTGAGCACTCATTAAAGTATGACATTCTAAAGAGTTGATGTTGGACAAGGAAGACAACATAATGGGTTATGTCTTCTTATATCTGAAATAAAGTATATTTTCATGGATCATCCAACATGTTGAGCTTGCCTTTCCCCCCTCATGCTAGCCAAAACTCCTCGCACTAAGTAGAGATACTACTTGTGCTTCAATATATCCTTAAACCCAGTTTTGCCATGAAAGTCCACCATACCTACCTATGGATTGAGAAAGATCCTTCCAAGTAAGTTGTCATGTTGCAAACTCGCTAAAATATGTATGATTTATTAGTGTGGGAGAAATTAGCTTTATACGATCTTGTGATATGCATGTAATAAAAGCGACGGACTGCATAATATAGGTCCTTATCACAAGTGGCAATATAAAGTGAAGTTCTTCTATGCTAAGACTTTGTGCATCCAACCATAAAAACACATGACAACCTCTACTTCCCTCTGCGAAGGGCCTATCTATTATTCTTGCCTTATAAAAGTCAAGGAGAAATCCACCTTTCCTTTTTACCTTTTATCCTTTGGCAAGTACATTGTGTTGGAAAGATCCTGACATATATACCCACTTGGATGTAAGTTTTCTGTCACATCCCTAGTTCTGGTCTGCTCTGGTCTAGCTAGTCTGGTGTTGCATCATGTTTATTTTTCACAGAAAGTTGAAATGGGGATGACAGAAACTCCCAGCACCACCCAAATCAATTAGGGTTACTAAAATACTTTTCCAATGAACCGGAAATGCCCTCCTAAAATGTTCATCATTTTTGAATTGGTCTAGAACCTCTCCCAGAAATGGTGCACAAATTTCTAGGTCATCCAAAGGTCAATGGATTAAACCATATGTTATTTGAATTTGGGCATTTAAATGCTAGTAAATATTTTAAATGTCCAAATAATCCTAAACTGAAATGTTCCATGCTAGATATATTCTATACAGTGGGCATGAGAAGTTTGGTGATTTTTGAGTGTGCCTAAGTATTTTTAATAAAGCCCAGAACAAAATAGAAAAACAGAAACTAAATAGAAAGAGAAGGGAGAGAAAGTTACCTCGACCTACCTACTGTGCAGCCCACTAGAAGCCCTGTAGACAGCCGGCCTGCCAGGCCCAGCCCACCACCGCCGTCGTCCTCCTGGCGCCAGTCGGCCAGGCGTGTGGCCGGCGTGCGCGCACGGCTGTGCCTCCACGCCACATGCCAGCCTGCCTCCCCAGACCACATCGACACCGCCTCGACCTTCCCCGCTACCGTCTGGATCGGGCCGACGCCTCAATTCCCCCTGGCTCTCTCCCTCGCCTGTTCTTCGCCATGGCCGAACGCCACCGTCGCTGCCGCCCGCCGTTGCCGCACCCAGAGCCTCCCCCTCCACCCCTCGGCGTGCCCAGTAGCTCGGCCATCTCGTCCTTGACCTCATCACCAAGCCAGGCGACGCCGGACGTCCTCCATCGTCGCCATCATCGCCTTCTTCACCGCCGGCCACCGAGGACCTCCACCGTCGATTCGCCACCGTCGTCGCTTCCCCGGGCACGCTGGCCATCCCTACGGCACCGCTGTGAGCCCCCGGTCTTTTCCCCCAACCCCACCTCCGTTTGGTCGCCGTAGTCGCCGCCCCGCGAGCACCCGACGCCGTCATCCGCCATGGCCGGCGAGCCGCCCTCCGGAGCCTCTCCTGCTCCCTCCAGGGGCACTAACACGCTCCTGGCGCCTCTAGTAGGCTGGCTAGCCACTCTTCTTGCTCGTCTGAGCACTACAGCCGCGTCCTCGCACTGACCCGCACGCCGGCCGCCGCCGCGAGCTTGTTTCCGGCGAGCCCGGACGACGTCAGCCCCTCCCGATGGCATAAATGGATGCGGGCGAGTCCCAGCTCCACGTAGAGCCCCTCCGCCGCTCGTTTGGTCGCCTGAGGGCGAAACCCGACGCCCTCTGCCGTCTCTGGCTCCGCCGACGACGAGCCACTGGTCAACTCCGGCGAGTTTGACCCGGGTTTACCCAGTTTGACCCCCTGGGTCACTGACGCGTGGGCCCCTTCGCCTCTAATTAGCTAAGTTAATTAAGTTAAATGCTAATTAATCTAGTTAGTTAGGTTAGTCACTGACAGGTGGGCCCAGTGCCGTGCTAATTTTAGATTAGTGCTATTTTGCAATTAGTTAACCCTTTGACTCACTGATGTGTGGGCCCCGCCCGGCTAATTAAACTAGGTTAGTGCTAAATAAGTTAGTTTAGTCAGTTGTGTCACAAACAAGTGGGCCCCACTGGTCAGGTTTGACCTGGACCCGCCTGTTGACTTGCTGATGTCAGCATGACCTAGTGCTGACGCAGTAACTATTTTCTGTGATTTAAAATAAATCAGAAATGATTTATTTATTTCAGAAAATAGCCAAAACTTCTAAAAATCATAGAAAATAATCTATAGCTCAGATGAAAATAATTTATATATGAAAATTGATCAGAAAAATCCAAGGAATTTGTTTATGGCATTTTCATGCATGCTTGAATAACTTACAGCCACTGTTTAGGACAATTTGAATAAATGGCATTTGAATACTCACATATGGAATTTGAATTTGAACCTTTGGTTCAAACCAACTCCATTTAATATGGTTGCTAGTTGCATTAGCTCAATCAACAGCATATTGCCATGTCATGATCATGCATCATATTGTCGCATTGCATTGATTGTGTTCTTTCTCTGTTGCCGGTGTTTGTCCCCCTCAGTAGACGTGGTTCCGGCGATGTGACCGATGACACCGATGAAGACTATTACTATCTTCAGAAGTGCCAGGCAAGCAAAACCCCTTTGAGCATTCCGATACAATCCCACTCTCTCGCTCTTGCTCTCTTTTACTGCATTAGGACAACAACGTTTCAACTGTTACCTGCTGCGGTAGTTGAACCCCTTTCCACTGCATGACCCGTCATTGCCACAGTAAATAGTTGAAACCCACTAGCATGAGTAGGAGTTGTTTGGGCCATGTTGTGCCTACTCATTCATGCTTTCTGGTTATGCCTGCTATTGCTTAGAGTTGTGTCAGGTCTGATTCGTCGGGGATGAATTGGAAGGGTGATGAACATGTCCTACTGTGTGAGAGCTAAGTGTGTGAATACGATTTGGTAAAGGTAGCGATGAGAGGCCATGTAGGAGTACATGGTGGATTGTCTCATTGCAGCCGTCCTCAGGAACTGAGTTCCGTGTTGGTTGATCCATGAACAGTTACTACCACGCATTGGGCTCCGGGCGCTCCAAGCTCTCTCGACTTATTAACTGCCCTTGTCCTCTGTCCAGGAGTTGCAACTAGTTTTTGGTGTTTGTAGTTTACTGGAGGTCATGCGCAGCGCTGACCCTCGGGGTGGGCTGTGACGCGGCAGGTACGTGGCACGGTGTACCGGTCGCCCGTTTGGTGATGCGGGAACCCTGTACACATCGTTTGGGGCCGTGAGCGACACCCCGGCCGAATCTCCCCACGGATGGAACCCAAATAGGCGATAAACCTGGACTAGAGACTTGTGTGGTTAGTTAGGTCGTGGCCGACACCCTCGCTGGGCCTCCGCTTGAAGGTTGCCGAGTACATGTCGTGTAAACGGCGGTAAGTGGTGAGAGCGTGTGTGAAGAAGTACACCCCTACAGGGTTATATATGATCTATTCGAATAGCCATGTCCACGGAAATGGACTTCTGGGTTACCTGTACAGTTCATAGACAAGTGGAAGTGGATACTCTAAAACACGCAAGATAAGCGTGAGTGCTATGGATGGCCTTCTCGTAGGGAGACGGGAGCGGATCCATAGTGGTGTATTGATTGGTGAATATGTGGACTCGTGTGCGCCACCTCAAAAGAGTTACTTGCAGTCATAGTTTAGGATAGCCACCGAGTCAAAGCTGGCTTACTGCAGTCAAACTCCACCACCCCTTTGTTGATACTGATGCATATGTAGCTAGTTCTGATGTAAGTCTTGCTGAGTACCTTTGTACACACGTTTGCTTAATTTATGTTTTTGCAGAGAGACTCCAGTCTCACTAGTGGTTCCGCATGGACTTCGACGTTTAGCTTGTTACCTCAGCTACGATCTTGTACCCTTGGAGGGTCTTATAGATAGTCAGGATTCTCAGCCTTCTTCATTTGTAGGTGTCTGTACTCAGACATGTTATGCTTCCGTTGCCTGTATGCTCTGTATGTTGGGTCATGTGACCTCTATTTGTAATAGATGCTATGATGGCTCTTCTGGGCCTTTATCTATATGAGTTG
Source organism: Secale cereale (assembly GCA_902687465.1). NCBI lineage: Eukaryota > Viridiplantae > Streptophyta > Magnoliopsida > Poales > Poaceae > Secale > Secale cereale. The sequence continues at coordinate 791,240,861 of LR738710.1, read as the reverse complement.
TTGAGTTATGTTGTGATGCCATGTTGTACAACACATACTTGCATGTTATGCGTACGTGTAATGTGTATTTCTATGTGTGGGATCCGACACCTAGTTGTTTACCCTTGGTAGCCTATCTTACAGGGAAATGTCTCCTAGTGCTTCCACTGAGCCTTGGTAGCTTGCTACTGCTCCGGAACACCTGGCTGGCCGGCATGTGTCCTTCTTCGTTCCTGTGTCTGTCCCTTAGGGGAAATGTCACGCGTTGTTCCTTTAAGTCCTTGTAGCTTGCTACGACCTGGGTTCATACGTTGATGACCGACACGTTCGTTGCTGGGTCATGTATGCCTGTCTTTGTAATTTAGTGCCACTTTTGGTTTATAACTAGTCATGTCGGCCCGGGTTCTCTGTCATATGGATGCTAGCGACACTATCATATACATGTGCCAAAATGCGCAAACGGTCCCGGGCCAGGTAAGGTGGCACCCGTGGGGATACCGTGCGTGAGGCCGCAAAGTGATATGATGTGTTACAGGCTAGACCTGTGTGACTTAGGATCGGGGTCCTGACATTTTCATGATCTATTACTATTGACATTACCCTTGAGGTAAAAGGTTGGGAGGCAACACCATAAGCCCCTATCTTTCTCTGTGTCCGATTAAAGCTCCATAAACATAAGTATTGCGTGAGTGTGAGCAATTGTGAAAGAATATATGATAGTTGAGTATGTAGGCTTGCTGAAAAGCTCTTATATTGACTCTTTCCGATGTTACGATAAAATGCAATTGCTTCAATGACCGGGATCAAAGTTTGTAAGTTTCCAATGAAGTTTATGATTCATACTTGATATTGTGGATGAATTGTTACTTTAGCATAAGAATCATATGACTATATTTATATAAGTTGCTGTTATGATAGTGATCATGATGCCCTCATGTCCGTATTTTGTTTTTATCGACACCTCTATCTCTAAACATGTGTACATATTTTTCGATATTGGCATTCGCTTGAGGACAAGCGAGATCTAAGCTTGGGGGAGTTGATACGTCCATTTTGCATCATGCTTATATGTTGATATTTATTGCATTATGGGCTCTTATTATATGTTTTGTTATAGTACTTATGCCTTTTCTCTCTTATTTTACAAGGTTTGCATGAAGAGGGAGAATGCCGGCAGTTGGAATTCTGGGCTGGAAAAGGAGCAAACTCTGGAAACCTATTCTGCACAACTCCAAAAGCCCTGAAACTCAACAGAACGCAGTTTTAGAAAATATAAAAACATCTAGCGAAAGAAGTCCACGAGGGGGGCCACCGGCTGCCCACGGGGGTGGGGGGCGCGCCCCCCTTCCCAGGGCGCACCCCCTGCCTCGTGGGCCAGCCGGAAGGCCCCCGATGCCCACCTTCTCCTATATGAGGTGTTTTGACCTGGAAAAAATCAGGAGGAGGCTATCGGGACCAGACGCCACCGTCTCGAGGCGGAAACCAATCTAGGGCTCCGGCAGAGCTGTTCTGCCGGAGATACTTCCCTTCGGGAGGGGGAAATCATCACCGCCGTCATCACCACAAACTCTCCCATCTTGGGGAGGGCTATCTTCATCAACATCTTCACCAACACCATCTCCTCTCAAACCCTAGTTCATCTCTTGTATCCAATCTTTGTACCCAAACCTCAGATTGGTACCCGTGGGTTGCTAGTAGTGTTGATTACTCCTTGTAGTTGATGCTAGTTGGTTTATTTGGTGGAAGATCATATGTTCAGATCCATTATGCATATTAATACCCCTCTGATCATGAACAATATTATGTCTTGTGAGTAGTTACTTTTGTTCCTGAGGACATGGGAGAAGTCTTGCTATTAGTAGTCATGTGAATTTGGTCTTCGTTCGATATTTTGTTGAGATGTATGTTGTCTCTCCTCCAGTGGTGTCATGTGAACATCGACTACATGACACTTCACCATTATTTGGGCCTAGAGGAAGGCATTGGGAAGTAATAAGTAGATGATGTGTTGCTAGAGTGACAGAAGCTTAAACCCTAGTTTATGCGTTGCTTCGTAAGGGGCTGATTTGGATCCATATGTTTCAGGCTATGGTTAGGTTTACCTTAGTACTTCTTTTGTAGTTGCGGATGCTTGCATTAGAGGTTAATCATAAGTGGGAGGCTTGTCCAAGTAAGGACAGCACCCAAGCACCGGTCCACCCACATACCAAATTATCAAAGTACCGAACGCGAATTAGATGATCGTGATGAAAACTAGCTTGACGATAATTCCGATGTGTCCTCGGGAGCGCTTTCCTTTATATAAGAGTTTGTCCAGGCTTGTCCTTTGCTACAAAAAGGATTGGTCCACCTTGCTGCACCTTATTTACTTTTACCTTTTGTCACTTGCTACCAGTTACCTTATCGCAAAAGTACTCAACATAAAGAAAATGAAACTATCATGATGTATGCAAATGTATGCCTCTGCCGGTGTAGCAGGATATGCAATGATACTAGCGCGTCATGTAGCAATGATTAGGGCAAGGCCCAACTAGCATGCGGCTCATCGATCAAGCAAAAAGCATGTATGACATGAAGATCAAGTCATGAGAAGATGGATGTTGCATGGCAATGTATCTCGGAAAGGCTATGGAAATGCCTTGATAGGTAGGTATGGTGGCTGTTTTGAGGAAGGATATAATGAGGCTTATGATGACAGAGCGTATCGTGCCAAGGATTTGGATGCACCGGCGAAGTATGCGCCAACTCTCGAGGTGAGAAAGGGCAATGCACGGTACCAAAGAGGCTAGAAAAATATGGCTAGGTGGAAGTGTCAACTTTCGAATACTCACATTAGTCCGAAGAACTCATGCACTTATTATCGGTAACTCTCAATCTAATTAGGAGGTTCACAAAGAGACAAGTACCCCGAGGAGGAGTGTATGGGGGTTTGGTTATCCTTGCGCATCCTCGACTCATGGTACGTGAGTGTACTCTAATATTTGATCCCTCCAAAGATTAGTGATCCATCTAGTAGCTAAAGTTCTCAACTATTTTGTAGGTTTTCGAAAATAAACACGGATTGCCCAAAATACGACATCTATCACTAATAGGCTAAAGCTCTTGACACCAAAAGTTCAGACATTACTCATGGCAATACCTCAAAACTATTGCAAGTTACTACTAAAATTAAATAGCAACCTCAATTACCTACTTTAAGTTAAGACACACAACTCAGTGCAACAGGCAAACTCTCTTAACAAGATAAAGATGAAAACTCAAGAGAGTTCAGCAACCAACTAAACAAAAGCTCTTTAAAAAGAAAAGCATGAAAACTAAGAGTAAACATGACAACAGCTATGGAAAGACAAAGAACACACACATCAAAGACAAGCATGAAAATCCTATGTCGTGTTCTAGGTTGAAGTGGAGCGTGTTTCACTCCCACACAAAGAAAGCTGGGTTCTAACTTGTTATGAACAGCAAGCAAAGCTAAAGAAAACTAAAAAAAGAAACTAAGAGCAAGACGCTCCAAGCATAGCACATAACGCATGAAGTGATAAGAATATAGTGGAACGAAAGACGAACTGATAATTGTTGATGGAGAAGGGGATGCATGGGGGCATCCCCAAGCTTAGACGCTTGAGTCTCCTTGAATATTTCTTGGGGGTGCACGGGGGCATCCCCAAGCTTGAGCGTTTGACCCTCCTGAATCTTCCTTTATCATCTTCCCTCGCACACTTGAAAACTCCCTTCATACATAACTCATCATAATCTGATTAGCGAGGTTAGTACCCACAATAAAATAATTTTTCCCTACTGGAAATAAAAATAATCTTGAAGAGCTATTGTTTCTCAAGATTGCCAAAAGGTTTTTGCAAAGAAAAAGCAAGCTCAAGGTTTGCAAAACGAAGAAAAGGCAAAACAGGACAGAATCTGTGAAAAACAGACCAGCAGGTAGTAAATAATTTTTTCGGGGCACTTCTGCAACTCAAATCAAAAAACTCAGAACAGACGCTCGAAAGCCAATTGTATAGCTGTCAAAAAAATTCAGATCAAAAAGATGATCTGGTGATTTTATTCGAATTTTTCTGTCCAAGGATAGAATTTGTTTTCTGGACAGCACGTCACAACTTTTGAACTTTCTTGCAATCGGAGGCTAAACTTGGCACAAAGTTGAAAAGAAAAGATACAATGATGATGCTACTGTAGTAACAAACATCAAGACACAACAAAAGCAACATAAAACCTAATTCGTTGTGGGCTGCCTCCCAAAAGCGCTTTCTTTTATGCCTTTAAGCTAGGCATGATGCAAAAAGAGAAGATCAAGTTTTATCAAGAGTAAGAGAATAGCTAGCCCGTGTAACGGACTCAAAAGGCAACTTAATCTTCTTTTCTAGGGAAGTGTTCCATCCCTTTCTTGAGAGTGAATTGGAATTTTATATTCCCCTCTTTCATGTCAATGATAGCACCAATGGTGCAAAGAAAAGGACGTCCCAAAATAATTGGACATGAAGGTTCACATTCAATATCCATAATAGTAAAATCAAGGGGAACATAATTGTCATTGACAATGATAAGAACATCGTCGATCTTCCCCAAAGGTTTCTTTACGGAAGAATCAACAAGACGAACACCAAAAGAACAAGGATCAAAAGGTTTCAATTCAAACATATCATACATTCTTTTGGGCATAACGGAGGTACTAGCTCCAACATCACATAAAGCATAGCAAGAGAAGTTATTCAACTTAATTTTAATCATAGGATCCCAACTATCTTCTAGCTTTCTAGGTATGGAGGCTTCTACCCTAAGCTTCTCCTCCCTAGCTTTGATGAGAGCATTAGTGATATGCTCCGTGAAGGCAAGATTAAGTGTGCTAGTGTGGGGATCTCTAGACATCTTGTGAAGAAAACCAATAACTTCAGAAAGGGTGCAATCATCAAAATCAAGGTCACTACTATCAAGTAAAGTGGTAGTGGTGTCCTTTAGGCTCACTTGTTTGGTAGCTTCTATGGTTATATGAGTTGCTTCTTCTAGGGTTGAGGTCATAGCATCACCATTAATAGGTCCAATGGGACTAGGAGTGCATTGGGTGCTAAGAGTTAGGATATCCTCAACAACTTGGATAGTAGCAACAGTGTGGTGGGTAGGAAGGCTCTTAATTCTATCTTCTTCCTCCTTTTCTCTAGCCCATCTCTCTTTAAGTTTAGCCATCATCCTAATGTTTTCATTAATTTGCACTTGAATAGCATTCATAGGAGTGGTCTTACTCTCCTCAAGAGGAGAAGTTCTAATTTTAAGCAACTCTACCTCATGGGCTAAATTGTCTACCTTCGAAGAGAGATTATCTAGTTTGTCTAGTTTTTCTTCTACACTCTTATTGAAGGCCTTTTGGGTAGTGATGAAGTCTTTAAGCATAATCCCTAGTTCAGAAGTGGAGTTCTTGGTGCTAGAATAAGCATTGTTGTTCCCATAGGAATTAGAGGGGAACGGTCTAGGGTTGCTACCAAAATTACTCCTATAAGCATTGTTATTGAAATTGTTTCTAGAGATAAAGTTCACATCTACTTGATCTTGAGCAATCAAAGAATTTAAAGGAACATCATGAGGATCAATAGAAGATTGCTTGGAAAGTAGAGACATGATCAAGTCAACTTTTTCATTTAGGGAGGAAATCTCCTCGACAGAGTTTACCTTCCTACCTGTTGGAGCGCGTTCGGTGTGCCATTGGGAATAATTGGTCATCATCTCGTCGAGAAGCTTCGTGGCAGCACCAAGTGTAGTTGACATAAAGGTTCCTCCCGCGGCCGAATCTAACAAGTTCCGCGAGGTAAAGTTCAAGCCTGCATAAAAAGTTTGGATAACCATCCAAGTAGTCAAACCATGAGTAGGGCAGTTCTTGACAAGGGATTTCATGCGTTCCCAAGCTTGGGGAACGTGTTCATTATCCAATTGTTTAAAATTCATTATGTTACTCCTTCATTGGATAATTTTAGCAGGGGGATAGTACTTCCCAATAAAGGCATCCTTGCACTTGTCCCAAGAATCTATACTATTCCTAGGCAAGGATTGAAACCAGATTTTAGCTCCTCCTCTCAAGGAGAAAGGAAAAAGCTTAAGCTTAACAATATCACCATCTACTTATTTGTACTTTTGCATATCACAGAGCTCAACAAAATTATTTAAGTGCAAAGCAGCATCATCTCCAGCACCGGAGAATTGATCTTTCATAACTAGGTTCAGCAGAGCAGGTTTAATCTCATAAGAATGTGCTGAAGTGGCAGGTGTAGCAATAGGCGTGCAGATAAAGTCACTGTTGTTATGACTAGTGAAGTCACACAACTTGGTGTTCTTGGTGGAACCCACAGCAGCAGCAAGCAAGATAACTATTTTTGTGATTTTTGGTAAGGGACACTAAAGCAAAAACTGCAAGGTAAACTAACAAGAAAAAAAAAGCAAAGATAAAAGATAGCGTGCAACTCCCCTATCTTGAAGAGTGGAGTCCCCGGCAACGGCGCCAGAAGCTTGCTTGATGGCTTCTCGCCCCTCGTTGGTTACCCCAAGTTGAAGGTTGAGATGTAGCGTAGCGGCAAATTTCCCTTGGCAAAGATACCAAGGATCGAATCCCGTGAGACTCTGAGGGTCGACAAGTAGGTGTCAACGGCGCCAGAAACTTAGCGGTTGATGGGACCTGCACACAGATACAGATAACTTTGCTCCCAACGAGTACAGAGAGGTTGTCAATCCCTCCGGCCTTGTTGTTTACAAAGGATCAAACACAAGAGATAATTATGATAGCTAAGACTCACTAGGAAATAAAAATAGGAAGTAAATAGAAGGTGTGATCAGCGGTGGTAATATGGACCGGGGTCCCATGATGTTCACTAGTGATGTCTCTCTCCCAAAAGACGATAAAACAACAAAGCGAGGTAAACAAATTACAGCTGGGCAATTGACATGATTATGTGCGCAAACCAATGCTAACTATGCTGCAAAGAAAGGTAGAGGCTCAAAAGCATGGGCGGTACGCCAAGGCAAGTAGACCGAAATCCATCTGCATCTACTACTAATCATCCACCTTGAGATATCTATCCAGAACATCTCGCTGGTATTAAGTTGCGAATCCCACCCAAAGTGTAAACTCAAAGCAACAGACAACTACATTAAAAGAACTTTGCGTAAAGTAAACAATCCTTGCACCCGCAAGTACAAGCACCATTGTTTTCTCCCTTGTGGCAACATCACATCCCCTAGACTCATGTTTCTGTCACTCAAGCTAGTCATCAGGGGGCATGAACCCACAATCAAGCATAACGCTCCCTCTTGGAGTTACTACCTACTACTTGGCCAAAGCAATAAACAGCAACGGAGAACATGCAAGAATTACTCAAGAACAATGATATAAAAGAGGTGAATCAAATATATTACTCAAACACAATCTGAACATAGTCTCATAATCCATCAGATCCCAGCAAACTCAGCAAAGCAACAGCAGAAAGATTACATATGTGCCTCGATCATGTAGGGCAGCTCACGAGGTCTAAACCATGAAGAGCAAAGAGGGGAGGAGAACATCACATAGCTACTGATCATGGACCCATGGTCCAAGGTGGACTACTCACGACTCATCCGGGAAGCGTCCATGGTGGTGGAGAAGCTCCCGGTGGTGGTTCTCCCCTCCGGCAGGGTGCTTGGAAGAGTTCTCCTGATGCTCCCGGTCTTGGAAGCGCTGCGGCGGCGGAACAGAGGCGAGATCGCGAAAAAGGGTTCTGTCCTCGAGGGTTTCGGGACGAGAGGGATATATATGCGAAGGGGGGCAGCCAGAGGCGGAGCAGGGGCCCCAGGCGCCCCCTGACGCGGCCAGGGGTGGGGCCGCGCCAGGTGGCCGCCTGGGCCTCCCCTGGCTCCCCTCTGGCCCATCTTTGGTTCTCCGTGAAGCTTCGTGTACGCTGATTTTTCCTATATTTTTCCTGGAATTTTTGGAGCACTTTTAATATGGGGGAAACCTGAAATAGAAAAACAGCAGAAAACAGGAACTGGCATCGTGGTGCACTGAGTTAATAGGTTAGTCCAAATATGATCAAAAGTGTATGGAAGTGCATCAATATCATAGCAATATCACACAAAAGAAGCATGGAGCAAGCAGAAATTATAGATACGTTTTGGACGTATCAACATCCCCAAGCTTAATTCCTGCTCGTCCTCGAGTAGGTAAATGATAACAAGCATAATTTCTGTGGTGACATGCTACCAACCATATAAGAACTTTTTAAGTAAAGCAATCAAGGCATGTAATTCAATTCAAGTCATAACAAGCAAGAGTCTATATTAGCATTGTAACAAGCAACATAAGAACATAAAGGTGCAAGAGCTCTCGCTGTCCGTGACTCAAATGTCTCCAAATGGTGTTTGCGTGCAAGAAAGGGGATAGGGATATACGAGAGAGTAAAACATAGTTTTTGTATTGTTGAGAACTTAATCTACTAAAGTTTCACACTTGGTCTTCTTTGGAATCTTATCTTGACTCATCCCCAGACCACTAGCCAGGTACAAGTCAAAATGATCCACTCCCTTTTGATATTTTGAGCACTCATGCAATGGATGAGCGTAAGCAAGAAAGTTGACACTTAGGATGGCAAAGAGAGAAAAATGATGAAGGGGGAAGACAAAAAGGTGTGAAAGGCTCACATCAATGAGGACAATCATAGGCGAGAGAAAGCCAAATGATAGATATGATGTGAGGAGTAGGGATTGCCATGCAACGGATGCACATATGAGCTAAGGTAAGCTCTCCAATGGAACTAGTGGGGGTGCATCCAACTTGCTCGCTCAAGAAGACCTAGAGCTCTTTTGAGGAGGCTCATCATTGGAATATACAAGCCAAGTTCTATAGTGTGAAGGTCCCCACATAGCTATATGCATGAATGATAATCTCTATGGAGTACAAGGTATAAGATGAAGTACGAGTGTGGATCTCTCAAAAGGAATAGTAGTGTGCCCCCTTCTCTCTTTTTATTTCTTTTTCTCTTTTTTCTATTTTTTTATTTTTTTTGTGGCCTCAATGGCTCTTTCTATTTAACTCTAATTTGTCCTCTTTGGGATCTATTGATTTTGTCCTCTTTGGGATCTTTTCCTCACTTTAGGGGCAACACTCTATGTATTACAAGAAGTATAGAAGATCTTTCACACTTTACAAAAGTACTCAACATAAAGAAAATGAAACTATCATGATGTATGCAAATGTATGCCTCTGCCGGTGTAGCAGGATATGCAATGATACTAGCGCGTCATGTAGCTATGATTAGGGCAAGGCCCAACTAGCATGCGGCTCATCGATCAAGCAAAAAGCATGTATGACATGAAGATCAAGTCATGAGAAGATGGATGTTGCATGGCAATGTATCTCGGAAAGGCTATGGAAATGCCTTGATAGGTAGGTATGGTGGCTGTTTTGAGGAAGGATATAATGAGGCTTATGATGACAGAGCGTATCGTGCCAAGGATTTGGATGCACCGACGAAGTATGCGCCAACTCTCGAGGTGAGAAAGGGCAATGCACGGTACCGAAGAGGCTAGAAAAATATGGCTAGGTGGAAGTGTCAACTTTCGAATACTCACATTAGTCCGAAGAACTCATGCACTTATTATCGGTAACTCTCAATCTAATTAGGAGGTTCACAAAGAGACAAGTACCCCGAGGAGGAGTGTATGGGGGTTTGGTTATCCTTGCGCATCCTCGACTCATGGTACGTGAGTGTACTCTAATATTCGATCCCTCCAAAGATTAGTGATCCATCTAGTAGCTAAAGTTCTCAACTATTTTGTAGGTTTTCGAAAATAAACACGGATTGCCCAAAATACGACATCTATCACTAATAGGCTAAAGCTCTTGACACCAAAAGTTCAGACATTACTCATGGCAATACCTCAAAACTATTGCAAGTTACTACTAAAATTAAATAGCAACCTCAATTACCTACTTTAAGTTAAGACACACAACTCAGTGCAACAGGCAAACTCTCTTAACAAGATAAACATGAAAACTCAAGAGAGTTCAGCAACCAACTAAAGAAAAGCTCTTTAAAAAGAAAAGCATGAAAACTAAGAGTAAACATGACAACAGCTATGGAAAGACAAAGAACACACACATCAAAGATAAGCATGAAAATCCTATGTTGTGTTCTAGGTTGAAGTGGAGCGTGTTTCTCTCCCACACAAAGAAAGCTGGGTTCTAACTTGTTATGAACAGCAAGCAAAGCTAAAGAAAACTAAAAAAAGAAACTAAGAGCAAGACGCTCCAAGCATAGCACATAACGCATGAAGTGATAAGAATATAGTGGAACGAAAGACAAACTGATAATTGTTGATGGAGAAGGGGATGCATGGGGGCATCCCCAAGCTTAGACGCTTGAGTCTTCTTGAATATTTCTTGGGGGTGCACGGGGGCATCCCCAAGCTTGAGCGTTTGACCCTCCTGAATATTCTTTTATCATCTTCCCCCGCACACTTGAAAACTCCCTTTATACATAACTCATCATAATCTGATTAGCGAGGTTAGTACCCACAATAAAATAATTTTTCCCTACTGGAAATAAAAATAATCTTGAAGAGCTACTGTTTCTCAAGATTGCCAAAAGGTTTTTGCAAAGAAAAAGCAAGCTCAAGGTTTGCAAAACGAAGAAAAGGCAAAACAGGACAGAATCTGTGAAAAACAGACCAGCAGGTAGTAAATAATTTTTTCGGGGCACTTCTGCAACTCAAATCAAAAAACTCAGAACAAACGCTCGAAACCCAATTGTATAGAGCACGCTGTCAAACAAATTCAGATCAAAAAGAAGATCCGGTGATTTTATTCGAATTTTTCTGTCCAAGGACAGAATCTGTTTTCTGGACAACACGTCACAACTTTTGAACTTTCTTGCAATCGGAGGCTAAACTTGGCACAAAGCTGAAAAGAAAAGATACAATGATGATGCTACTGTAGTAACAAACATCAAGACACAACAAAAGCAAAATAAAACCTAATTCGTTGTGGGCTGCCTCCCAAAAGCGCTTTCTTTTATGCCTTTAAGCTAGGCATGATGCAAAAAGAGAAGATCAAGTTTTATTAAGAGTAAAAGAATAGCTAGCCCGTATAACGGACTCAAAAGGCAACTTAATCTTCTTTCTAGGGAAGTGTTCCATCCCTTTCTTGAGAGGGAATTGGAATTTTATATTCCCCTCTTTCATGTCAATGATAGCACCAACGGTGCGAAGAAAAGGACGTCCCAAAATAATTGGACATGAAGGTTCACATTCAATATCCATAATAGTAAAATTAACGGGAACATAATTGTCATTGACAATGATAAGAACATCGTCAATCTTCCCCAAAGGTTTCTTTACGGAAGAATCAACAAGACGAACACCAAAAGAACAAGGATCAAAAGGTTTCAATTCAAACATATCATACATTCTTTTGGGCATAACGGAGGTACTAGCTCCAACATCACATAAAGCATAGCAAGAGAAGTTATTCAACTTAATTTTAATCATAGGATCCCAACTATCTTCTAGCTTTCTAGGTATGGAGGCTTCTACCCTAAGCTTCTCCTCCCTAGCTTTGATGAGAGCATTAGTGATATGCTCCGTGAAGGCAAGATTAAGTGTGCTAGTGTGGGGATCTCTAGACATCTTGTAAAGAAAAACAATAACTTCAGAAAGGGTGCAATTATCAAAATCAAGGTCACTACTATCAAGTAAAGTGGTAGTGGTGTCCTTTAGGCTCACTTGTTTGGTAGCTTCTATGGTTATAGGAGTTTCTTCTTCTACGGTTGAGGTCATAGCATCACCATTAATAGGTCCAATGGGACTAGGAGTGCATTGGGTGCTAAGAGTTTGGATATCCTCAACAACTTGGATAGTAGCAACAGTGTGGTGGGTAGGAAGGCTCTTAATTCTATCTTCTTCCTCCTTTTCTCTAGCCCATCTCTCTTTAAGTTTAGCCATCATCCTAATGTTTTCATTAATTTGCACTTGAATAGCATTCATAGGAGTGGTCTTCCTCTCCTCAAGAGGAGAAGTTCTAATTTTAAGCAACTCTACCTCATGGGCTAAATTGTCTACCTTCGAAGAGAGATTATCTAGTTTGTCTAGTTTTTCTTCTACACTCTTATTGAAGGCCTTTTGGGTAGTGATGAAGTCTTTAAGCAAAATCTCTAGTTCATAAGTGGAGTTCTTGGTGCTAGGATAAGCATTGTTGTTCCCATAGGAATTAGAGGGGAACGGTCTAGGGTTGCTACCAAAATTACTCCTATAAGCATTGTTATTGAAATTGTTTCTAGAGATAAAGTTCACATCTACTTGATCTTGAGCAATCAAAGAATTTAAAGGAACATCATGAGGATCAATAGAAGATTGCTTGGAAAGTAGAGACATGATCAAGTCAACTTTTTCATTTAGGGAGGAAATCTCCTCGACAGAGTTTACCTTCCTACCTGTTGGAGCGCGTTTGGTGTGCCATTGGGAATAATTGGTCATCATCTCGTCGAGAAGCTTCGTGGCAGCACCAAGTGTAGTTGACATAAAGGTTCCTCCCGCGGCCGAATCTAACAAGTTCCGCGAGGTAAAGTTCAAGCCTGCATAAAAAGTTTGGATAACCATCCAAGTAGTCAAACCATGAGTAGGGCAGTTCTTGACAAGGGATTTCATGCGTTCCCAAGCTTGGGCAACGTGTTCATTATCCAATTGTTTAAAATTCATTATGTTACTCCTTAATTGGATAATTTTAGAAGGGGGATAATACTTCCCAATAAAGGCATCCTTGCACTTGTCCCAAGAATCTATACTATTCCTAGGCAAGGATTGAAACCAGATTTTAGCTCCTCCTCTCAAGGAGAAAGGAAAAAGTTTAAGCTTAACAATATCACCATCTACTTCTTTGTACTTTTGCATATCACAGAGCTCAACAAAATTATTTAAGTGCAAAGCAGCATCATCTCCGGCACCGGAGAATTGATCTTTCATAACTAGGATCAGCACAGCAGGTTTAATCTCATAAGAATGTGCTGAAGTGGCAGGTGTAGCAATAGGCGTGCAGATAAAGTCACTGTTGTTATGACTAGTGAAGTCACACAACTTGGTGTTCTCGGTGGAACCCACAGCAGCAGCAAGCAAGATAACTATTTTTGTGATTTTTGGTAAGGGACACTAAAGCAAAAACTGCAAGGTAAACTAACAAGACTAAAAAGCAAAGTTAAAAGATAGCGTGCAACTCACCTATCTTGAAGAGTGGAGTCTCCGGCAACGGCGCCAAAAACTTGCTTGATGGCTTCTCGCCCCTCGTTGGTTACCCCAAGTGGAAGGTTGAGATGTAGCGTAGCGGCAAATTTCCCTTGGCAAAGATACCAAGGATCGAATCCCGTGAGACTCCGAGGGTCGACAAGTAGGTGTCAACGGCGCCAGAAACTTAGCGGTTGACAGGACCTGCACACAGATACAGATAACTTTGCTCCCAACGAGTACAGAGAGGTTGTCAATCCCTCCGGCCTTGTTGTTTACAAAGGATCAAACACAAGAGATAATAACGATAGCTAAGACTGCAACTAGGAAATAAAAACAGGAAGTAAATAGAAGGTGTGATCAGCGGTGGTAATATGGACCGGGGTCCCATGATGTTCACTAGTGATGTCTCTCTCCCAAAAGACGATAAAACAACAAAGCGAGGTAAACAAGCAGCTGGGCAATTGACATGATTATGTGCGCAAACCAATGCTAACTATGCTGCAAAGAAAGGTAGAGGCTCAAAAGCATGGGCGGTACGCCAAGGCAAGTAGACCGAAATCCATCTGCATCTACTACTAATCATCCACCTTGAGATATCTACCCAGAACATCTCGCTGTTATTAAGTTGTGAATCCCACCCAAAGTGTAAACTCAGAGCAACAGAGAACTGCATTAAAAGAACTTTGCGTAAAGTAAACAATCCTTGCACCCGCAAGTACAAGCACCATTGTTTTCTCCCTTGTGGCAACAGCACATCCCCTAGACTCATGTTTCTGTCACTCAAGCTAGTCATCAGGGGGCATGAACCCACAATCAAGCATAACGCTCCCTCTTGGAGTTACTACCTACTACTTGGCCAAAGCAATAAACAGCAACGGAGAACATGCAAGAATTACTCAAGAACAAAGATATAAAAGAGGTGAATCAAATATATTACTCAAACACAATCTGAACATAGTCTCATAATCCATCAGATCCCAGCAAACTCAGCAAAGCAACAGCAGAAAGATTACATATGTGCCTTGATCATGTAGGGCAGCTCACGAGGTCTAAACCATGAAGAGAAAAGAGGGGAGGAGAACATCACATAGCTACTGATCATGGACCCATGGTCCAAGGTGGACTACTCACGACTCATCCGGGAAGCGTCCATGGTGGTGGAGAAGCTCCCGGTGGTGGTTCTCCCCTCCGGCTGGGTGCCGGGAAGAGTTCTCCTGACGCTCCCGATCTTGGAAGCGATGCGGCGGCGGAACAGAGGCGAGATCGCGAAAAAGGGTTCTGTCCTCGAGGGTTTCGGGACGAGAGGGATATATATGCGAAGGGGGGCAGCCAGAGGCGGAGCAGGGCCCCCAAGCGCCCCCCTGGTGCGGCCAGGGGTGGGGCCGCGCCAGGTGGCCGCCTGGGCCTCCCCTGGCTCCCCTCTGGCCCATCTTTGGTTCTTCGTGAAGCTTCCTGTACGCTGATTTTTCCTATATTTTTCCTAGAATTTTTGGAGCACTTTTAATATGGGGGAAACCTGAAATAGAAAAACAGCAGAAAACAGGAACTGGCACTGTGGTGCACTGAGTTAATATGTTAGTCCAAATATGATCCAAATTGTATGGAAGTGCATCAATATAATAGCAATATCACACAAAAGAAGCATGGAGCAAGCAGAAATTATAGATACGTTTTGGACGTATCATGGGTATACCGATTATCGAATCTCGGACACGTACTATACCGCTAGACAAAGGGAATCGTATACGGGATTGATTGAATCCTTGACATTGTGGTTCATCCGATGAGATCATCGTGGAACATGTGGGAGCCAACATGGGTATCCAGATCCCGCTGTTAATTATTGGCCGGAGATATGTCTTGGTCATGACTGCATGGTTCCCGAACCCGTAGGGTCTACACATTTAAGGTTCGATGACGCTAGGGTTATAGGAATAGATGTACGTGGTTACTGAATGTTGTTCGGAGTCCCGAATGAGATCTCGGACATCAGGAGGAGTTCTGGAATGGTCCGGAGGTAAATATTTATATATGGGAAGTCATCATACGGTCACCGGAATAATTCGAGGGGTTACCGGTATCGTACCGGGACCACCGAAGGGGTTCCGGGGGTCCATCGGGAGGGTCCACCTGCCCCGGAGGGCCCTATGGGCTGTATGTGGAGAGGGACCAGCCCCTAAGTGGGCTGGGCGCCTCCCCCCTAGGGCCCATGCGCCTAGGGTTTGGGGGGAAACCCTAAGGGGGGCGCCCCCTTGCCTTGGGGGGCAAGGCACCCCCCTGGCCGCCACCCCCTCCTCGGATTGGATCTGAGGGGGCGACCCCCCTCTCCCTTGCCCCTATATATATGTGGGGGGTGGGAGGGCAGCCGCACCAAAGCCCTGGCGCAGCCCTCCCCCTCTCCCAACTACTCCTCCTCTCCCGCGGTGCTTGGCGAAGCCCTGAAGGATTGCCACGCTCCTCCATCACCACCACGCCGTCGTGCTGCTGCTGGACGGTGTCTTCCCCAACCTCTCCCTCTCCCCTTGCTGGATCAAGGCGCGGGAGACGTCACCGGGCTGCACGTGTGTTGAACGCGGAGGCACCGTTGTTCGGTGCTTAGATCGGAATCGGCCGCGATCTGAATCGCTTCGTGTACGACTCCACCGACCGCGTTCTTGCAACGCTTCCGCATCGCGATCTTCAAAGGTATGAAGATGCACTCCCCTCTCGTTGCTAGTAATCACCATAGATAGATCTTGGTGATGCGTAGGGAAATTTTTTGATTTTCTATAACGATCCCTAACATTATTCATTTTTTGTGCGTAATAAGGAAGCACTTCCGGTGGGTCCGAGCTGACCGCGGGGGGAACATTTTTTTCACGCAATACGGTTGCCCGTCCGGTGGGTCCCAGCAGTCAGGGGGGAAACATTTTTTCCGTGAAATATAGTGGCCCGTCCGGTGGGTCCCTGCTGTCAGGTGGAGGAATCATTATTTTCCGCGTAATAAGGAGGCACTTCCTTGCTGCCGCCGTGGACCCAACTGTCAGCCTCTCCACGTACAGTCCATGTCCGATGGAAACCGTTACTTGACCACGTTGACCACGCCGCGCCGAGAGCACCAGGGCAGTGGACGACGGCGAGGCCTAGGAAGGGGACGACGCGGAGCCGGGGAAGACGCGATAGTGGAAGCCTGCGCGGAGAGGAGTACGAGGGTTCACTGGTTCGGCTGTGGTGTGAGGCCGTCGTCGCCACGGAATAACAGGGGGTGTGGGTGAGTAGAGGGATGGCCTGGCCAGCGGTGGGAGTAGTAGGGGCGGTGAGGCCTGCGCGGCTGCACAGCCGGCCACAGGAGGCAAGAGCAGGCGGCGCGACCGGCGCTGCTTTGGGCGGCTGGAGCAAGAAGACCAGAGGTTGAAGAAGCACGACGGCCGTTGGATGCACATCGTACGGTCACTACAGCTAGAATCGTTTATATTGACTAAGTTGACAAAGCCCTTGGTACGCGTCAATTTAGTAGGCCCACAGGCCAGCTTCCGAAACGGTGCGCCCCAGATGTCAGGGGGAGGAATCATTTTTTTGGCGGGTGAAGCTAGAATATCCGAGATTGAAGAAGAAACACGACATCCATTGGATGGACATCCAACGGCCACTGCTGCTAGAACCGTGTGTTGACTATAAGTTGACAAAGCCTTACATGCGCGTCAACTCTTTTTTTAGGGGACGCGTCAACTTACTAAGACCACAAGTGTGTGGCAGAGAACTTACAGCTCATTTGAGATTTGTAAGAATGTGCAGCCAAATTTTGAATTCTAATGGAATTTACTACAACTAGACCTGGCCATCTGCCGGGCCGGGCCGGGCCTACCAAAGCCCGTCGCAAAAAACCTAGGCCCGAGCCCGGCCCGACCCGACCGCCGGGCCTGAAAATTAGGCCCGAGCCCGGCCCATCACACAAAAAGCCCGACGGGCCTCGGGCCACGGGCCGGGCCTCTTCGTTAATGCGTAAATATGCCGGGCCCGGGCCCGGCCCGGCCCTGCCGTCGGGCTTGAATTCTAGGCCCAAGCCCGGCCCGTGGACACGGTCGGGCCGGGCCGAGTCGGGCTTTTTCGGGCCGGGCCGGGTCGGGCCGACCGGGCGGGCTGCCCATAGCCAGGTCTAACTACAACCCATTTACAGTTTGTTAAAAATACATCCCATTTCAACCAACCGTTCAAAACAGAATTCAATAAAATTTCTCACATTTTGATGGGATCCGAAATATTTCTATCCCGAAATTTCTACTCAGATTAAATACAATTTTGATATAAATTTATATTACGTAAAAATCCAACGAAACATTGCGCTCACAACAATTAATGAAATTAAAATTTTTAATATCAAATATATATATTTTATAAAGTAATTACGTGTTTGGTGCATTTTTTATAGTTACTGCCCAGTTTTTATAATTACATCCAATTTATTATTTCTTAAAGCCCATTTTCTTGTTAAGCCTAATTGTAATGCCCCGGATGTAATACTTTCCCTTTTGGGCAATATATATATTTTTGGCTTCATCAATTCCATTCCGGGTTCTTTGTCTTTTCGGGTTTTCGTCGTTTTGTCGTGTTGCGTGTGTGCATTCATCCATATCATGTAGTCTTGTGCATCACATTGCATTTGTGTTGTCGTTTGCATCGGGTCCCACTCGTTCCTTTCCGTGGTCCGTTTCGAGTTCCGGAGCTCCCTCACGTGTCCGTGGCATCCTAGGCCTACTTCGGTGTTTGGCCGTGTAACGTTTCCGGTTTGGCGTGAGACTTGTCGTGCGATGTTGTTTTGGTGTGTGTAACCCGCCTGTCAAATCTCGTCGCGTTTGGGGTTCGTTTGCTACTCCAACAGTTATTCTCGTGGGCTGAAAGTACCCCCTCTTTGAGGCCCAAGACACCCTCCAACAGCCCACCAAACCAACCCAAACCCCTCCCTTCATCTAGGCCATCCAATCGTGATCGCGTGGCCGAAAACCTCACCTCATTTGGACAACCCTAGCTCCTTGTGCCTATATAAACGTCCATCTCCCCCAATTTTCGCGTCTGAAACCCTAATGCTTCCACAGTTCGCCGCCGGTGCTTCCACCGTTGAATCCCGGTGCTTCCACCGTTGAGCCACCATGCTTCCGACGTCCCAGAAATCCGTTCTTCCCTAGTGCCGTCGTCGTGCTTCCTCCGACGCGTGGGCCCGCGCGAGGTCGTCTTCAACCTCGCCGCGCCGCCGCCGGGCCTCCCGCCGGCGTCCTCACCTCGCCGCCCGGCCTCCCCGGCCGCTCCTCCCCGCCGCCGGCACCCGCCACCGGCCGCCGCCCGGGGCCGGGCTCTCCTCCGACCGCGCCGCCGCCGGGCGCCCTCCTCCCACCGGACCCCCAGGCCGCCCTCCTCCCGTCGCCCTCGGCCATCGATGGGCCGCGCCGCTCGAGGGAGCCGGCCCCTGCCCGATTCGATCGAACTGGGAGACCTAACGGGCCAGATCGGCGGCCCGGTAGCGCCCGATCCGGCCTCCCCCGCCCGGCCCGTCATCTGGTGGGCCGCGCCCGGATCCGCCCCGTGAGCCCGTTTGACTTCCAGCCACCGTTGACCGCCGTTGACCCGAGGTGGTTTTTTTCACTAAGTCCTGGTATTTTAAGTTTCTGATGCAGTTTTGTTTTGATGATAACTTATTGTGTGATGGTCCGATTTGAGCAAATGATATGTCAAAATGATCGTGGAGACTTGTACTACGTTTTGTTCCATTGTGCCATGCATGTTTGAGGTCATCTAGATGTCTTAATCTTCATGAGAAGAGTGCTACTTGTTATAAACTGCTGTTAGTAGTTGTTTTCATGCCATCTTTGCAATGTGATATCTTGGTGCATGTTTATCCAAATGAAGCAAATGATATGTCCACGTGTTCATCATGAAATGGTCTACATGTTGGGTGCTTTAGCTTGCATGATAGATTTCATCTTGCCATGTTTATCTCCGTTGCAAAAGTGCTAGTGGCTGTTATGTTGTTAAACTTGTTACGAGATGCCTCGTTGAGGAGCTCGTTGCTATTGATGTGGTTGTCCCCTTGATGCATGCTTAGATGTTTTGGATTCACCATCATGTGTACTTTGCTGTGGTGCAAACCACTTGTCTTGTTTAGTTTTGAGGTGACTTAAACTTGCTCACAAAGATGCCATGATGTTACTACTGTTTTAACACTTAGTGAAATTTCACTAAGTCTGGAATCTGTAATTTTCAGATGCCATGTTTGCTTGTTGTTCTAGGCAAATCCATGCTAGTTTTGGGGTGACTCTTGATGATTCCTTGTTGTATAAGTTGTTGGCTATCCATTCATGCTCTCACATGCTTATTTGGGTGGCTGTAGCATATTTAACTCTTGCTCCCAAGTTGCAACAAATTACTGCTGTCAGGTTTTTGTTGTCAAGTTCAATATGTCATAGCTTGTTGCTATTGATCCATGCTTCCTTTGGAGATGATCCAATGGAATTGTTTGCTATAGGAGATGTCTACTTTATGTCCATGCTCCTTGCCATGATGTTTGAGTGCTGTAGACTATTTATCTCTTGCTGCGAAGTTGCTATGTGGCTGTTAATTTCAACTTGTGCATGTTTATTGTTTCGGGTGTAACTTTTAGCCCGTTGCTCCGTTTTGAGCAAGTCCTATATGGAACTTGTGTGTTTTTGCATTTAGATTCATAATATCCTCATGTTATCATGTTTTGAAGTATTCTTGCTTGATGTATATTTCCATGCTCCTTTGTGCTATAACACTGTGCTTCCTATGTAGATTTTCTGTGCTTCCTAAGTGCATCTGTTTTGCTTCCATAGTGCATCAGTCATGCATCCAGTAATTTTTTGCGCATTGCATCTTGTTGATTTCGTGCCTTGTGTGTTTTGCTTGAGTAGAGCCGGAAGCTGAGTACGAGTACGAGAACGAGGTTACTACCGAGGTTGAGAACGAGGAGCTCTCTTACGATCCCATCGACAACTCTTCAGGCAAGATGACCGAACCCCGATAACATTACTATCTTTGCCTATTGCTAGAAGTCTCGCTCTATAGTATTTGCCTCGATGCCCATGTTTTTCCTATCAGCCTCCTATTGTAACCATGAACCTGTTTAACCACCCTACCTATGCAAACCATTGATTGGCTATACGTAGGCTTCGCTCAGCCCCTCTTATAGCATTGTTAGTTGCAGGAGAAGATTGAAGATTCTTGCTTCTTGTTGAAGCTTGTTGGGATATCACACTATATTAATTATTAAATGAAATCATCTATATATTGGTAATGGGTGGAAGGCTAAGCCTTTTGCTTGGTGATTTGTTCCACTCATGCCGCCTGAGGAACTGTATAAACCGGTGTTATGTTCCTTGATTATGCGTTCCTCACACGGTTGGGGTTATGGGACCCCCTCGATAAACCGCTAAGTGCTAAGTCTTTTCCAGCAAGTCCCAACATTGGTACTATTTTCCTAATAACTAAAACTTGCATAGGGACTAGTTATCCCTTTTATATTTAATCAACAACCCGGGCCAGTGCTCCTCATGAGTGTTGGTCCAAACTGGGGGTCCTGCGGGGCCGCCTTGGGGAAACCCGAGGTATCTGGCATAAACCTGTAGCATCGCCCATCTGGTCGTGGCCTGAGACTAGATACGCGCGGCTATTGTCAGGGTGTCAGCACGCCGGGAGGATTTGCTGGATTAGCCTTACCTTAGTCGGAGTATCTTGAGCACGGGATTCCGAGGATACTCGGGCCTTCCCACCTTGGAGTTGCGACTCCGCGGATCGTGGGCTTGTCATGGGCCAAGTTGGAACACCCCTGCAGGGTTATGAACTTTCGAAAGCCGTGCCCGCAGTTATGTGGCAGATGGGAATTTGTTAATATCCGGTTGTAGAAAACTTGACACCATGTTCCAATACACTACCAGCGTGAGTACCGTGATGGTCATTTTCCGAAAGGGATTCGGGAGATGAACACGGTGGGGTTATGTTTGACTTATTAGTTAGGATCACTTCGTGATCATCTCTCGACCGAGGCACCTTCTCTTCTCGCTCTCTTTTACGTAAGCTAGGCTAGTGCTGCTGCAACCTCTTGTTCTTTCTTCAGCCTTGTTCCACACCCAAGGCTTGGATAGTCGTGTTACCCGGGAACTGGATTGCTGAGTCCTCTGTGGCTCACAGTTACTTCAACACACCAGATGCAGGTACTATGGTGAGCTACACAGGCGATGGCACCGAGCTAGACTGGGAGTACGACGAGGAGCGTAGCCGTTACTATGTGAACTATCCGGTTGATCAGTAGAGCTTCTACTAGGATTCGTTTCAGACCTGTGGTTTAAGTTATGTTTGGTATCTTGTCATTCGGATCTTTACCCTTAGATGGGCTGTGATGTTTATTTGGATGATGATTGGATATGTAATGAATTTGTGTGACGTGGCGAGTGTAAGCCAACTATCTTTTCCGCTTTCATCCCTATTTTTAAATGAGATGTGCAAAGGTACCAAACTTGCGATCATTCCAGAATGGGCTTATATCTTTAAGTCGTGCCTCGACACGTAGCAGATATAGTCCCATCCTGGGCATTACAAGTTGGTATCAGAGCCTTCTCCGACCTAGAAGCCCCCACTGATTGATCGAATCGTTGACGGTTGAGTCTAGGCACACACTTAAAATGTTTTGAGTCCTATATTTATATCGGAGAGTAGGAATTCTTTTGCTCCTCATCTCTTTTCATTCTGGTGAGCACTCCTGACGACTACTCTTGCCTCTTCTACTTTCAAAAATTGCACCAATTTTTTTTAGGAATCTCGCGAGTATTGTTTGGATTGTTTCGATGTCTTTGTGATGAGAATATTGTTCTCGATGCCTCCTGACATTAGGGGTTGTGTCAGTGTCCCGGGGAGTTGAGCTTCGGGGTATTGTCGTCACAAACATATCGCGGCAGTACTAGAATACTTAAGACGGCCGACATCGAAAATTCTCCTATGCGGTTAGTGGCAAGATAACCCCGACATCACCCAGTACTGGGGAGGTAGTTCGGGAGTATTGCCATAGCTTTGTATAGTGGATGCTTTTCGAAGGTCCGAGGTAGACGGTTTCCGAGAAAGACTGGTTATGTGTTGAAGGATGGATACAGCTGGATGTAGGATTAGAGTTGAGTGTGCGATGCTTCCCCTGTATCCCCAACACCTGATTGCATAACTGGAAACTTTCGGAAATTAATAGGTGGGTTCATCCAGTAGCTCGTAGGCATTCTTCCAACGAATGCAGGTTACGGAGTTCGGGGTTCTACATTGAGTGAAGTGGTTTTATGGCCGATGTTCCGATCGGGAGTTGCATCTTAAAGGGTCCTTGGCTATGCTGATCCAGGGATTGCAAAACCCTTTCGTAACACGTTCCATAAGCTTCAGCACAAAGATGTCAAACGAAGCTCCTATCTTGTGTTTGTTCCATCTGTACCTTATGTTTTTCTTATTTACCTTTTGTCTCCCAGTGGCTTCTCGTGAAGATTGTTGTTATCATTAAACTGAGAATTTCATTCGTTCCTCTTGTCCGAATGATTCATGTGAAGACTATGTTGCATTTCTATCCGTTGTTTCAGCTTATATCTTCTTGCAATCAATTGTTGATGGTGGTCATCTCTTTCAGGATGGCTCCTAAAAGGATCACCAACGCTAACCCAGAGGGTGAAGAGGTTCCAGATCGTCCTCCTTCCCCTCCTCCTCCGTTTGAGGCCTGGAGAGCGATTATGCAGACTATAAACCAGAACACCCAGATGTTGATGCAGATGATGCAGTAGATGCAAGCAAATCAAGCAAATCAGGGTGCTCCAGGGAACCAAGGCAATTTCTTCAACCAGCAGCACCATGCTACGCTCAACCAGTTCTTGGCCAATCAACCAAAGGCTTTCAGTTACTGTGTCGACCCTCTCGATGCTGAAGATTGGATTACCGATATCAAGAAGCATTTTGAGTGCAGCAACGTAAGGCCTAAGGACTATGTGAAGTTTGCAGCCTTCCAACTCAAGGACCAAGCAGCTGACTGGTGGCAGCAGTACAAAGACTCCAGAGAAGGGCGTGTGATCTCTTGGGATGATTTCTGCAAGGACTTTCGCTCTCACCACATTCCAACAAGTGTCATCAAGGGTATGCGTGAGCAATTCCGCAACCTGAAGCAAGGCTCAATGACTGTCTACCAGTATAATGTCAAGTTCCAAAACCTTGCCCGCTATGCCAAGGAAGACATCCCAGATGCCAAGAGCAAGATCTATCAGTTCCGCGGTGGTCTGAAGGATGAACTTCAACTTGCTTTCACCTTGTTCGAGCCTGATGATTTTGACAAATTCTATAACATGGCGCTCAAGCAAGAGGCAGCCCAGCTCAAGATGGAAGCTTCCAAAAAGAGGATTCGAGATGCTGTTCACTCCTCCTCATCTTCTCAAGTGGTCGCGAAGCAACAGAAGTTTTGGCTTCCACCTCCTCCTGTGATCCGAGCTCCCTACAACAACAACAACAAGAACTCTGGTGGTCGTGGTTTCTCCCACCAACCCAACCCAAGCAACCAGTCAAAGTTTCAGTCTCAAGGTTCCAAGTCAAGTGCTCCTCACTACCGTCCTCTCTCAGAAGTGGTCTGCAACAAGTGTGGCAAGAAGGGTCACTATTCTAACAAGTGCCCCAACCCGAAGCGCCTTCCGCCTCCTCCACCTGTCAGTACAGCTATTATCAAGCATGATCCAAAGGCAGCAAGAGTGAATCTGATGAATGCAGCCCAGGCAGAGAATTCTTCTGATGTCATATTGGGTAACCTTCCAGTTAACTCTTTTCCTGCAAAAGTGTTGTTTGATTCGGGTGCTTCATGTTCTTTCATGTCATATCCATTTGCATCCAAGCACGATATTGTCACTAAAAATCTTCCAAGGGAGTTATCAGTTATTTCTTCGGGGAGACGAATGCATTCCAGTGTGTATGCTCCGGATGTTTCTATTCGCATGGGTGATTATCGATTTCTGGCCTCTCCGGTGGTTCTTTGCAATTCTGACATTGATCTTATCCTCGGAATGGATTGGCTTTCTCAGCATGATGCTCAAATTGACTGTGCACAGAAGGAAGTCAAGATTACTCATTCCGATGATGATTTGATTATCTTCGCCTCTCGGGATAACACAATCAGGCTTTTCTCTCTCAATGACAAGGGCGAAATGAATGCCATATCTCAAATTCCGGTGGTTAACGAATACGAAGACGTCTTTCCTGAAGAACTTCCAGGCATGCCTCCACACCGTCAAGTGGAATTCGTCATTGAACTCGAGCCGGGTACTGAGCCAGATGCCGGCGTCCGTACAAGCTCTCTCCTAAAGAGTTGAAGGAGTTGAAGAAACAGCTTGATGAACAGGAGCGTATGGTTCTGATCAGGCCTAGTACGTCTCCTTGGGGCTATGGTGTCTTATTTGTCAAGAAGAAGGATGGCACGGAGCGCCTTTGCGTCGATTACCGGCCATTGAACAAGAAGACAATAAAGAACAAGTATCCGCTCCCCAACATCAATGAACTGTTCAGGCAGCTCAAAGGAGCTAAAGTGTTCTCTAAGCTCGATCTCCGAATGGGCTATCACCAGATTCGCATTCGAGAAGAAGATATCCTCAAGACTGTCTTCAGAACGAGCTACGGCTCCTATGAGTATACAGTCATGTACTTTGGTCTCGCTAATGCTCCACCTACCTTCTCGAGAATGATGCACTACATTTTCAACCCCTACACCGGCGAGTTTGTTCTTGTGTATCTGGATGACATTTTGGTTTTCTCCAAAAACGAAGAGGATCACGAAAAGCACCTCCGTCTGGTTCTCGACAGACTCCGTGAACATAAGTTCTATGCCAAGTTCTCCAAGTGCGAATTTTGGCTCGATAAGGTCTTGTATCTGGGCCATATCATCTCCGCTGACGGTATTGCGGTAAACCCCGAGAAAGTTGAAGCAATTGTCAACTGGAAACCTCCTCAGAACGTCAAGCAACTCCGAAGCTTCCTTGGTCTTGCCAGCTATTGCAGAAGGTTCGTTGAGAACTTCTCCAAGATTGCCAAGCCTCTTTCCAACCTGCTGCAGAAGAATGTCAAGTACTACTGGTCTCCAGATAGTGAAGTGGCATTCAAAACTCTCAAAGAAAAGCTCATCTCTGCTCCAGTTCTTACTCCTCCAGATGAGTCCAAGCCCTACGAAGTATTCCGTGATGCTTGTCTTCAAGGACTTGGTGGTGTGCTTATGCAGGACAAGATAATTGTGGCATACACTTCTCGTCAGCTGAAGCCAAGTGAGAAGAACTACCCCACACATGATCTTGAACTAGCAGTTGTGGTACATGCTTTGATTACGTGGAGACACCTTCTGTTGGGCAGAAAAGTCGACATCTTCACCGATCACAAGAGCTTGAAGTACATCTTCACACAGCCGAATCTGAACCTTCGCCAGACTCGTTGGGTTGAGATGATCCAAGAGTATGATCCAAGCGTTGAATACACACCTGGCAAGGCGAATGTGATTGCAGATGCTTTGAGCAGAAAGGCATATTGCAACAGCCTCCTTATCAAGCCGTTCCAGCCTGAGCTTTGTGAAGCATTCAGGAAGCTCAACCTCCAAGTTGTTCCGCAAGGTTTTCTTGCAAATCTTCAAGTTGCTCCTACCTTGGAAGATCAGATCCGTGAGGCCCAACTCAGTGATGCTATGGTGCATAAAGTGAAACATGGTATTGCAAAGGGTACTCCTAAATACAAGTGCTATCGCGTTGATGAGAGAGATACCTTGTTCTTTGAGGACAGACTCGTGGTTCCCAAAGGTGATCTCAGGAAGCTCATAATGGACGAAGCACATGATTCCCTCCTTTCCATTCATCCTGGTAGTTCCAAGATGTACCAAGACCTCAAGCAATCTTACTGGTGGACTCGCATGAAAAGGGAGATTGCCCAATTCGTGAATGAATGTAATGTCTGCAGAAGAGTGAAAGCAGAGCATCAACGTCCAGCCGGTCTTCTCCAACCTCTTCTTATTCCCGAGTGGAAATTCGACCACATTGAAATGGATTTCGTCACTGGCTTTCCTAAGTCCAAGAGAGGGAATGATTCTATCTTTGTGGTGATTAACAAGCTTACCAAAGTCACTCACTTCCTTCCAGTCAAAGAATCCATCAATGCAGCTCAATTGGCAGAGTTGTACACTTCCAGAATTGTGTCCTTACATGGCATTCCTCAAGTTATCTCCTCAGACCGTGGAAGTTTGTTCACCTCTAAGTTCTGGGACTCCTTTCAGTCTGCCATGGGCACTACGATCAGGTTCAGCACTGCATTTCACCCTCAGACTAGTGGTCAAGTCGAGAGAGTGAATCAGATTCTAGAAGACATGCTCAGAGCCTATGTCATATCTTTTGGCATGAAATGGGAAGATTGCCTTCCATTTGCCGAGTTCTCTTACAACAACAGCTTCCAAGCAAGTGCCGGCAAAGCTCCGTTTGAAATCCTCTATGGCAGAAAGTGCCGTACCCCTCTCAACTGGTCCGAGACTGGTGAACGTCAACTTCTTGGCAATGACTTGATCTCAGAAGCCGAAGAAATGTGCAAAGTCATACGTGAGAATCTCAAGGCCGCTCAGTCGCGTCAGAAGAGCTACTATGACGGCAAGCATTGTGATTTGGCCTTCAACATTGGGGATCATGTCTATCTCCGTGTTTCTCCTATGAAAGGCACCCAAAGATTCGGTATCAAAGGAAAGCTTGCTCCTAGATACGTCGGGCCTTTCAAGATCCTTGGCAAAAGAGGCGATCTAGCCTATCAACTTGAGCTCCCTTCCAACTTCGCCAATGTTCATGATGTGTTTCATGTGTCTCAACTCCGCAAGTGCTTCAAGACACCTGAACGCACCATTCCGTTTGAGGAGATTGATCTTCAACAAGATTTGTCTTACCGAGAGCACCCAGTTGCTATTCTCGAAGAAACCGAGCGCAAGACCCACAACAAGTCCATCAAATTCTTGAAAGTCAAGTGGTCACACCATACCAACCGGGAAGGTATGTGGGAACGAGAAGATCACCTTCATTCCAAGTACCCTTCCTTCTTCCAGTCCTAGATCCCGGGACGAGATATTTTTGTAGTAGAGGAGAGTTTGTAATGCCCCGGATGTAATACTTTCCCTTTTGGGCAATATATATATTTTTGGCTTCATCAATTCCATTCCGGGTTCTTTGTCTTTTCGGGTTTTCGTCGTTTTGTCGTGTTGCGTGTGTGCATTCATCCATATCATGTAGTCTTGTGCATCGCATTGCATTTGTGTTGTCGTTTGCATCCGGTCCCACTCGTTCCTTTCCGTGGTCCGTTTCGAGTTCCGGAGCTCCCTCACGTGTCCGTGGCATCCTAGGCCTACTTTGGTGTTTGGCCGTGTAACGTTTCCGGTTTGGCGTGAGACTTGTCGTGCGATGTTGTTTTGGTGTGTGTAACCCGTGTGTCAAATCTCGTCGCGTTTGGGGTTCGTTTGCTACTCCAACAGTTATTCTCGTGGGCTGAAAGTACCCCCTCTTTGATGCCCAAGACACCCCTCCAACAGCCCACCAAACCAACCCAAACCCCTCCCTTCATCTAGGCCATCCAATCGTGATCGCGTGGCCGAAAACCTCACCTCATTTGGACAACCCTAGCTCCTTGTGCCTATATAAACGTCCATCTCCCCCAATTTTCGCGTCTGAAACCCTAATGCTTCCACAGTTCGCCGCCGGTGCTTCCACCGTTGAATCCCGGTGCTTCCACCGTTGAGCCACCGTGCTTCCGACGTCCCAGAAATCCGTGCTTCCGTAGTGTCGTCGACGTGCTTCCTCCGACGCGTGGGCTCGCGCGAGGTCGTCTTCAACCTCCGTCGTTCTTCTTCCCCGCGCCGCCGGAGCTTCTTCTCCGATCCGCCGCCGCCTCCACGCACCTCCTCGCCGCGCCGCCGCCGGGCCTCCCGCCGGCGTCCTCACCTCGCCGCCCGGCCTCCCCGGCCGCTCCTCCCCGCCGCCGGCACCCGCCACCGGCCGCCGCCCGAGGCCGGGCTCTCCTCCGACCGCGCCGCCGCCGGGCGCCCTCCTCCCACCGGACCCCCAGGCCGCCCTCCTCCCGTCGCCCTCGGCCATCGAAGGGACGCACCGCTCGAGGGAGCCAGCCCCCGCCCGATTCGATCGAACTAGGAGACCTAACGGGCCAGATCGGCGGCCCGGTAGCGCCCGACCCGGCCTCCCCCGCTCGGCCCGTTATCTGGTGGGCCGCGCCTGGATCTGCCCCGCGAGCCCATTTGACTTCCAGCCGCCATTGACCGCCGTTGACCCGAGGTGTTTTTTTCACTAAGTCCTGGTATTTTAAGTTTCTGATGCAATTTTGTTTTGATGATAACTTTTTGTGTGATGGTCCGATTTGAGCAAATGATATGTCAAAATGATCGTGGAGACTTGTACTACATTTTGTTCCATTGTGCCATGCATGTTTGAGGTCATCTAGATGTCTTAATCTTCATGAGAAGAGTGCTACTTGTTATAAACTGCTGTTAGTAGTTGTTTTCATGCCATCTTTGCAATGTGATATCTTGGTGCATGTTTATCCAAATGAAGCAAATGATATGTCCACGTGTTCATCATGAAATGGTCTACATGTTGGGTGCTTTAGCTTGCATGATAGATTTCATCTTGCCATGTTTATCTCCGTTGCAAAAGTGCTAGTGGCTGTTATGTTGTTAAACTTGTTACGAGATGCCTCGTTGAGGAGCTCGTTGCTATTGATGTGGTTGTCCCCTTGATGCATGCTTAGATGTTTTGGATTCACCATCATGTGTACTTTGCTGTGGTGCAAACCACTTGTCTTGTTTAGTTTTGAGGTGACTTAAACTTGCTCACAAAGATGCCATGATGTTACTACTGTTTTAACACTTAGTGAAATTTCACTAAGTCTGGAATCTGTAATTTTCAGATGCCATGTTTGCTTGTTGTTCTAGGCAAATCCATGCTAGTTTTGGGGTGACTCTTGATGATTCCTTGTTGTATAAGTTGTTGGCTATCCATTCATGCTCTCACATGCTTATTTGGGTGGTTGTAGCATATTTAACTCTTGCTCCCAAGTTGCAACAAATTACAGCTGTCAGGTTTTTGTTGTCAAGTTCAATATGTCATAGCTTGTTGCTATTGATCCATGCTTCCTTTGGAGATGCTCCAATGGAATTGTTTGCTTTAGGAGATGTCTACTTTATGTCCATGCTCCTTGCCATGATGTTTGAGTGTTGTAGTCTATTTATCTCTTGCTCCGAAGTTGCTATGTGGTTGTTAATTTCAGCTTGCATGTTTATAGTTTCGGATGTAACTTTTAGCCCGTTGCTCCGTTTTGAGCAAGTCCTATATGTAACTTGTGTGTTTTTGCATGTAGATTCATAATATCCTCATGTTATCATGTTTTGAAGTATTCTTGCTTAATGTATATTTCCATGCTCCTTTGTGCTGTAACACTGTGCTTCCTATGTAGACTTTCTGTGCTTCCTAAGTGCATCTGTTTTGCTTCCATAGTGCATCAGTCATGCATCCAGTAATTTTTTGCGCATTGCATCTTGTTGATTTTGTGTCTTGTGTGTTTTGCTTGAGTAGAGCCGGAAGCTGAGTACGAGTACGAGAACGAGGTTACTACCGAGGTTGAGAACGAGGAGCTCTCTTACGATCCCATCGACAACTCTTCAGGCAAGATGACCGAACCCCGATAACATTACTATCTTTGCCTATTGCTAGAAGTCTCGCTCTATAGTATTTGCCTCGATGCCCATGTTTTTCCTGTCAGCCTCCTATTGTAACCATGAACCTGTTTAACCACCCTACCTATGCAAACCATTGATTGGATATACGTAGGCTTCGCTCAGCCCCTCTTATAGCATTGTTAGTTGCAGGAGAAGATTGAAGATTCTTGCTTCTTGTTGAAGCTTGTTGGGATATCACACTATATTAATTATTAAATGAAATCATCTATATATTGGTAATGAGTGGAAGGCTAAGCCTTTTGCTTGGTGATTTGTTCCACTCATGCCGCCTTAGGAACTGTATAAACCGGTGTTATGTTCCTTGATTATGCGTTCCTCACACGGTTGGGGTTATGGGCCCCTATCGATATAAACCGCTAAGTGCTAAGTCTTTTCCAGCAAGTCCCAACATTGGTACTATTTGCCTAATAACTAAAACTTGCATAGGGACTAGCTATCCCTTTTATATTTAATCAACTACCCGAGCCAGTGCTCCTCATGAGTGTTGGTCCAAACTGGGGGTCCTGCGGGGCCGCCTTGGGGAAACCCGAGGTATCTGGCATAAACCTGTAGCATCGCCCATCCGGTCGTGGCCTGAGACTAGATACGTACGGCTATTGTCAGGGTGTCGGCACGCCGGGAGGATTTGCTGGATTAGCCTTACCTTAGTCGGAGTATCTTGAGCAGGGGATTCCGAGGATACTCGGGCCTTCCCACCTTGGAGTTGCGACTCCGCGGATCGTGGGCTTGTCATGAGCCAAGTTGGAACACCCCTCCAGGGTTATGAACTTTCGAAAGCCGTGCCCGCGGTTATGTGGCAGATGGGAATTTGTTAATATCCGGTTGTAGAAAACTTGACACCATGTTCCAATACACTACCAGCGTGAGTACCGTGACGGTCATTTTCCGAAAGGGATTCGGGTGATGAACACGGTGGGGTTATGTTTGACTTATTAGTTAGGATCACTTCGTGATCATCTCTCGACCGAGGCACCTTCTCTTCTCGCTCTCTTTTATGTAAGCTAGGCTAGTGCTGCTGCAACCTCTTGTTCTTTCTTCATCCTTGTTCCACACCCAAGGCTTGGATAGTCGTGTTACCCGGGAACGGGATTGCTGAGTCCTCTGTGGCTCACAGTTACTTCAACACACCAGATGCAGGTACTATGGTGAGCTACACAGGCGATGGCACCGAGCTAGACTGGGAGTACGACGAGGAGCGTAGCCGTTACTATGTGAACTATCCGGTTGATCAGTAGAGCTTCTACTAGGATTCGTTTCAGACCTGTGGTTTAAGTTATGTTTGGTATCTTGTCATTTGGATCTTTACCCTTAGATGGGCTGTGATGTTTATTTGGATGATGATTGGATATGTAATGAATTTGTGTGACGTGGCGAGTGTAAGCCAACTATCTTTTCCGCTTTCATCCCTATTTTTACATGAGATGTGCAAAGGTACCAAACTTGCGATCATTCCAGAATGGGCTTATATCTTTAAGTCGTGCCTCGACACGTAGGAGATATAGTCCCATCCTGGGCATTACACTAATGCATCCCTCCTAGGAAAGATTTGCAGCCCAGCGGGGCGGAGAATAACAACTTGACCTTGCCTGGGTATTTCTAAAAAAAATTATAGCCGCGCTAGCCATTTTCATCTTGAAAAATAATAATATCTGGGCTAGTTATCTGATCTCGGCTAGACGGGCCACAGCTTGCCCAGTTAATAGTTGCATCGATGTTTTCATTGTTGTTCAGAGGAGAAAAATTAATATTTGGGCTAAACATCGCTCAAGAAAAACTCTGCAGTGCTCACACCTCAAAAACACAAATACTGCTCGAGCTGCTTGGTCCCAGCTGTTGGCCGCTTCTTGTGCAACTCTCTCATTTATTGGCTACATAGGTTGAAAATGGTGTGGGACTATGATGTCTGGAAACCACGAGGAAGCAAAAAATAATAATGTTTTATATACTAATAAGGAGGCACTTGCGTACGTGCGGCTATGGCCCTGGTGGGTCCCCACTGTCATCCTCTCCAAGTAAAGTCATCTCCTCATCCTCATGTCCGTTGACCATGATGACAACGGGAGACGGCGGCGCCACGGGGAGCGCAACAACTTGAAGGACGACGAAGAGGGCCTCGAGGGCCCTACAGATGGTCTGATACAACGCCCGCTGCTCATCCGGGAAGCCAGGATCATAGGGCCACATGTCTGTGACGGCATTATCGTTCGCTTGTTCACCTGTGCTCGTTGAGGAGACGTAGGTTGCAGCGCAGGGCCTCCTGCGCTGGTAGCTCTTCCGCCATTAGGGCATCGAAGTGCGGCCGCACCTGCTCTATGGTGAACACGGCATGAACCGGCTTGGACAGTGGCGCCGGCTCTTGGTCGGAAGCTACATCCATCGTCTGATTGTCGTCGCTCAGCTCGGCGAGGTAGCCGGCGAGCTAGCATGTCCAGCTGCTGGACCGACCCGCTGCCAAGCACGAGTCTGACTGCCCTGGCCCACTCAGACCGCCTTCCTCTCCCGCGCGCGCTTTCCGCCTGAAACGGTCAGCGCCGCCCGCCTCGCTTCCTGGTGCATGCGATTGCTCCACCTTCAAACGACACAAGTGTCGTCCGTCCGTCCTTCTGCCGCCCACATTAATGATACGTGGTTGCCGAGGCGGCTACTCCGGCGCCACATGTCCGTCCCTCCGCCGCCCACCATTGCTATATAAACTGCTGCGCCGGCCATAGGCGCAGTCATCCTCATCCGTTCCTATTCTCCTGTCCACACCACTACTGCCCACCATGGCTTCCTCTCGCTCCAGCGCTCTTCGGGACGGGTGGACGACGGACCACATGGAGATGGCAGCCATTGCTGCCAACTGGCTGGCCGACAGGCAGCCGGAGGACGACGGCGTCCCAATGGAGAACATGGTAGTCGACGATCCAGCGCCAACCCCCTCCTCCGCGCCATCCTCGCTGGTGCATTGCACCATGACCATCGGCGAGGCCCGTGCCCAATATATGGACACAGTGAGGCAAAAGCGTTAGGAGCAGTTCCGGGAGGCGCAGGCCGATGCCGCCTACAACCACCATCTCCTCCAGGAGCACCTGCAGGTGGAGGAGCAGATCACCGTGGATCGGGCGGAGCAGGAGGCGCTGCTCGACTCATACCGCTCCGCCCGCGAGGGCCGCCTCGAGCGCTGGCGGTACCGCACGCAGGTGGCGGAGGCTGCAGCCGCTTACAAAGAGGGCGATGAAGCGGGCGAGGCGCTATTTGGCGAGACCGAGGATGAGGCAGAGGACAATGCCGGCTCCAATGAGTCCCCGCTCCGCTGGCATCGACGAGGCCCTGCTCCGCCGAGGCCCCGCGGCGCCAACAACGAGGCAGAGGACACCGCTGGCTCCGCCGAGGCCCCACCCTGCCGGCAACAAGGGGGAGGATTTGCCCCGCTCCGTCGAGGCGCCGCCCGCCAGCAACTAGATAGAGGACATCGCCGGCTCTGCCGAGGCCCCGCTCCGCTGCCAACGAGGACGCGCCACATAGAAAACAAGGAAGAGTAGAACATAGTAGGTCGCCACCGCTTGGGTCCAAGTAAGGCCACCGCTGCCCTAATCGCTATGACAAGCTAGGCGGGTTGACCACTGACGACTGGTTAGCTTCTTGGCGGCGACGTCGAGTCGGAGAGCTATGTTGGAGAAGGATGCTGCTTCTACTTAACTGCTGGTGCAGTTGGCTGACTGACACGTGGGCCCAATAGGCATCTAGGCCACATGTCAGTTACACAATTGCACCTACAGTTAAGTCACTGAAGCTTCTGTTCGGCTCAGCCGGACACATGTGGGTAGCTTCGGTTAATTAATTATACCTCTAGCGCACCCCTTTTTAGTTGAAGATTGTATGAAATGTAATTAAATCCAGCATGTTTATATGAAATCCGACCGTGTATGAATGAATTTATTTTGATTAGTTCGAATTCTTGTATCACTGGCATTGGATGAACATGCAAAACAATACGTACAAGTTTCACATGTACTCCCAGGGTGATCACCTCGTTTGCAGCAGTTTCACATGTACTCCCTCCGGTCCTTTCTAGTCTGCATACAAGTTTTGTCAGCAGTCAAAGTATCTCTACTTTGACCAATCTTATAGAAAAAAGTATGCACTTTCACAATGTGCGAAGTAAAAGGGAACAGAAGGAGTACAAAGAGTTTGAACAGCTTTTTAGCGTTCATGTACATTGCAATCAAACACACAGGCCTGGCAATTCATAGAGAACATTCAAAACAATCGATGATTATGCATCTCAGCGATTCACATGTTAGAGCCAATATTTACTTCACAACTAAAGAATAAAGAAAAAATGGATCGACGCTGCTGACAACAAAGGGTGTCCCATTCAAAAATATCAAACACGTGTCTTCTTGCTAGAATCAATGAGCAAAATTTGACAAAGTTTTCCCATTCCAAAAAATCAAATGCCTACGATTGTGGAATGAGCGGGGTTTGCCATCAGTTCGGACATTGACATGGCACCTCGTGCTAAATAAACCAGCTGACCAACTATTCTTTTTGTGCAGTTCCACCAAAATCAACCAAATTCGCGCGTAGCTTGTATGATTTCGCCCTTATATCTTGCAACGCCTTGAGCTTATCGGCACCTCCTTTCTGGTGGTGGAATCAAGCTGAGCACCCTGTTTGCATAAATACAAAAAAGTGATTAGTATAAAGAAAACTGTACTATGAATTGGCAGTTTAAACAGGCACCTACATGGTCGATGTAGAGCACACTTTTAGAAAAATGGAACTCACCAGAAATAATCCTAGAACAACATTGTACTCGCGCATCACAACAAGAAAATGGAGATTTGTCAGTCCTTCGGAGCTGAAGTTAGTTTGGTCTTGTGGGGGGGGGGTAATGTAACCATCCTTCAACTGCTCCTTCTGATGAGAAGATAGACAGGGCTTCTTCATCCTAGCATAATCGGAACTAGTCACTTCACGTACTCCATATTCTTGTTCAGGCCTGGTTCGTTTAATCCTCCTCCCAAGGGGATTGGAGTGGATTGGGGAGGATTTTGGCTTGTAGGGGATCTAATCCCCCTCAAACCCTGCCATTCCCCTTCAAAAACCACCTCAACCAAACAAGGCCTCAGAGGAGGATGATCCTCTTGTGCAAAGACAAGAGGATAATTAAATGCTAGCATCCCTGTTTGCTCGAAAAAAGGAAAAGGAAATATTTAAAACAACACAAATGAAGCACTTCTCAAGGACAATACCACTTTTTGATGATAGTATCTAAACAGTAGCACAACACCAATAGAGATGGCAGCTCAATCATATGAACGAAATCAGTGGGCGAGTACCAACCTTTGTCAGGAGGCTTATTGTGTAGACATACAGATGAAGCACTTCTCTGGAACCATCTGTTGCTATCTACTATGGTGGCCATGCTTACTATATACTCCTCGATTAGATTAATGTTTCCAACATCTTCTTGTGCAGTTCCACTAAAATATATGGTATCTTCAAAGAAGATCACTGTTTGCACAAGTAGAGATAATTACGTATTACATTAAGAGTGGCATCGAATCAGTGGCAAAACAATTGCTCGTTCCAGCCATAACAATAAATTAAGATGCAAAACTATATCATTACTTGTGTCATCACAGTTCCAGTGCTTCTTTACAGCACCAAGAGTTGATTTTTGTTTTTCTTCCGCTCGTTCTTCCCCTTCATCACTTGGTTCAATAACAGACAAGCTTTGCCTTCAATGTGAAAGAAGGCTAGTACTAACCTCTCATGACGTGGAATTCAAACAACTCACAAAAAGAAGATCTGAACCAAATTTGCCAACACGGATAGGAAGTAAGATCTCCACTTGTGCAGTTCCACTAAGATCAAGCAATCAAGCAACGTTGTCGGTGTGACATTTTGGTTGAACTGCACAAAACACTCTTAAAACAAAAGTGTTTTGTGCAGTGCAACAAAAGGTCACAATGGCGACGAGGTGAAGTAGATAACCCTGTTTACATAGAGGTGCAAAGGAAACAACTAGTGGGCAATAATGGTGGATGACACAGAAGCCAACAAAAAGAAGCATCTACCTTATCTAAAATGGGAAAGAAAGCAAGATAGTAGCATTTCTCAAACGGTGGCATTGATTAATATTAATAGAGAGATTATATTAACAATAAAATTCGTTAAACATGTAATTTGCTTTTAACTGTGGCATTGCACCAATTTTCCAGCGGCATTATTAGAGGGTGCTTGTTTACAGGGACATTTTGGTGGAGGGACTAAAAAAACTCCGTGTCAGTCCCATCTAAACCAAACAGGAGGGACTTTTAGGGACTAAAAGTGGGCATTTGGGACTAAAGAAAGAAGACCCCAAAGGGAGAGTCTTTTTGGGACTTTTTCCAATAGTTGCCCCTGCCACGCATAGAACCTTGTCTCTATTAGTTCATTACTAGGGGTAACATGGTCTTTTAGCATGTCATTTAATAACCTCTAGTCCATGTTTAGTCCCTGGAACCAAGCAAGTAGGGACTAGGGAGTTTTTAACCAAACAGGGCCTTAGATTAACAACAGCTAAAGAGTTGCATGGGACAGTGGATGCACCAGCACCATGTTCATCTACCAATGTACTGGGGTGATGCATAGTTTGTTGCAACAAAGAACAAACAACCAAGGAGCATATTTGTGTTGGTCCCACTTTTGTTATCTTTAGACACCTTTCCCTATGTGAGCACATCAAATCTAGTCTTGCTCAAACTCTACAGCCTTGTCCCCCAAAACAAAAGATCAGTTCGTTATAGATGTGCATACTGCGTTTGTCATTGTTTTCCCTTTTCGACCAACGTAGGTGTTGGATAGCCAGTCTGTACTAGTACTTTCCCCACTTCCTTTCCTCTGTGAACCACGTCCTAGATTTATGCTATACAACTTTCCCCCATTCCCGTCCTCTTTGAACCACGTCTTAGATTCATGCGATACAACTTTCCCCACTACTTCCCCCCTTCCTTTCCTTTTTGAACCACGTCCTAGATTCATGCTATACAACTTTTCCCACAACTTTCCCCCATTCCTTTCCTCTTTGAACCACGTCCTAGATTCATGGTATACAACTTTCCCCACTACTTTCCTGTTTGATCCAACACCTAGATTCTAGTGTAGAAGCGAAAAAAGCCCACATGCAGCTAGAGCAATGCATGTGGAATAAGTAATTTATACCTTAAGGTTCTTGGGGTGTAGTTCGGTGGGCGACCGGAGGCCGTTCGACCCACACTATGTATGGCGGAGAAGAAGAAGGGGTTGAAGGCCCTCCCACGCCGCCGCTGGGTGAAAGTGAACAGCTGCGCCGGTAGTGGATTCCCTCCCTCGCCGACGGTGACATCGTTAAGCCTCCTTCCCTTCTCGGCGGACGGATCCTGCCGGCTCTTTGAGCAGCAGTGAGGGGGGAGAGAGAGGCCAACGAAGTCTTGTTTAGATCTGGAGAGGGTGAGAGAGTGTGAAGAGAGCAACTACAAGCAGACCAGCAGTGAGGGGAGAGAGAGGCCAACGAAGTCTTGTTTAGATCTGGAGAGGGTGAGAGAGTGTGAAGAGAACAACTACAAGCGCTGAGGCTGCAGCGTGTATATATATACTGGAGAGAGTGTGAAGAGTGCAAACCCTAGAAAACAAGCGCCGAGGCTGCAGCTTATACGTGATGAGGTGATTATACGGTCACTACGAGATCGTATAGCTCTGTATCCATCCATTTTGACCAGTTAAAGAATCATCCTGGCATGAATTATGCTCAAGTGTAGTTACCGAACCCGAGACCTCAAGTTTGATGAGCGAACAGGCTAACCAGCTACACAACCCCCCCCCCC